>JBAMNC010000388.1:2482500-2904139 GCA_037902135.1 Cetoscarus ocellatus | reverse complement strand
CCCCTGCTGCGGCCTCACAGCTTCCTCCAGTCAAGCTGTTGGTTTGTTTGTGCGTTTGTTGTGTCAGAGTGGACGGCCGTTCTTTGTGAATCAATGCACTTTTCAGCTCCCATTACTTGATGGTGAAGAAGAGGAGAGGAGGATAGAAATAAAAGGACAGTATTGTTTTCTTATTCACAACTTAATTCATCCCCCTTTAAGAGAAATTTGTCAGCATCAAAAATCTAACATCTAAAACCAATGCTTTGCCCTTACGTCACCTCACAAAGAACAGACCTGTTTTTTTCACCCAGTAACTCGGCTGTGTTTTACAACTGGAACTGGCACACACGATGGCAATAAGGTTCCCAAAAAGACATATCACTGCAGGGGAAGTGTGCCTAATTCTGCTCGGAGAGGAGCTCTCGTAAAGAGACATAGTGGCTAGCCTACTAATAGAGCTGTGTGGGGGAGAATGATGCAACTCGGAGGCAATGCTTCAATTTGCCCTTGGTTTCACGCACGCGTCTAGGAACAGCCACTCTGTTCCAAAGCTGATTGGCCCATTTACCTTTAGACACAGGCCAACCACTTTTCTCCATGCTATGAGGTAGCTGGATTTAACTGTTTTGTTTTAGCTGTGTCCTTTTTTTTCTCGGCCGGTGTAGGTCACATGTGGTAGATGCAATCATTGTGGTGGTAGGTGTAATACTGTTTTTTTTTACACTCCTGACTACATAAAGGGCTCCTTTATTTCCACATCACTCTTAAATGTTTAAAGTTTATTCTTATAACAAGATGTTTGTAGTTCAGTCCACTGAGTCCAGGATGCTATTTGTACCTCGGCAGCCTGTGCAGCAACAGAGGAAGATCAGAGAAGCTACTTATTAACCTGTTGCTATGACTACAGCAGTAGGCAATAACTCAGAAGATGCTTTAACCCTTTCTGGGTTGAAGCCACCCCCGATCAACAGGCAGACGGATAATTGTTAGAGCGTTCGGTGAAGGGAAGAATCAAAGACTCTGTAGTTTTCTTTTTTGTGTGATTCTTCCTGCTGTATTCAGCGGTGTGTGTGTTTTCTCTGTGGCACATCCACAGCAGAATACATCAGCTCTGCAAACTAAAAGAAGTCATAACTCATGCACCTCCATGGTGAAAACAGAAACACAGAACAAAGCATTTCTTCTGTTGTTTTCCCCCTTTCAGACTACATGCCATCATATGTAAAGATGCAAAGCATGCAAGACAAAAATCTCAGTCTATCTGACATGCCCGCATGAAAACATTGCTACAGATATTTAACCCTTTTCTTTCTTTATATAGCAGGGTCAAATATGCACCCATATTTTTCAATACTGTTAGTTGTAATTACACAAAATTACTTGTCAATCGTCTTCGTTCTGTGTCAGCTCAAGAACACTCCATTAACGGTGATGCACTTATGTTAAGTTTCGCAGCTCTTCCTTTAACTTCGTTTGGTTGTCAGTTTACCCCCCCCCCTTTCTTTTTTATGAATCCCTCTGGAAGAGGTGGGTGTCCACTGTCATGTCCAAGTTTTTATCTAAATCAATCCTTGTGATAAAGTTAATATTTTGTGCACAGTTTTATTCCCCATAACATTCTGGCATATTTTACCAGTTGCTATTATCTTCATTTGATTGAAGTGCCACGTAGGGCTGAAAAATATGATGCTGTGACTTCACAATTGCAGTGTGTGCATGTGCAATAATTAGGGATGCACAATATTATCAGTATGATATCGGTATCACCAGATGTTTGCTTAAAAAGTGGAATATCGATATTAGCAGATATCAAAATTTCTGCCGATACTTTGGCAATACATATTAACCACTTATATCACATATATTGGCTGAAATATCCACCCTATTATTGCTGAATGCTTACATTTTAAAAGCAACTGGGTCCTAAATGTTTTTTTCCTTGGTCTACATAAATTTGTAAAAATACGCTGTTACAATGAGAGCCACAGGTCATTTTTAGTCAAAGAGATACCTTATACTCTTGCCAAAGGATATAGTATCGTTTCGGTATCAGCAATGATATGTTTACAAATACTGGCATATCGGATATTGACAAAAATCCAATATCATGCAATCCTAGCAATAAAAACACATTGCAGGACGTGTAATATTAGTCCAGTGACTCAAGCATGTCATGCTGTTATTTATATGACATTTTCTGGAAAACAAAGCAATTTTCAGTGTTTTAGACATTTAGACCAAAGAACTACTGCTCATAAAATGTCAACACTTATCTGGAATGTTCCATTTGTAATATTATTATTGGGTTTTTTTAATCAGTCATTCTTTCATGAATAGTTATTTGGCAGTCATACATAATGTTGCCATGCACATCAAACTAGGCTAGTTTACGAGCACTTTCCATTCAGCCAACTTATGTACACTTTACATTAAGCTTTCTGAAATACTTTACTCATACTCATGTTAGTCTGTAAAATACTTAATTTCATTTCATGTCAAGATAAGGCCTCTTTTGTATGAAGCCCTATAGGAGATCTGGGGAGGGCTGGGGAGGACTGAAAAGTTACATGGAGGTTTTTGTCTCCTGTTGTTGCTACCAGAATATAAACCACAGTCAAAGAAATAATTCCGATGTTCGGTATCATTCTTCATCATCGCAACACGCCGTAGATATGCCACTGGCTACATCCATACCTCCAAACAGGGACGCTGAGCATGACAACTGCTTTCCGCAGGCAGGTTGAAGCATTGAGTGTGAACTGATTTGAAATGATGTTATTCCAGGAGAAATCAATGCCTTCTTTTTTCACAGCTGCAATTACGCCCCTCACGTCAATTCATCAAGAGATTTGCATGAGGTAATTGTTGGTGCCACGTCTACTGATGCATTTTTATTACATTTCAATTAGGAATTGAATCCAATTAGGGAAGTCATTCCAATCAACCAACAGGGGCCTATGCTCAAACAAAGGCTACAGTGAGAAGAGGCTGTAGACATCGAGCCAGAGGACCATCTGATGTTTCATCCAAACATATTACCTCTCAAAACAGAAAACATTGAATTATAGCAAAGCAGCCTCTTGCCACTCTCATTCTCCTACATGTGCTATTTTTCTTCATTTGTATCCTTTTCTTTTCACTGCAAATAAACTCATAAGCACTTAATTAGTTTCTCATTTTTTAATATTTTCCCTTTGTTTGGGTACATGAAGACATCAAACAGTAGAGAGTTCAAATTTATCCAGATTCATTAATAACAACAAACAGTTGAACATTTTAAGCACTTCTTAAAAGTCTGATAATTGTAGAATTAAGTCCTAAGAGAAACTAAGAAGACAAAGACATGAGGCTGTGGTTAAAAATGTGTTGTTTTTAACAGCAGATTTATTTCCACAGCTGTCAGTCAGTGAGTGATGTCGATGAGTTTTCTCGTGAATGTAAAGCGTTTCTTGTGATCATTTATAAACCCCGCAGCCTCAAAAGAGATCAAAAGCCCAACCTCTAACTAACCCTGATGTTTGCTCCCTCACCAGATGACACAATATCAGTGAAATACACACACAATAAACCCAACCTGAAAGGCAAATTCACAGGAGCGTTACACACTGTTTATTTGCTTGTGAGAATTATCTTCCTAATAACACTGTCAGAGGCAATGGGCACACAGAGCTGCACATTCAAAGCAGAGAGGTCGGCTTCTCATCCTATGACATCATGTTAATACTCGTTTTCTAAGAGAACTGCAGAAAACTTGTTCAGAGGGAGACAGAGGACAGGGCGATGCTGGCTGTTTGGGGCTGGCAGAGGCGCTGTGCCTTTGATCTCGGAGAAAAGTAGAGTGTAAGGGTGCTGAGTGGGTCGTGTTTGCACGCTGCTACTGCCCCCTGGGGGAGACGGAGGGGATAATCATGGCTGGGAGCGGCAGATGGGCTCCTGCAGTTTCAGCACCAGAAGAAACGCTCTTTCCTGTCTACCAACAAGGAACTCGTGAGAAATGAGCGCTCCCATGGGTGTCTATCATCACCGTGCTAATCGGATCAGCCTTAGAAAAAATAAAAAATGACAGCTTGTGTAACTCAGGTGGCCATGTGCACTAATAAACAAGAGGCTCTTACTCTGCGTATGGGGAATATATAAACAAATATGAAGGCCAAAAAAAATCAAAAATTTAGACTAGGGCTGCACAAATTTGGCCAAAATGATAATTACATTTCTCTGATCAATACTGAGGTAACACTTATTTATCACAATTACGTATTTTCAACTTGGTGAGGCTTCTTTGATTGCTTACCTCAAACTTAGTGGCTCTCAGCTAGCACAGCTTCAGAACCCATAACCACCTGCTTCATGGGAAATGCCACCAAAATGTATTTAAACCCTCAACCACTTAATAGAAAATGTAGTGGTTAAATCTTTAGATGGAGTAAAACACATTACTGAACTAAAGATAGGATGAAGCAAACATGTTTAAAAGCACTACCACAGAGGCTCTGGGGGGGACACATAAGCATCCATTTTACGTGACTTAATTTTCCTGAAATCTCATTTGTTTGCTGAATATCTCAAGATCTTGACTTTTGTTAAAGGTAATGATCTGCAGAAAAGAAAACTACAAAATTCACTTTTTTCAGATAAAAAGTCAAATAAGATATGTAGATGTTAGGGGTGTAAGAAAATATCAGACACCAATTTTAAGATACCAGTACTGATACTGTATCAAAATGTTGTCACACAATATTGACATTTTATAGATTAATCATTTGCATACATTTTGGACATGTGTTAAGTTTTGCAGCTCAGCTGTTAGAAGCAAGTGTTCGGTCATTTGACTGATCTCTTTGTTGCAATAATTATTTTAATTTTAGTCATTGATATGGACAATAAAGTTTATTCATGCTGCCACATGCATGCTCATGGGATATAAAAATAACATTGATTAGAAACTGTTTATTTTATGCCATCAATAAAATAGGCTCTTAGTACCAGTTGTTTTCTCATAGAGATTACTCAGTAAAAATAAATATATATATATATATATATATATATATATATATATATACATTTTTTTTTTTTTTTTTTTTTTTAAGTGACAAAACACCTTGCTTATATTATCCTGACATGATGTGACACATTGTCACCCATGTATTGTGATACATGTATCATACTGCCAATAAACACAGCTAATAGATGTATGTCTGCTTGGGGCCTCTATATGCTATAGATTTATCTCCTTATATTATTCCCAAGTACTCAACCACAACCCACTGAAAATCACTCCACATCCCACTTTAGGATCCCGACCCACCAGTTGAGAGCCTTCCCAAGCTTACATGGACAAAAAAAATCTGCGCCAGCATTTTTAAAATCAAAAACTGGCCTTTTTAGAAAATAAAAGTGATGACAAGTACTATTACATTTGGATGACAGAGTCATTTCATTTCATTTATACATTAGTTAATTGTGTTTGATAAATTAACATTAAGTATAAATTCAGTTGAAACAACGTCAAAAAGTCAAAGCAGTATATCAGGCAATAAATGCAGGCTACTTTTGGGAAGAATTTGTGTTTGTAGGACTCCCTAGGGTAGGGGAACAAAGTCAAGTAGAATAACATAGTCAGGTTTTAAACAGTATATTAATCATTAAAGAGAATACTCACAGAGAACATAATCATTAACTGATTCACACATTTTTAAATATTTCCCCAAGGGGGCTAATCATGAATAGAACAGACTATTTAAATGTATGTATTTGTGATTTTGATTTTATAGTGGGAGGGCCAAACTTGTGATCTAAATTTAAAAAAATAAATGTGCAACCCTTATCTAGATTACTCTACAAATGTTAGCGCAATAATAATATATTGGATATACTTTTTCCAATACACAAGACATTGACTGTGTTTACATGAACTTAGGTATCCTGGTAATGATCGGGTTGTAAATTCAAGTTTTATGAACCAGGACACGACTTTCTACCGGTTTCAGGAAATCCAGTTCTGCCCTCAGGATCATTCCTATAATATAAAAACTTTGGTATGTACACTCATCATCCAGTTTTCTGATCACTTTCTGCTACTGTTTATTTGGAAAAAGAACAAACCTTGCAAGGACCTGTGCAAATACGATGCAATGATCAGAGACCAAGAGGCTGGCATTTCTGATGTTTAGAGTGAGATCAATAAACAGGTTTCTTTGTATGCATGTAAACACTATACCCTGGTCAAATCAGGATGTGATCATAAAGTTAATACTGGCATCAGTGTACACACAGTCAGTGTCTGAATCTGGAGTGCCATATAGTCTGGACCAACTGTACAGAGGATCTCTAAGGTGTGTGGTCTGGGTTCATATCCAGCCTGTCATTGCCACCCTCTCTCTCTCTCTCTCTCTCCCTTTCCAATTTTCAAATCTACCCACTGTCATAAATGCATAATGACACAAGAAGTCCAAAAATAAATCCAAAAAAAGGTTGTCTGGGCTCTCGTTAACATCAAAGAGACCACAAACTTTTGCTTACTCAAAAGTTCCCTTCTGATATTATTTTTCTTCACTTTTCCTTCATGCACCATGAAAACGTCTAAAGAAGAACTGTGCAGTGACTGAAGACATCCGAGCAGCAATTTAAACTTTCTTTTAGGCATAATAGCGGCCTTTTCAAGGAGTAAGAGCACAGTCCCCATTTCCCTCTCTTTTCTGTCGTCACTGTCTTTTACACGTCGCTCATATACACACTCACTCACACAGAGGTAAGATCCACACACCATAAAATGTAGCTGCTGCAAATAGAGGTGTGCAGATTGCCCACTTAGACTGCCACATTATCCTTTATGTGTTTACATTTCATTCTTAGATTCAGTCTGCTGTGTGTGTGTGTGTGTGTGTGTGTGTGTGTCTATCTCCTCTCCTCACTGTCCTGTCTCTTGTCACCCCGTCCCCTCGTTTCTCTCTCCGCCGCCATCGAGGACCCACCGGCCTCCTACGTGGCACCAGTGGAGAGAAGGGTCTGTATCTCAGCAACGCACCTAGCAACCGCTCCTCGTAACTATGGATTATAACCTGTTGCCAAGGGAGACAGAGATGGAGGATTGATTTTTTTTTTTTTTTTTTAAGAGATGAAATTCAAAGTGAATCAGATGCATAAATAAACAATGTGTCAGGACAAGGCATGTTCCCATTAATGACTGGTTTCTGAAATGATGTTGTTGTTTAATCTGTGAGCTCTAAACTGAGATTCAGAAACTCTTTTATTTGATCAGCAGCCAGATCAACACAGAATATTCTCACGAATTGCTTTTTTTTTTCTGTGGGTCAATCTGAGGGTCAGGAGCTGATAAATGCTTTGAATAGTAATGTTTTCTATTAGATTTTGCTGAATTTGACTGCAATGTAAAACAAATGAAAAAATATCTGCTTCTCCATACTAATTAACCATCAAAATGTGACTCAGTTCTGGCATTAATTTAATAAAGTAGTGCAGCTTTTCCAAAACTTAAGTACATCAAAGCCAACTTGAAACTTGAAAATATTGAGGCCCACAAAGGCATCATACAATCACAACATCAGACTCAAAGTGTTACCTTCTTCCTCAGTCTATTTCTACAGTCTGATTGGGATTTTATTCCTAAAAATGTATTTCAGCTTTATTCTTAACATTTCATTTTAACTTTGCTCATGTATTTCAACACTATTCTCAAAGCAATATCTTTTCTTTTTCATTTGACTTTTAAAATTATGTGTTGTAGCATTTCAGGTTATTCTCAATACATCATTTTTGCCTTTTTTTTTTTTTTTTTTTTTTTTTTCAACCAAAATTGTGATTCAACATTATTCTACACATTTAAATTTTTTACTCAACATTTCAGCCTTTTCCTCAAAAGCATCTTGAAAAAAAAATCATCACTATTTTTCTACCTGCCCCTAAGACTCTTCTAGACTTAAGCATACAACTTCTCTGATAAATATAAACATTGAAAACAAGTTATCCAACCTAAGACCTTATTATTTTGTACTCAAGACTTTCTTATAATTGTTTCAGAGCCACATTTTTACTGAATTCTTTAATGAACTTTTTTATACTTTTTGAAACCACAGATGGTCTGTAAATGCTCTTTTTCAATGAAATAAAATGATGATTATTGATAAAAATGACACACTTCAAATAGATTATCTTGTGGTCAATAATATTACTGTTATTGTTATGACTGCTGGTTGTTGTTGTTCACAGCAAGGGAAAAAAAAAATAAATGTGCAATGACCAAGATGCAATGTTAGCCTCATCTTAGCAGTATTATATTGAAAGTTTAGAAATGTCGTGTTGTGGTATCACCTTGTAGGCACTTGTTTTTGTTATTGTCAGTTATTATGCAATTGCTGTTTAAGGCGGCAGTAGCTCAGTCTGGATGGGCTTGGGTTGGGGACTGCACGGTAGTCGGTTCAAGTCCTGACCGAACTATGTTTTGAAGTTGGTTGGTTGGTAGCACAAAGGGTGCCAGCTGACTTCATTGGGCACAGCAGAAGTGCCCTTGAGCAAGGTATTGAACCCCAAAAACTGCTCTGTAGCTCTTCTTCAAGAGCAGCAAGCCATCACTCTGACATCTCTCCATTAGAGCATGATCGTAGGACTTGTTTGTGCATGTGCATATATATTTCACCCTGTGTTTGTGTATCATGTGTAAAGAATTGAATTTCCCTTTCAGGAATTAATAAAGTAGGTCCAGTCTTATTCTCTGTACCTTTCGCATACAATAAATAATTTATACCATAAATTTATGCAATTTAATTATACTGTATGATATAATTTGTTGGCAGAGGAGGTGATTGAAGGTATGTGTGTGCAGTTTGGCATGTTAATTCTACATAGCAAAGGGGGGGCTGTTGAAATAATTTTACCTGCTAAAGGTGAGCCCAGTGAGGGAAGTTTGGAAACCAACATGGCTTCTTTTTGTAGAGTATTGGCCAAGTATTTATTTTGCCTTATCAGCATCAACAGAAATGAAGTCGACATATATATTGTCATACCCGGCATATTGTTTAAAAATATACCATATATATATATATATATATATATATATATATATATATATATATATATATATATATATATATATATATATATATATATATATATATATATATATATATATATATATATATATATACATATATATATATATATACACACATATATATATGTGTGTGTGTGTGTGTGTGTGTGTATATATATATATATATATATATATATATATATATATATACATATATGTTGAAACTTAAAGACTGCATAGCTCTATACAGGCACAAGATAATCAAAGACATAAAATGAGTGAGGGATTATCAATCCTTTATTTTTTTTCTATCCATCTGTTGTTTCATCTGAATTTTCAATGGCAGTGTTGAAACCAAAGAAACAGAAAACTGTGGCAGGACTTTGGGTTCACATATTACCATTGATTTCTCTTAGATTTCTTTTCATCTAAGTAAACTCTAAAGTCACTGAAAATTAGTGTGTTAGAAAACAGCATTAATGAGAAAGGGGGTCATGCCGTCACACTCAAAATCACCCTGACACAGTCCCCTCTGTCTCTGCGTTTTTGGTGCTTCTCACCAATTCTCTCGATCGCCCACTCTCTGATGAGTGCTTTTACATGGCCACACAAACTTGTCATTAAACTAACCTACTATTTTCCATCACCTCTGAGCTAAATTACCACACTCTGCCTGGCATCCTGTGGACCAGCTTGTGGATATGAAAGCCCACAATTCCCCCCGCTATCACCTCTCTGGGCTCTAGCAAGCGCACTAATGATAGCCTGCCACCGGAGAGCTGCTGGAATGGAGCTGTAATGTCCTTGGAAAGTGCAGGCTGGTGTTCATGCTGTGGGAGAGCGAGCTGCTCCGTGTCAGACTCGTTCTCTCTGTGTGCGCGTAGCCCTGAATCCTCTGGCCTCCATGTTAATGGGCAGATCCTAGCTTGAACTCTGACGCCTGGATGCTCGTGATGGGGGCCGAATCTAACAGAGCGCTGTACCATTAGTTCAACTGAGAGTACACAGATGCACACATGAGGCAGAAAAGACATTCACACACATGTGTACCGTACACCACAGCCTTGACTTTCAACTTAACAGCTGCAACTCTGTTCATCTGTTAGCATTTGTTCTAACCTCCTCAGCAACAAACAAATGGAAATTCAATGATAACAGCCAAATGTTACAAGCACTGAAACATCTGTTCATCTCAACATCCTAATACACAAATCGTGATTGCATTAATGTACATTTTCCCAACTCTAACTTATGGCATACATTTTTTAGACTGAGCTGTCCTATCTGTACCAAATCGTTTAAGACTTATCTAATGTAAACAATTCTTACTGTATCTTACTACGTTTTTGCCCATACCATCTTAAAATACCAAATATACCATCGCCAAAGTTTTTAAGAGTTTATATGTTTGGATACATTATTTTAGGGATGCACAGTTCTGCTTTTTTTCTGGGTTATCAAAATGGGCAATATTTCATTAGCCAGTACTGACTCTGATAATGATATAACTAAATTATATTAAAAATATATTTCTATCAGTATTATTACAACCAAATATTTGCTGGCAGAAAAATATCCTCTTTTTTTATGCTTACACTTTCAAATAAAGAATTAAAAAAAAAAAAAAAAAATCAATGTTCACGGCCATAGTACTAGCAGCAAATATCAGGAGTTCAATTATTGAAGCAATTATCTGCCATTAACAATATTAAACTGACAATACTGTGTATCGCTTTCTATTATTTATGCTTTATTGGTTGTTGTTTAATCCTAAAATAGCCCTATTCAATCAGTTTGCACACAAATGTTTACGTATCAAATTAGGATATATGGTGGTGTAATAAAAAAACTGATAATTAGGGACGTTTTTGCTGATACCTGATAAGCCAATATTATCACACTTATTTAGGCTGATACTAATATTAATATCAATATATTTAATGTGAAGAACATCAAGCCTGTCCTGTCCTGTCCTGGAATTAACATGTTGCCCTTTTTGACACAATTTTTTTCAACAACAGATACAAAACAAGAGAAACTACATTAAATTCTACAACAAATTCTGAGGTAATTCTTTATCAAATTTATACTATTGCACAGAATTACAATACACTTCTACAACTCAAACTTAAGACATTTTAAGATCTTTAAAGAAACAAACTGAGAGAAATTAACACCTTGTTTTGTAGTGCAGAACAAATGGCAGTCGATGCAGGTGTGATGTATTAAATACGTTTTTTTTATTATTATTTTGTACTCAAAATGCTGGTTTGTTTGAATGAGATTCTTGTTTAATTAAAATATAAAAAAGGGTGCTAAATATGAATTTGATAATATATGACATGTTGTGTTGCTCTTCCACAGGATGCAAGGATCTGCAGAAATGAGATAAGTTGTATATGGACAGAACAGTTTAATGCTTCAAACGCTTCAAACACATGCATCACCATTTTTTCTTTTTTTTCAGTTGTCTCCTGAAGGAGATATCAAGATAGCCCAAACATTTAGGTAAAGACGTTTTTAGTCAGTTTGCCATGTACGACCTCTCACAAGTCAAGGAAAACTTTTTCAAGACTGTTATGGTCTTAAATTAAGAAAATCCAGTTCAAAACCAAAGAATCCACAGAAGAGGGAAGAAAGGTGAGAAATGAAGTTCAATGAATAAACTGTTGATTTAATGCAGAATGTATCTCAAATGGTAAGGGTAAATTAGGCTTTGTAAGCCTTTTGAAAACTACAAACAGCACTGTAAATCATAAAACGAAAATGTGTCCCACTATAAAGAACATACAAATTAAATTAAATTTAATACTTTCTAATCAAAATTGTCTTCATTAATGTTTACAGGACTATATGGTTCACAGAGACAAACACCAGGCAGTGCTTGTAATACATAAAAACAAATTCCTCAGAAGAGCAAAAGGTCTGTAAATACACTTAAAAATTTTTGGAGAATGAGACTCAAGAAAGGTCTGTTGGTTATTCCTAAAACTCCACAAACTTGATATTTACCTCATGAGGTGAAGTATTATGGCACTTCTGTTTGTTCAGCCAAGATACAGTCAATATATCTTCAGTGAATAACAAAAGTGTTCCACCTATATTTATACTTTTACGCTGCTATCACCAAGGTGATGCAGATAATACTTTGTCTTACTGACTCTCTAATTGTACTTTGTGCAATTACTTAATTGCTTTGGCAAAACATCAGAGTATGAACCTTATGGTTGATTTTTCTCAATTTAAACTGTAAAACCATTGAACAACATTTAATACATCATTTTCTTATCTTTACAGATCTTATTACGACGTAAGAAATGCTTCGGCTTTAATCTCTTGGACCACATTTCTTGAAAATATGAGACACACTTTAAGTAGCAACACAATCAATAACTTGCAGAGCATGCATAATATATATCATCTTCTCTTTATCTGTATTGATCAAGACTGATTTTAATCCGGCAGACTGATAAGGCCTTAAGCAGGCCAGGCTTTAGTGTCTTGCTCAAAAGTACTTAAGCAGACCTAAATGGAACCATAACCTTGACTCTATTTTATGTTTATTTCTTATAGGTAAAAAAAATAAAGAAAAAAGAATGTTACTGTTCCGTATTATGTAAGAACAATAATTTTTACACCTTTCAGTAGGGCTGGGTGATATTACCAAAAAGCAAATCCCATATATTTTTTTTTTTATTATTCACAAAACTCGATTTAAGATTTTGATCTATTTTTTTCCTCTTTGAGAAAAATCAACCACATGACACAGAAATTACATAAAGCAAGCTTCTCCTTAATTTAATTTAAACGTATCTCAAAAAACTTAACTGGATTGCCCTGTCATAAATAAAGTTCATGCTGTAATTTTGTTATGAAGTGGGACATAGGCAGTCTTGTCTACATGAACACTGAAAGCTGCACTATTTTTACAATTTATTAACATGGAAGTCTTTTGTCAGTACTTAATCTCATTGCAAAACAAATGCACTTCTAAAAATGTGCTTGTGTGAAAATGGCAGGGCCTACCACTTTCAAAGAGTGTAAATTTTAAGTATTAATATTTTCAAGTATTGTCACAACTTACAAGATGAGTAAGACAAATCAAGGAAAAAACCTTGATTATTATTTATAAATCTTCTGCAAAAAATTGATTGAATTAATCATATATTGCCAAGTCATACTTTGCAGATGCCTATTTTCTGGTTAACCCTATGTGATTTATTCACGCATATTTCAGCCTAATACAAGCACGAAGGCCTATGTGGTTTGAAGTAGAATCCATTGTTTCTGTTTTTTAAACCAAATAGATCATGAAATTACAATCGCAGACGGCTTCCTGACTGATTGCCCAAAACACAGTTTTATTTCATAGTATGTTTTGTTCTCATTTTTTGAGATAGCACATGTGGATAAACTCTCAAATATAATTCAACGGTACATGTGATCTTACATAACTCCAAAGGTACACTAGGAAAAAAGACTGCAAATCTTTGTTAACATTTTTTATAGAAGAAAAAAACTGTCATGATCTGCCACAAAGTTTTAGTGACCACAAGAAGAGACACTGAAATCAGACACAGTGATTTACCACCATCTTGTGGTCACTTGAGGGTAGTTAGAAAAAGATGTCCAATTGATTTTTACAAATTAAAAAATATGTGCTGTTGTTTAATCTTAATAGTAAACCAAAAAGTTTTGGCTCATACATTGATTTGAGCCTGTTTTGAAATTATTTGGAGTAAATTAGAGGGAATGTAAAAAAAAAAACAAAAAAAAACAAAACACATTCTTACTGCACAAATCTAGATTTATTGACCTTACAATAAAAATACATACTTTTCTAAATGCAAAACATTTGCAGCCAAGAAGACTGTATACAACTGTTGTTCAAAAATGTGGGTCAAAACAGAGCCAGGCAGCTGTTGTGAAAGTGTGCTGAAACAAAAGTGTGGCAAAAAGTTTGGGAACACCAAATCGGACATGCATACATATCATTTTTATCTTATTTGGTTTAGCCTTAAACAAGAGTAAACTTTGTTATATTTATTAAGATTTCAACATATTCATCTTGCTATATTTGACAGGACAAAAAGAGGGTTTACCAAAATAAAAATCACCTCAATGTCTTATGAAAACAAAGTTTACATGTTATTATGAAAAATAAAACATATTTCATGGCTGTCCTTTCTCATTAAGCTGGGGGGTGGGGGGTCCTGAGGCTAGACTAGTTGTAAACCACTGCTTTCACAAAACTTCTGATCAAAAACTGAAGCAACCGTCCATTTCTTTCCATGAATGTAGTGTCTCATTTCATCACTGGGGGGCAGTAAGAGTCTGTAACAGACCCGTGAACAGAGTACAGCAGAGGACCCTCATGGGAACAAAGGATTAGTTGGTGGTCCAGCACAATCAAAAAGAGTGTTGTATGTAAATTGTGTAAATCCACTGTGGGGGAAGAGAGTTATGCCAGTCTGATTTCATGCCCGGTCAACCAACTGCACAAGGACCTCGGGCCAGCAGACCCATGGTGGGGTGGTTGAAAGGAAAAGGGGGAATGTATAAAGTCAGCCATGGACAAAAAAACATTTTCCTATGCATATGCTTTGTTTCTGCAGTTTTCATCGGGGATATCTTCTGGCTTTGTTGCTCAATAAGTCCACAATCAGGGGTGTTTGAATTTTATTGTGTCGACTAAGGTGCGAACAATAAGCATGAGATGGCTGGTTAATGTCAACTGTATATCAAGAAAACATTATCAGTTTATTTAAATGTGACTTCGTGAAAACATAGTCATATACATTTAAACAATTTCACTGTACAGCTGTATGCATTTTATTGATTTTATGAAATTCAAGCCATCTTGTTACTGCAGTAAAATAGCTGTGGATAATTCTCTTACATAGACAGAGGTAGGATTAAGTAAGTTTATACTTCTTCATACTCCCTTTTACACATGTAAAGTAAACTCAAGCATTTGCAGGTGTAGTCAAAGGGTATACTCTTAAAAATCTAAGTCAAGACTTTAAAGACCTGAACATAGAAAAATAAGACTTTTTTTTGCACTGCACAAATGGCAATCAACTCAGATGTTGGACGTATATATTTGCATTCAAAATGTAAATACCAGGGTGTTAGATATCAAAGGTTCAGTACATAAATAACATCAGTTTAATGTGTTTTTTTTGTTTGTTTTTTTAATAAGAGCAGCTGTTCATTATTGGCCAACAAATACTCCTCTACCTATGCTTCTTGCTTCACATTCATGAAAAGAAACTTTTCCCCAGATTGGACACATGGCCTAAGCCAGGTGTTTGTTCAGCCTTTGGTAAGTTTCAGTTGGAAGAAAATGTGTAGACATTTCTGTGCAGCCACAGTAAACATTAGAGCACAGCACTGGAAGCCAAAGCCACATCCACTTCATGAGAGGGACATGACAGACACAGCTCATGAAGATTAACACTTAAAAACAGGCAGGGGTAAAACAGTGGGGTTTATTATTATATTTATTGAAAAAAATCCAATACATGAGTCAACTTTAGGCAATAAACTCATAACTGTGTGTTTTGGAAGCATTTAGGACCAATCTACATGTTTTGAACATGATAAAAATGTTTGAAATTGAATCAAACAATAGAATTAAAAAGCACATTTTTCCCTCCAGAGAAGAAAGAGATATGAGAAAGCATAAATATATATATACACACACAAACTATATAGCTATAAGTATTCACTCACCCATCCAAATCATTGAATTCAGGTGTTCCAGTCAGTCCTATGTCCACAGGTGTATAAAATCAAGCACCAAGCCATGCAGATGCTTCTATAAACATTTGTGAAAGATTGGGTCGCTCTCAGGAGCTCAGTGAATTCCAGCCTCGTACCGTGATAGGAGGCCACCTGTGCAATAAGTCCAGCCGTGAAATTTCCAAGCTACTAAATATTCTACAGTCAACTGTCAGCGGTGTTATTATCAAAGTGGAAGCCATTGGAAACGACTGCAACTCAGCCATGAAGTGGTAGGCCATGTAAAATCACAGAGTAGGGTCAGCAGATGCTGAGGTGCATAGTGCACAGAGGTCACCAACATTCTGCTGAGTCAACAGCTACAGACCTCCAAACTTCATGTGGCTTTAAGATGAGCTCAAGAAAAGTGTGTAGAGAGCCTCATGGAGTGGGTTTCCATGTTTGAGCAGCTGCATCCAAGCCTCACATCACCAAGTGATGTGAGTGGACGCAGTGGTGTAAAGTACTCCATCACTGGACTCTGGAGCATTGGAGACGTAGTCTCTGGAGTGACCAATCACGCTTTTCTGTCTGACAAAATCTGATGGACAAGTCTGGGTTTGGCGGTTGCCAGGAAAATGGTATCTGTCTGACTGCATTGTGCCAAGTGTAAAGTTTGATGGAGGGGGGGATTGTGGTGTGGGGTTGTATTTCAGGAGTTGGGCTCAGACCCTTAGTTCCAGTGAAAGGAACTCTTAATGATTCAACATAACAGGACATTTTGGACAATTTCATGTTCCAAATTTTGTGTCAACAGTTTGGGAATGGCCCCTTCCTGTTCCAACATGACTGCACACCACTACACAAAGCAAGGTCCAAAAGACATGGACGAGCCAGTTTGATGCTGAAGAAATTGACTGGCCTGCACAGAGTCCTGACCTCAACCTGACAGAACTCAACTCTTTGTTACATTATGGTCTGGGAATCAGAAAAGGAATAAATATAACAAAGGAGGATTTCATCTGCAGAATTAGACTTTTGAGCAGCTTTTTCAAAATAAGAACTCTTTGCAGAGCTCTAATGAAAGCTCTGGTGCTTACTTACGTGTGCTAAGGTGACAGAGACTTTGTGTGTAATGTCCTGTATGCCATCATTTATTTGCTCACAAAGCCATGTATTTTTGTATTTATTTAATTTGCAGTGTTCCCATTCCTGTTTTATGTCCTGATTGAATATACACCTAAAACTGTTAAATGGAAAAAAAAAAAAGTCAAATTATGATCCAGGCAAACTATTGCCATTCTGGTCAGACCACCAGTCACCCCAGGGGATGATGGGAGTTCTGCGGTGTGGATGAGTGAATAGGTAAATAATTTGGGAGAGGAGATAGGGACACAATTAAACTGACACATGTAAATGTTGGCTAAATGGGACACGAGGAGGAGAGGGAGCCTTCTCAAGCAGCTAATTGATCAATTAAGTAAACAGAGGCTGGTCGTGGAGGGGTGCTGTGTGTTTGGGCTGCAGAATGGGGGGCAGATAAGGAAAGGTGCTAATGACTCATCTGGCTAAAATATGAGCCTGGAGAAGATAATTCTGCAGAAATGACTGTGATTAGAATGAAGCACCTGGTGGTCAGTATTATTGTTGCAAACCGTGCCAAAAGAGGGGTATGGCAGGCATGCAATATATATGTGTGCATCCGGTTTTACACTTAGAGCCTCATAAAAGGTTTATTCAAATCAGTTTGCATCACAGGCTGCATGATCAAGTTGAAAAAGAAAAAAAAACAAATACATGTATTCTAATAATTAAATTACAGTGATTTACGCAATGCATTCAGAATGGATTGAAAAGCACCACAATGCACAGAAACCATCCAAAATATCTGATCAATATAAAGTCTGTAATGTGATTCAAGCTACCACAAACACACAGCAAATTAGCACACAGCTGTGAGCACGTGTAAGCACATAAGACTTACAGGGTTTTTACTATCTCAACGCAGCAACAATATACAGTATTTTCCTGACTTCTATTTTACCCACTCTGCACAAATATAAAAAACTCAGAGCACACTTGAAGCACACATACGTGCTGCATTTTTGCAAGGTATATTTAAATCATTTCAAGAATTTGATAACCATAAATAGGCAAAGTCAACGATTAATTATCACATTTTAACCCAAAAAAGAAAATAAGAAAACAAAAAATATTTTTCTTAGTATTTACCCATCTAGCTAGCTTTGAGTAGTTGCATATGTGTGTGTGTAAGTGAGATGGAAGGAGAGACTGTAGGCATGTGTGCATAAAATTGTAGAATTGTAAAATCCTCATAGAGTATATCAAAGCTGTATGTTTTTTAACTATGACCATTTGTTCAAAAACAGCTTAGATGAAAACACATTATGAATTTGACAGGTAGATGAACATTTTGATGCATATTAAGTCTGTGTAGCATAGAAACTGAATGAGTAGCAATGGCTAGAAAACATGTACAAAATGAGTTGCCAGTCTGTGTAAACAGATTTCACAAGTGTTTACACAAACTGGCAACTCAACCTGGCAGTTGAACCAGAGCAATCATAGATATATATTTATACGTCAAATTTATTTCCTTCAACTAAATTATGATTTTAAAGGGTCTGGAAACTATATTTGAAAACATTTTTCATTCCTACTTGGACGTTTGCTCTTATTCTGTGAGATTTCCGAGGAGCTGTGCATCACTGAGTCACTTTCGTTTATTTCCACAGTTTTCAGACAATGATATTTAGAGCAGCACCACCAAGTAAATATAATTGGAGCTGCCATACACTGTTCCATGGGGTGAATGAGGAAAAACAGCCAAAGATAGGTTTTCAGAGTTTTAAATACAGCAACATGGTGGCGAAAAAAAGTAAATCACACACTTAAGTCCAGCACTTTATGGTAGGTTTTGTACACTGACTGTCTGAAAACAAGTTTTTTTTGTTTTGCTTTGTTTTTTCTCAATGATAATAATAGGGAAATTTTGTTCTCAGCCAAATGAACATATTTAGAAAAACTGTGAGCCCTTTTTGCATATCTTATTTCTAGATCCTGTCTCTTCGTTCTACAATTCCATTTCTACTTTGATAATCACAATACAATCCTGCTACTCTAGCTGCCTGACTTCTTGCAGCAGAAACCTAACACTATTCATTCAGACTGACATAAACACATGTTTGTGGAGATACACATGCTTCAGACTTTGCAGAGGCTTTCTGGCTGAACACAGATTCTTCTTTACACCAAACTCTACTGCCTGAAACTCCATAATTGAGGGTAAATATCACAATTTGCTTCTACCATGTAGAGGAAAAGCGTTGCATCCTGCGCCTGTGCTGTCATTGAGTTTTAAGGCAAACAATACAAAGCATTCGTGAGTAAGTACAAAGGAGTGCATACAAAGAAAGGAGCACTTCAGAATGTATGGTAATCCTGTTGAAGACTAAAAACTAGTCTCATTTACTGCAGAAAAACACATACTGGCTTCTCATAAGAAGGATTTATTGGAGGGCCATCACTGAACACAATAATATATTCAGAGGGTCCTAACTTCTGTCCTTTATTGTGAAAGCATGTCAACCTTTTCTACAGACACCCTTTTTTGAACCAAAATGTCAAGATTGTGAGAGTCCTCCTCTTATGAACTTTCCTGCATTGTCAGACCTTTTTGCTCAAAGTGATGTATAATAGAAGTGACCTGACTTAAATAAATACATAGATAAGAGGCATTTCTTCTCCAATTTAAAGATTAAACGTCTTTGACTTTGGCTTACTCAGATCATATCCAGCCTTATAATGGGCCCCTGTAAAAGCGCATTACATTTGCTCTCCTCACAGGAAGCTAATACGTTGACAAGAGACACGTTCTGATGTACCAAATGTGTGGAGTAAGTGGCGCTGAACGAGATGGGCTCCAGTGCTGACAACCAGGTGGACAGGTCCCCACCCTCATTCCCTCTGTCTTTCATTTGAATAATGCATGCTAATTACCTACTTGCTGAGAGCAAAACTGTCACCCTGCAGGCCCTGACAGACATTTTCACATACAGACACAGCAGCACGCACACACGCGAGCATACATAGGTTCATATGGCGACTGTCACCGCTGCAGTGCTGCTCAGCTCTTAAACACTGGCAACACAAAAGAAACTTCAGAGGACCCTGCTGATAACTTGAGGGAATTCCTTTAACAAAAGCACCTGTCAAGGCAGAATGTAGGCTAATGATAGACTACATTCTGCTGAAGAGCTGAGTGTGGCACTTCCTCTGCTTCACTGTTAAACAGCTATTAACCCCTTTATTTAAGGGCAGGGCAAGAGTGGAGGGCTTACTCTAAATGTTTACACTGTTGCTTTTAAGTGGGGAACTGTGTGAGATACTTACCTCATGTTTGATTTTGACTATCCCTCTGGTAGAGCAGTACCACTGATCCCTTTACTGATGTCCAAGCAGCAACATCCATGGTTGAATAAAGAGCACTGAGTGGACGTGCATAAAATTGTAGTTCCTTGAGTGTCCAGTAAAGGCTGGCTGCAAAGGCAACAGAGATCACATTTACACCCCATGTAAAAAAGCTTATGTATGCAGCAGAAAAACCAATTAAAAAAAAAAAGTAGTCAGACACACACAGTACAGAGGGTCAATATTTTTATTAGTCCTTATTTAATGGCATTTTTTCTTTTTTTGTAGATTATTTACATGATTTTCAAAATTATAACAATAAATAAAACAAGATACAAAAGAAACCCAGAAGGAGTCCGCCTCCAAAAAAACAGCACACCAGAGAATAGACATTAAAACAAACATGATGTCAAGTCACACATCAAACAAATAAAACCACAAAAATCACGAAAAAAAAGTAAATAAAAGGAGCTATTGCATCATTAATATAGGACATGATAGCAAGTATGCAGCGTAGGTACGGGTCATCACAGATCATTTTTTTAACAGAGAAAAAGTTCAGCAAAGGCTCTCAGGTCTTATTAAACACATTCACTCTGTCCTCACTATACAATCTCATTCTCTCTCGAAGCAGAGTATTAGCCATCTCACCCATCCAAAGATAGGTGGCACAAAGTCCATCTTCCAAACTTCAAGATCAGTTTTTTTGCTGCCATTATACCCAACAATACAACCTTTCTTTCAAACTTATTAGAAGAGATTAGGTGGGCGGATGCACTGAGACCGCTACACATGGATCAGGTCTCCAACATTTTCTAAATAGATCAGAGAAACAATTTAAAATATTTTCCCAAAATGAAAGCAGTTTGCCGTTTTACCTAGAAGTAATAAATTCTATGGAGCATTTAAAACCGAGTGATGTCATGCCATAAATTGACAGAACGACCATCTTTACTATAAACCTTTTAAAGCCTGAAAACACAAATCATAGCCAGAAAATTCTAATTTTTTGGAGCTGAAATGTTTATTTCACTTTTACTGGAAAAAAATAAACAATTTCCATAAAATTTAACATATATATATTTTTATCTCTTTGATACATTGGGTGTTTTTGGCTACTGATAATCCACATTTATATCATTTATCTGATCGTATTCACAAGTTTTTTTTTTTTAGTAATTTGTTGATCATATTAATTAGATAGAGGTATCATAAAAGTATGGATCAAATATGATACAATAGGCTTTAAGGGGTGAAGAAAGTCATTCAAATTATCATCTGTGGGTTCAACACTAATTCCTCAGACCAAGCTTGCATAATTGCTAAAGTATTTAGTGTGAGAATCTGCACCACATATAAGTGGCACAAACTGATTTATTGCCTCTAAGGATTCATGTTTATAAAGAGTGTGGAAGTTCGGTAAATGTTTTTACAGATAATCACAAATATCTAAAGAACCTGGACGCAGGAATGTTGTAGACTGCTCAGTTGAGCAAATGACAAGGTTCCCATTAACACAGAGATATTTAATATTACAAATTCCCTTTTGGCAACAGAGTGATTATGACATATCAGGGTATCAATATAAACGTGGAGTTTTATTATATCATATTATTTTCCTCCATATTTTTATTGTACTGCCTAACACGTAACTACATTTAGTTGCAATTCATATCATACCAAAGTTTCACCCTAAAAATAATTTGTTAAGTAAAACATGCTTAAAAATAAAATAAAATTATGCCACATTTACAAAGCACTGTCTCAGCAAAGGAGTGATAGCCCTATGTTACTGGCCATTCATTTGCTCTACAAAAGCTTGAGAGCTTAAAACAGTAAGTACTGATATATTTGAGTGTGTTTAACATACAGTATTATAAGGATATTATCGACAGAGATGTCACCATGAAACAGTAAATTACTGTCGACCCCTTTGTCATGTGCTGTCAGGGTAAGTAACACAAAAGCAAAAAAAAAAAAAAGGTAAACATGCTTATTTTTACAGACATACCATTCAAGGCTACAGTTTCTAGAACTTATTAAGACATATCCAATTTTGTGCAGGTAATAACCCAGAATCTTAGGTTTTTTCACATTCAAAGTTCAGTAGACTCAGGTTGGGGATGAAGTTTCAACACTGTTGCATGTTTATTTGGTTAAGTTAGCTTTCACAATGCACTTTGTCAAGCTGATGAAAGCTTGTAAAATATTTGGTACCATGAACACTAGCTGGGCTGTACTGAGAGTCTTTGGCCTTGTCATCTGGCCCAATTTTAAACTAAAACCCAAAAATTTGACATAACACTATTTAGCTCGAAGCCATATTTTAGGTTATTAAATAAAAATAAAGTTGTAGGTGGGCTGTGTCTGATGATGGCGGTACATCAAGCAGAGTTAACTGTGTCCAGATTCTGCACGGACTTGTAGACATTAATCTATTGGGAGGACCGTAAGCTGGCAGAGCAGGCAAACACATCTTACTATTGTCTGTTCAAACTACAGTACGTTCGCTTGCTTCCTTTTGTCGATTATAGCCCAGTTCAGTCTTTAATGCATTGCTGTTTTTGGTTTGGGTTGCTTTCACAGCAGCAACAAACCAATCTTGGGTCCTTTTGGAAATGAACCAAGATCCCCTGTTTTCAAGTGGACCAGAGTCTGGTTCATTGGTTCTGCAGCAGTTTGAGCTTTTACACACCGCCTGTGACGGAGCGGCCCCGTCACTGAGTGAAGATAGAGTTCGCGCACACACGCTACACGCTACCCCCACACACACACTATACGCGACCGGCACACGCTACACGCCACACGCCACACCTCAAACTTTCCCCTGTTCCTTTCCGGTCCACCGCAGCGGTCACTTTTTGTCAGTTGGATTCACCCCCCACAGCTTTTGTAGTTCGCACGACGGTGCACAGTCGCCATACTACACACACGTTAATACATACATACTACATAAACACTCACCACAGACGCCAAATTGTCCTCCTCGCTGCCCCTGTCAGATGCACCGTCAGCCAAACAGAAGCGCACCTACTTCCGGGGTTTTAAAGGGCACTTAGCGGGAAAATGGCCCCCACATGTGTTTGACCTAATTATGTGTTTGTTCTGCAGTAAGGGAGACTGAGTAAAACATTTGAATTGGGGGAAATGTAATGGTAATATTTCTCATGTAATGAATGGGTTTCAAGGCATTTTTGATTGTTTATTTGTGAAAGAAATGCTTCTTTTGTACTGGATTAATTTTTTTGTTAACGCCCACTGGGAGGGGCTTATGATTTAAAATGGCAGCCATTTTGGCCGTGTGTGGAGAGTTGGGAGTACAAGGCAGGTACATGAGAAACAGAGAACCTTTCATTGTGATTTTTTTTTTTTTTTTTTTTAATGGTCTGTGTTGCTGTTTTTTTTTTTTGTTTTGTTTTTGCTGACTTTGGGGGTTGTTGAAGAACCCAATGCAGCCATTTCTGATTTTTTTGTACATAGCTTTTTTAAATAGTTTTTTTTTTTTTGTTGGCACTTGTATATACTTTGCCACTGTTGGGAGATTGGCGAAATAAAAAAACTGTGAAAACGTACCTTCCTGACTATGCCATATAATTTTTCCAGGAAGAACCCAGCGACACCACCACAAATCAAACAAACTTCAGAATAACAAACCAGAGTTCAATTGGTCCAAACCAATCATTTTAAGAGTGAAAAAAAACCTTTATCTTCGGACTGTCACACCTACAGACAAACAAAAAGCTTTACACCTGTTCATTAAGTCGGTATCAGTGTAGACTCACTCTCACTCCACACTCTGTTTCTTATGACTCTGAATGCTGTGGACTCTCCACTCACTAAAGCAAGCCAACAGAGTTGAAATGTGGAGGGAGAGGGTGGAGGAGGTTGCTTGAGAAAAGATTAGGGTGGCATGCGTGGGTTAAGTAATTAGAAAGTCACACTGCCACATATTGACTGGGTATGCATACTACAGCGTTTAGGTTTGGTTTTTTTTGTTGGGAATCTTGTGCACAGTGGATGATTTTGAAATGGTATCTAATTGCAGAGCATTTTCAAATCTAAAAAAAAAAAAAAATACATTTTCAAAAGGATCATTGCCACATAAACAAGGCCTTGGACTACAGAAAATCAAAAGAGAAGGTTCATTTTCATTCAGAGCTGTACATGCACATAAACACAACATTCATACTTACAGGCGTACACTTAAAGACATGTAAAATCCCTCTCACACACACACACAACACATGCATCCTTTGGCTCTGTCCCACACTTGGACTTATATACACACACCTCTCTGTAATGTAGCCCCACCATAGAACCTGTGCCGAGTTGCACACCACTTACAGTGCATTGTGAGAGCTCAGAGGCTTTTCATCCCATTCATTTAAGGCATGGTTACACAGAAATCCTCAGTTGGCTCAACCTGCAATTCCCCTGATGAGCATCCTTGGTATGAAGGTAAATCTGACTGACTGTGTGTGGGTGGATTTTTATGAATTTTTCATGTTTGTGTCTGCATGTGCATGTGGAAAAATCACCAAAAAGAGCTGCCAGAGTGAGTTTCTCCATTGTCCATCGCCACACAAAACACATTCTGTAGTAACCTGGGGCTAATCTGACCCTCCTGAGTGTCTGTGTGAGGCCTGCCATTGGTATTCACAGCATGGCGTGTCCTCAACAATAATTCGGGGATAAAATCAATGATGCTGCCAGTGAACGGTCCCTGGTTTTTACTGGCTCCATCAGCAACTTTAGGGAGGGTGTGTGTGGCTCTGTGACACCGCTCTTTGACAGATCTTCAACAGCTGTGTTGGTGGAGGGCCATGTGCGAGCGGGGATGAGGATGTTGACAAGGCTGTCCATTAAAGCTACGAGTGACACACGAGCAGCCGTAAAGCTGCTATGTCCCCGTCCTGTCGCCATCATCGCCACCGCCAGTTTGCGCTGCGGAGGGTTTCAGCCCGGCATTAATGGATTCCTACTTGACGAATTCCACTTGATCACATCTCAGTTGAATCTCCATTAAGATGTCAACGCGGTGGTTAATGTATTTGAGATTTTCCCCCTCGTCCTGCTAAACCGTTATTTATGACACTTATTAGGAAGCGTAACCCGGCCATCAATTAATGTCCTGCAGGCATGCTAAGCAATTGGGCCCACTGGCGTCAGACCAAATGTACTGGAACGTCCATTAATACTGCAATGCACACACAAGTGCTCACATTCAAATGAGCACATTCAGAGACACACAAATGTACTTCTTTAGGCAAAGCCTGGCATTCATGGACTATTGTAATTTCCTCAAACTGCACTCAAGGAAAAGGTTTAATATATTGTAAAAGGTGACAAAATTCCCTTGTGCTTCTACTGCGTTCGGAGGGTGAGAGGAAGTTTAATAAGTTTGTTTTTTTTACCCGAACTGACAAGAAAGCTGTGGATATTTGAAGTGTCTTTGTCTCATTTTTTGAAGAAGTTTTTTCCCTGCTTTAAAATCCAGTTCAAACACAAAAAGTTTTCAGACACATCTTTGCTCACAAAACACTGCAGAGTCAGAAAGACTAGAAAAGTGCTATAATCTCAAGTCCATTTACCATTCCATTTACATTAAAGGTAAAAATACATAAAAATAATAATTTTTCCCACCCTTCTTCTGCAGGGACCGATTCATTTTCAGATTTGTTTTACCAACCCCAAGTCTGACCAGAGCTACATTTTAACTTTTGACCATAATTACTTGTGTTAAATTTTTTGCATTTTGTTTTTCTATTTAGTTTTGATTTCAGCTCTAGCTCGTATCAGATGAGCTAGGGATGAGGCAATACTTGAAAACAAAAGATGGATTTGCAATGGTTGATCAGTATGATACGAATAGCTTTCACTAGAATTTTTCAATACTGCGACTAACACCAGTGCAGAAATAATCCACTATTTAAGAGGGATATTCTATTTTTAATGTCCTAATAATTATCAATTAATACAAGAAAAAAAACAAAATGAAACAAAAACATAAAAACAATGCATTAATTGATTGATATTCTAAAACTTTAAACAATAATAATAATTTTGAAGATAATTTTAACCCATTTTGCCTGTATTGCTATGGAGACAATGCATGACGTTATAAATGGGGCAAGAGAGTTGAGAAAGATATGTTAAAAACAGACCACAGGGTTAAATTGATGCTTCCTCCTAACACACACCCACACACCCACACACACACAAGGCAAGAGCTTTTATAACCCACTAGGCTATTGGCAATACAGTTCTTGGTTACTTTGTTTTCTTTTGTTTTCTATAAAAGAAAAACAACTATTCCAATGACAAACTAATAACCTAATGATTATATTACCTAACAGCAGGATTATAATTTTGGAATGATCATGATTATTGTATGCATTTCAAATAATGATTAGGCTGATATATAATTCAATAATAACTTTTATCTTTAAATAATTACTTAAAGAAAATGCTAAATCTCATGTTTCAACATGTGACATATGAACAGCAAATACAGATACAAGCAGCAACAGGATGCTGGTTAGCATGGTCACTCTTCAAGCAGGTAAACCAAGTCTGGTCTTTGACATTGGAGGTGTCTGTATTGTGCTATATCAAGCATCAACATACTGAAACTACAGTTTGCTATTTGTGTAGCCATGTAAATAGTTCAGTTTGCAATGCTGAAAATAGCAGGAGTTTGGAAACGCCTGCCTTATCACATATCTCATGTAAAAGGAAACATTGCACCAGGGCAACACAGAGGAGGAGCTGTCACAGTGTGACAGTGCAAGCCCATAACAGAGTTTTTTGAGATTACACATGAAATCAGCATTTCTGAAAATCTTCACTCAGGCAGGAGTTTTCCAAAATGTGCAGTCTGTGTGAGTATAAAAGACCAAAACACACAGAAATCCTCAATCTAAAAATATCCCAACACACTTATGAGTAGGCCTTGATTACGAATACAAAGAGTAGGTCTCTCATTTCCGATACTGAGAAAGTAAATGTACTGGTTGAAGAAGTGGCTCCCTATGATTTCTACAGACTGTGTAAACTAATTATGTAATACATCATGAGTTCATCAGCTAAAAAAAGCACAAAATTCTGCACCACTGACTCAATTTATATCATATGAGAAGAGTGAAAGGTCTTGAGAAAAAGGTCAGCTAATAAGTGCAGTAAAATGTCAGAAATCAGTGATTTTCCTCCAGAGTTTGGTACACTGTGCCCTTTGACTGTTATTGACAGAGAGGTTAATACACTGACAGTAAATGGCCTGACAGCAACAAAGTGCAATGACATTTTAAGAGAATTAATTCCTCTTAACTGTCAGAATTAGCTTTTGACTTTCTTTCAAAGTCTTGGGAATAAATTTTAAAACAGGATTTTAAATGTTTTTATTCAAAAGTTGTATATTTAATTATAACTGAAAGAGCTCTAAACATATCTAAATCACATCAACTTTTCAAATCATACAAATTACAGTATCAAGTCCCCAGTGTTGTCTATGCCATTAACTGAAAAAAAAACAAAAAAAACACAGACCAGCACAAGCGCAATGGAAGAATTACGTGGGCCACACATATTCTTTGTACAAGAAAGGATAGAAAAATTGAAAAAGGCTGTTTATATCAGATGATTAATTTCAGGAGATCCTGTAGCACTTAACTACAGAGAGCAGGCTTTCCTTTTTCATTTCCAAAGGTAAAGTATGGCTTCATCTTGAAAATACAGATGACAAAGTATTCAGTTAGAAAACTGTTTTTTAAAGTGTGAGACAGAACAGCTATTTAAAGACCTACTCTGCTGCTAGCTCCACAGTCATGCAAACCAGCTTTTCACTTTCAAAAGCCCCAACAGACAGCATCTATTCTATCTGTGACATATTCCTCCAACATGGATGTAAATTTCTGCTAAATTAAGGAAAACATAGCTCTCTTGTTTCTTCTTTTCCTAAAAATGTTGGTAAAGATTACGTGTGGCTCGTGGAGAAAGAAGTAAGCCTCCTGTTCTCAAGATTTTTGGTACAAAAGCATGGAAGACTTTTTTTAAGAGTCAATGCTGTTAACCCTCACATCTCCAAGCCATTTTCGGCTTTTTTTTTTTGGTCCACTATGACTTTTTTTTGGAATAATGCATGAAAAACCTCAACCCTGACAAGCACAATCAAGCCAAAGACATATTTTTTAGGACAGCTTAGGGAACCAGAATACGTCTGCTGTATTGATGTTTATGTTTTTAAAGTTGTATGACCAAAGATATCAAACAAAATTCAGAAACAGAATTTATATTTCACAGAACTTAATACAAATCATGTACAGATTTAACATGAACAAGTTCTTTCAAATTTAAATATAGTCCACTCATGCCTTGGCGATAATGGAAAAAAAAAAAGGTTGCTCAGATACTTAGAGCAAAAACTATTCACATATTTACAGTTATTCCTCCAGCTGTTGTTTTCCTTTGCCTCGTGTAGGTATAAGTGCTCTTACATGCATTTTCTTTCACAAATGTTTCCTAAGGGCCACAGCACATTACTCACACTTTCTTTTTAATTATTTTGGATTATAACAGGTAACTTTATTATCCCTTGTTGTCCTTTGGCTGTTCCTGATTGGATGCTACTGTAGAGAAAACAAGGGAAGAAAAAAAATGGCACATCAGACTTACATGACCATGTCTCTTTCTCTAAGAGTCAAAGTAGAAGTCTAATAACATCACTGCTACATTTTTTTAATCAAGAAAATTGTATAAAAACTCTTCCATTATGAATTTTTAGCTGTATATCACTAAAATGAAATTTTTTAAATAAAACCCTGCACTTCAAGGCTGAATAAAAAAACTTTCTGGGAGGGATATATTGTATTTAACACAAAGCCATTTTGGATTAAGAAATGTGTGATCTTCCAAAACACAGTTGACCCAATAATGATCCATTATACTGTTCCAGAGATATAAGTAAACAATGTAGGTGACAGAGCTTGGGGACGCTGGCGATGTCATAGAGCTGTGAAGGTTACGGAACAAATAAAAAAGGTGACACTGTCATAATTAAGTAAATGGACCCGTGACATGTTTTATAAGTGGCTATATTATGAGAAAAGGGTAAAAAAAAAAATCCGACTCAGTCTATGTCAAAGTCTCCTATACCAAAAGGTTTAGCCATCTGTTTCACATTGCATTACATTTACTCGCATACAGTCCTTAGAGCAATTGTCAGTAAATTTCCTAGTTATCTTTGAGATAGAAAGAACAGATGTAAATAGTTTATTTTCTATAAAGACTGGCAAAAAGGATTAATTCATTTTCAAATCCTAATTTTAGAGCTTACATCCATGTGTAAAATACAAAGTCATTTTTAAAGCTTGAGAAGTTGATGTTTTGTGCTTTCCTGAAGTACAGTACCTGTACTTTGTGTATTTCAATACCTTAAGCCAATGTGGCTCAAAGATATTAAAGTTTTTCCACACTTCTCTGCTGAGAAGAGAATCTTTCTTCGGTCATGATGACTGCTGAGTCTTTGCTACACTCTCACACAAATGCTGGGTTTGATAGAGAAAAATGGTAAATGGTAAATTTCTAGCATTTTTGATTACTCAAAGCAGCTTTACACCACAGGTCACACTTACCTACTCACACCCATTGACTCTCACATTCACTCACTGATGGTTGAAGTGTCTCTGTCAGTTATATATCAGTATCAACTAACACATTCACACCCATACAGATTTACACGCCACTGATGCAGCAGTGGGAGCAACTTTGTGTTAAGTGTCTTGCCAGATGACACATTGCCATGTGACAGCCAGAGTTGGGCTTAAACCTGCAACCTTTCAATTATAAACCAAAGCGCACTATCAAACTGCGCCATTGACGCCCTGTCATATATAACCTTCTGTTGTGGGCTAATGACCGAAGTATCCACCAGTTCTGTTCTTGCAGACCAACCCACAATACAATGACAGCAAACAAGATAATATATGCTACATGTCTTCAATTTGACCAAGATTGAAATTAAAAGACATCATGTTCTTTTCAGTACATGGTGAAGTGTGTGGGATTTTTGACATTTAGCATTTAGCACAAACAGTTTCTTCCTTTCTGAGGGGCAGATTTAATGTTCTGAATAGCCTGAAATCTTTTGGGGAGATCACTTTGTGAAAGTTGAACATATTCATCGGCATCTTGCTATTTAAAGACAATCAAAAAAAAATTTCCGCGTTATGAAATGCTTTACTCAATATTCGATATCTATAGCACATGGTCTTTAACTACGAAGGCTCATTGTCAATGTGATAACCTATCTGAATAATTCTAGACTACTGGAGTGCAGGGTAGCATTGATAGTACGTAGTTGACAACAATACTTTAAATGGCAGCATGCAAGGCTTCATTTGCTAAAGGGATATTGCCTAGCAGTTGTTGCATTTCTACAAAGGAAATAGTGGAAGCCTCTCTTGATTACTATATCTCAATTTAGAATTAGAAAAATGGTTGAAAAATGTAGGGGCAAATAAATATATTTGGATACTTTTATCAGCGTGTGAACCTCATGTTACCATACAACATGGTTTAAAAGTCGAATCTAGTGTAATAAGAAGAAAAAAGACATACCTGTCTATTTCCAAAGTGTATTTCTTGCTTATGAATCATAATTGATCTACAGACAGACCTAAAATGATCTGATTTTTATTGTAAATATCTCTTAGAAATGATGCTGGAGTGGCTGTAAAACTCTAAAAATGAATAATAAAATATTTTTGCATCATCTCTGCGAAGGATTATTGTTATAAAGTGATGCAGAGCAAAATTAAAGAGGTTTTATAACAATATGGTCAGGCGAGGATTTTGAAACAGTGCATATTGTATTTTGTCAATAAAAGCCAACATGACTATAGTCTTAAAGGCACAGTTCACTGCTTTGGGCTGTCGTGTCGAGGAGCTTTTTTCCTGAGCCCCAGCAGACCCAAATTTGGGTCCTGGGGCTAAAGAGGTCAAAGAAGAAAAACAAGAATACAGTCTGTCTCTATTGTGTTCTTTTTGTTGCTGCATCATTTCTGAAGAGAAAAAAAACTAGAATGAACTATTTCTAACAGAATGGTCCAAAGTGAATTACGCTTCAGTGCCCTGGCCTTTGACCTTCATGTGAGATTGTGTGTCTGCTGTCACACATCATATGTATCATATGTTGTCTCCCAAGTTTATTGAAATTTGTCAAGATTTTAAAAAACTGTCTAAAGTGTTTCCAGTCTTACGGCGTGTGTGTGTTTTAAATTTAAGGTGTGTACACTTGTGTGAATGTGTGGGCTTGTGGCCTGTGGGGCAGAGGCTTCTGTCAGGCCTACGACTGAGTGATGAATGTGTGTGCAGCGAGGGGAACCAGGTGCCAAACACACTGACTCCTCTTCTCTACTGAGTCTGTGTGTGTGCGTACGACAGAGAGATAGTGAGTGTGAACATTATATGTGTGCATTTTAAATGTGTGCTCATGGGCATGCACAAGCGGATGTTCATGTGTATGTATCAAAATGTATGAAAGTGTGGTTTTGCACATGTAGGATTGTGAAAGCACGGCCAGATAATACTTCTCTCTTTCTCATCTCCCTCATCCTCGCTCATCCTGACACCCCCCATGCCCTCTTCGTCACACTGCTGCCTCTCATCACAAACCTAATCGTCTCACCCCCTCGGCAAGTACGTGCTGTGCGAATTAAAGCACCCCTGCCCTCTTTTTCTCTTTCTTACTCCCTCTTTGTCTCCTTCCTCCTCCTCTTCCCTCCCCCTCCTCATTCTTCTTGTCCTCCTAATAATTTTTGGCTTTTTGAATGGAATGGGTGCCCAACTCTAAGTGGCCGCAGTGTTTCAATAATGTGTTTACTTATCTCCATTTAGCTATTGAGCTTCTGACATTTTCAATTTATGTTTACAAATTGCCAACATTAACATGTAAATGTGGAGGATGCCTCACAGGGCTTCTGTTTTCATTGAAAAGGGGTCATGAAATGGGACAACAAACCAGTAATGGCACAGCTTGTTTCCAATCATTTGTTGTGTAGCACCATTCTGCTGCTAATGGGTCCAGATAAACACACTGAAAATTGTGCTGAAGACAACGGCCTTGGTTTGTGATCTAAAAAATTTACCTAAGCCATTTTTGCATACATCTACACTTTTTACAAGTAATAAAAAATCAAGGAAATATTTAATCCATTCTAATCTTTTCCCAGAAAAGGACACTTTCGATTGGCATTGAGTTGGCCGTCACAAAACACCACCTTATCTATTGTATCTGCAGACTCTTGCTTTCAGGGTTGCAGAATTGTAACACATCTGAAATTAGTACTGTTCCATATCATACTATCCGTGCTAATACTGGTGTTAAAATTTTTACGTAAAATAAAAGTGTCATATCGTGATGTCAGTGATATACAAAAAAGCATTTTTTGCTTACACAGACAAAAGCACCTTTTTAGGTGTTTTTCTGTAAGTGCACAGCCCAGGCAAATTAACAAAATTTGTTTAAATAGGAATATAAGGTTGGGGAATATGTGATCCATATCAGCACAAGGCTCCTATTTCTCTATCTCTGTAGGCTTTCCCCAGCTGTAGCTGTGAGGGCAAGCACCAGGGTGAAGAGCACTGTGCTGTTTGACTGCAAGAGACAATGGAAAGAAGCACGTCTGTTTCTTCTGATGATCTCAAATCATGACAAAGTTTGACCCTCAACAACTTTCTCTTCAACTAATAAGCGTGTAAACTTGTCTCCGTGATCAAAGTGCTGTTGTTTGATTCACACTTTTTATTGTTCGATCGTGCAACTTGGTTTTATGTTCCATTCAGAAATCTGGAGACACAAAGATGAATGATTAGATATACAGAGAGAACAGCAGAAGTAGATGAACAGAGAAGAAAGGAAGAGGAATTGGTGGATGATGGGAGGTAGGATAAACAGGTATTTCTAATCTGTGGAGTAAAAACAAGAAATGCATTTTTCTCTTTAATACCAAATTTACTGGGCAAAAGCCCCACAAAGTCTTCAAACCTCATCTGCAAGAAAGATTTGATCAGATTGATAAATTAACGCAGAAAGAGAGGGAGGGAAATAAACTGTATGGCCTGAAAATAATATTGTGTGTTATTATTAGTTAATGTAAGCAAATATTACAACTTTACATGACAACTTTTTTTAATGGCAGGTATGAAATTATTTAGAAACAAATTTATCTCAGTCTTACTTTAATTTTAAAGATTGGACATAAGTTCATGAAATAGCAACAAAATATATTTTTTTACATTTAGAATAAGCCAGGCTTGTGCATATTTTACACATTTACCACATTACTTGAACAATTTTCTGTGAAACACTGGACCTTAAAAGAAAGAAATTCACATTGCAGCAAGTAAGTTAAGCTTTGTTCTACAGCACTTTTTGCAGACAAAAGTGCTTTACAAAGTCATGAGAGTTGATACATAAATGTACACGTATACCCACACATACTCACACGCCACACGCCACACACACAAAAAATGCATAGATATGCTGATTTATAAAGAGAAAATGCAACTTAATTTTAGTTTTGTTATGAACTGTCAAAGCACTTCAACTTTATTTCTGGTGTCTTGTAAACCCATCAGGGTTGGGCACTTTCTGTGTGCATGACACATAAAAATGAACAATCAATCAATCAATCAATACAGTAAATGTAAACAGCACAACCTATACATATATACCCACACAAAAATACACGTTAACATAAATAAACATATACATACATATACATGGATGCATGTGGAAATTAAAAGCTGAACAAAATGGTACAATAAAAGTAGAACAATGAGCCGAAAGCCTGTCTAAACAGATGTGTTTTCAGCTGACTTTGAAAGCATCTGTAGACTCCGGATTTTGTAAGCACAGGGGTCGTTCCATAGTTCTGGGGCTACGGCCTGGAAGCCTCTGTCACCATGTGACTTGAGGTATGTTTAAGGAATAGTAAGCAAATGGAGTGTTAGGCCTGAGGGAGTGAGTAGCCTAGTGGGGATGGATATTTTCTGACTAGTTTTCTGGCCTGTTTGTTTAGGGATCTGTATGTTGATGTAAAAATATATAGATTTTGGACTCTAAATGAAACAGGGAGGTAGTGCATGGATTTGAGTATAGGAGAGATTTCAGGACATGCAATATAAGTCATGTGACTTCAGGTATGACCTGCTCCCAAAACTGAGTATCTTGCAGGCACAGTCTGTGTGTCTCCTACATGTTCAGGCTACCATACTACTGACACTGTAACGAAAGTGTTTTGGTACATAACTGTGTAAACTGGTGACTTTCAGAAAAAAATTCTCTTTGTTTTTTACCATTACAATGATGGAAATACTAACTGAACAAGTATTTAGTTAAAATCTTAATCGAGAGGCATTTGTCTGGACACCTTCCATCATCAAAAACCTTCAGATATATCTGCCTCCATAGTTGTCCACTACTGTTATGGCCTCTCTTGTTTCTTCTTTCTGGCTGCAGTCCAGCTCAAAGCTACATCAGGTATGTAGCTCTGCTCCATTATGAGGATGTCTACGCAAATGGAGCAGTTCATGTTTGATTTCCAGAATGGATCTGCAACAGTTTTATACTGTGTACCAGACCTCAATGGGGTTATTTTAAGGCCAAAAGATTTGATCTATTATCTGCAGACACCTGCTGTAGAATGCAATGATCTGTGTCATGTTGCTCTCAACCACTCACTAGCATTTTCAGTTATAGCAGTTATACAGCTGTATCTTAATTTTAAACCAAGATTCAACCGCATGACAAAGATGTGACAATAGACAGTAAATTCCAATCAGCCAGTCAGGTAGTTTTCAATAAATATCAGTCTTCAAGCATAAGTTTTCTTAAAAAAAAATACTTTAGATCTTTTAAATATAGTCATTGTCATTTGTTACAGAAAAATATCGTACTATTAGTTCTCACACAACTTCAAAGCTTTTTTTGGATTTCAAAAAGCTGGACAGACAGCACATTTGCTGTGAGCTCTCACATTTGTGTCTGTGTGTGTAGTGAGCACAGTTGTGTACGAACTTGTCTCTATGTGACTAAAGAAATTACTAGAAGGTAGTACTAGGGCACATAGAGGACTCAGGCTGCATACAACCACCTGCAGTGAAAGAAATAAACAACAAACATAGTGAAATTCACACTTATTCTGAGAGTAAAAATAAACAGCAACAGTAAATGACATCATCTTGTCTGTGAAGGAAACTATTGGCCAGTGGTCAGAATGCGCCATTCTGTCGGCAATCCTATTTCCAAAACTGCTCATTTTCAGGAAATGAAAAAAAAACCTCTACTACTAGATGACTGAATATTATATTGTCCTGATTATATATTATTACCTCCGCCAAGGAGGTTATGTTTTTGCCGGGGTCTGTCTGTTTGTTTGTCTGTTTGTCTGTTTGTTTGTCAGCTTGTCTGTTAACAACATGACCCAAAAACTACAGGATGGATTTACATGAAAGTTTTACCAGAGGTGTGGTTTGGTCCAAGGAAGAAGCCATTACATTTTGGTACTGATCTGATTCAGATTGACATCATAAAAAAACATTGAAGTTTATAATGAAGTCCCATAACATAACACTGGGCCGTATTTTGTCCCACCCACAGTACCATCCGATTGGTTACATGCTCTGGTTACACGCAGAGCCAAGGCATGGCGAACAGCCAATCAGCAGTGAAAGCTGTTCATGCACAGTTCTACTCACAGACACAGTGGAAAGGAGGAAAAGTTTTGTCAATGGAGAAAGCCCAGTGCTGTTCCTGGAGCCTTGGTTTCAAAGATAAATTAAGGCAGCAGACTCTCCGGAAATTGTAATAAACATCCCAGTCCTCTACAACTCATAACTACAAGTGACATTACTGTGAGCCCATTAACGTTATAGAAACATACTCAGCAGTTCTGCTCACTCGCTGTCCTTCAAGCTGTGCCTGTTATTTACTCGAAACAAGGTTGCTGATAATGTCAATACGGAAATAGTTTGTCATAGCAGAAGTCTGTGGGTGTGTGTGAGTATAAAAACCTAGCCCCCAAATTCCACATAAAGCAAACACAGCGCACACTGGAGCGCTGTGATTTTGCTCCAATCAACAGGCTGGCGACATCGCCCACTGGAAGCACTGCAGTGCGCACCACACCAACATCTGTACAAGCAGCAGCAAATTGGTTCAGTCAACAAGTTACAAGACCCACTACTAACTAGGTCTCTATTGGATATTTATATCAACAATAATCACACTTCTTGCAGATTGATATTTTTTCATTCCACAATGTGTGTATAAAAAAAAAAATACAGGATTATAATGTTGGGTGGAAATCACAATTTATGGGTGGAACTGAGCTGCTTGGCGGAGGTCTGCGCTCTCGGAGTGCTTTTCTAGTTTTGTTCTGCTTTAAATTGTTTAAACATTAAAAAAAAACACTCCCCTAATTGGAAGGTGAACAATAGCCCAGTTTTATGAAAAAAAAAAAAAAAGAAAAATCATAAAAAATTGAGATGAGAGATTTGTGCCTAAAAGCAACAATACACTAATCAGTTGTATATAATTATAAGAAAATAAAGCAAGCGAAACTAAGCTAATGTAGCCACAGACAAAGTCAACTTACAATCACAAATTTGCAATCATGTCTGTGTGCCATCTTGACACCACGTTGTTAATATGTTGCGAATTGTGGACTTGGGTTATACTCAAAACTTTCTGCTACTGTATTTCCTGCAGCTGGCTGAACAGTCACATTCCCTCTGCCTCTACACTAATCCTCCTGGTCATGTGTGTACTGTATCTTGCATCAGCATTGCATTAAATTTTAAGGGACTTTAACAGGGGTTCAAGTCTATTATAATTTTAAGGTTCTTGCATTTTTTAAATATCTTTGAATGCTCAGAACGATACTGTTAAGAGAGTCTGAGAGAATATATCATAATTTATTACTGAGTAATAGGAAACAAAGACTGACATAGTTTGACTTCAAATTAAAAAAATCTTATTGTTAATTGTGTATTATTATTATTGTTACCACCTGAGCAGTAAATGTCTGCTATCAACGTCTACTTTGTTGTGGCTAATCTGCCTCACAAAATTCAGTCCCTCAGTACAAAAGTTCCAGGCTCTCCCAGATAAACCACATTTTCTCACTTCTTTGTAAACCAGATCGAATAATAGACAGGTTGTTGAAACACAGCTACGGTTTAATTTACTCCTTCTTTTTGTTTGGCATGGGATAAGACTTCCTCTTATATGTGGGTTAATGCTTCAAGTTGGAATATAAACAAGTACTCCTCCATCCAGCTGTGCAGGGACACAATGAACGGCAAAGAGAAAAAGTGTATCATGAACCACCTACCAGCTTTCCTCTGAAGGCTTTTCAATCAAGCAAGAAGCCATAATTCATTTTCTCCTCCGAGCCACAGTTGGTTGCAGTTGAAACCACAATTACATGGACAGGCAGAGAGACGTACTGCTCATGAAAGGAGAAAAAGAAAAAGGCAAAGTCTATATTCTGGAGTTCAAACTGCGTTTGGTGCAAGCGTGGCTCTGTAGACTGTAACAGAGACTGCCTGTGGCTGGGGAGAGGAGTAAGGCAGGAGTAATCTATAACTGAGAGGCTAGTAATGAGAAAGATGTGCCAGCCGTCTGCTCACTGTGATAAGATGAGGAAGTTCCCTCAGGGCCTTAAGCATCCCTGACCCAAACAACAACAAAGACAACAAACGGGTTACTGCCCAAGCCATTCCTTTTTTCCCTTTTCATTTCCATCCATCGTTTCCATTCCTTTCTGTCTCTCTTTCCCTTCCTTCTCTTTCTAGCTTTCTCAACCCCCTTTGTTTCTAGCTTTTTCTGTAGCACCCCCACTGTCTCACCCTCCTTTTATCTCTTTTTCAACATCCCTCTCTTTCTCTATTTTTCTCTCACTCTCTGTTCATGCCCAAATCCAGCGCAGTACAAAGCCTTGCTGCCATGTAATCGGTTTCATCAGCGTTTTTTATTAGCCAAAGAAGAATACATGGTAATTAAGGGGAGGGCAGCTAAGCGTGACGGGGGAGAGACTTCACCCAACCGTTGATGTGGAACAAGAAGGAAAGAAAGAAAGAAAAAGAGGAGATGGAGAGAGGGAGCGGAAGGGATGTGCAGGCGGGGGCAAGGACAAGGAAGAAAAAGGAAGACGGCGCAGAAAGGGCAAAGAGGAAAGCAAGAGAATAGAAAGGGAGGGAGAGAGAGAGAGAGATAAGGAAGGTTTGAATGGCGACAGGAAATGAAAGGCTGGAGCGTGAGGGTCACAATGATTTTTGGACGAAGCTCTCCAGTGTTGTGTGGAAAGCGTACGCGGTCGGAATGGAAATGAGACTAATGTCGTGTTAATGTGGTCCGAGTCACACTGCACCAATAAAAGGGCCTCGACTGCCATCATCTGCCTAATCCCCTGTGTCCACTTAAATGGCCCATTCAGGACAAGTGCAGCATGAGGGTGCTATCGGAGCGAGGGCACCCGCATTGTTTCATGCTAGGTCGATCTTTATGTTCTCCAAGCCCACTGAATGATACATGTGTTAATGAAGTACACAGGAGATGCTCCTCACTGTGGAGAAACTTGATGTTACTGAGGAGTGGTCGGGCTGATCAAACACTTACTCAGACTCTAGTGTTCCTTTTTGAAGCACGCTTGACATTTTGATAGTATTGACATCATTAAACAGTAATGTGCATGCAGTAACGCAAGCATTTTCATTTTTATACATGTCAGTAGCTTAAGAACTTGAAGGTTTTTGTGACATAGCTACAACTTGGAACACTTCTTGGCAAATGATTTCAAATACAAGTGAACATTGATTGTATTTGCATTCAATGGTGGTAGGGGTGGCTAATGTTAGCATAGCTAGCACCCACAGCCTTTGGTCCTCTTTTTAGACTGACATCAGTGTGCCTTTGCTGAATGTAGTTACTTATTGTTTTGGTTGAGTATCACATGACATCCAACATTCATATTAATTTGAGTTTCTTGGATCAGGATACTGCCAAAGCACATCATTCCTACTAGGGAGGTGGATTTTTTTTTTAAATTAATACCCTTATTGAAATGCCTTACCACTTCAAGTCCTTCACAGTACCACTATTTTTACCTTGTTTTTGCTTAAAGAGTCCATATTATGCATTTTCTAGTTTCATATCCCCTGAGCTACCACTTTATAATGGTGGAAGGGTTTGCATGTCCCAGTGATTCTAGGAGCTATGTTATGCCTCTGGTAGGGTCAGTCAAGGCAAGCAGGTCCTAGTGGAGGGGCCAGACAAAGTGTGGCTCAAAGACCGCATGGAGAACAAGATTAATGGTTTCCAGTCTCCCTTGCCCGTATGTGGGACACCGAGAGCCCCCTCCTGGAGCCAGGCCTGGGGTTGGGGCTTGTTGGAGAGCTTCGACCATGTCCTGGGTAAGGTGGGGGACATTGAGTCCTATTGGGCCTTTTTCCATGCATCCATTGTTGAGGCAGTCAACTGGAGCTGTGGCCATAAGTTGGTCAGTGCATGTTGTGTCGGCAACACCCAAACCTGCTGAACACTGGTGGTGAGGGATGCTGTTAAGCTGAAGAAGGAATTCCTTCCAGGTACCGACTGGCCAAGCAGAATGCGGCTTCAGGGTGCACTTCCCTCTCCAGGTCGGGGAGTTCAAGTACCTCGGGATCTTGTTCACAAGTGAGGGAAGGATGGAGTGGGAGATCAACAGGCGGATCTGTGCAGCATCTGCAATGATGTGGAATCTGCACAGGTTTGTCTTTACATGCTACTCTTTACAGTACTCATTCCCCTGCCCCCCAAATAGACCTTCCAGTGTGACATTCCACGAATGCTTCATTTGCACTTGAAGCCCAATGGCTCAGGGTGGCAAGCCCAGTGCAGAGCAGAGACAGTAGAAAAAATGCATAAAGGAGACAAAATGGCGCCAAGCAGCTCTGAACTTAGCGTCACCATAGAGCAGACTGGTTGCAAAATCAGAGGAGACTTGGCCCACATAAAGGTCAGGAGCCCTAACAGAGCGTTTCAGACAGAGTGAAAATACAGCTAGATCAGGGGTACCCAGTATATGAAACCTAGAGGAGTTTCTGGACACAAGCAATCCTAAACGTACTTTAGCAGTCATAAAAAAACTGAATATATAAACCAAAGTTAAAGCAAAATAGAGGCTCTTTAAAAAAAAGGGGTAACTAGAGATGGTATCATTGAATTGTCTGATGTTTAAAACTTAAGACAAGTCTGCAGCTGTTCACCTACAAGATTCACAGCTGCAACAGGAAACTCTGCTCTGCATATTTCACTGCCTCTGTGCCTTGCTGCTCTTCTCAGCATCCAGGCTGCTGTTCTGAATACCCACAAATTTTGTGACATCTAGCCAGAGAGAGAATGTTGTTGGTGGGACATTAAGTTGGCGTCAGTGCTGACTGACTGTTACTTGTGTGACGTCTAACCAATCCAATACTAGTTGGGGTGGGACATTAGTTGAGAGGAAGGACAAAAACAACAAAGCAACAGGCACCAGCATAGTGACTAGATGAGCTGAGTAGAGTCAATCAATAGTGTTTTTTAAGTTATTAATAATATTGATGAAGGGTAAGCTAGGCTTTCCTATAGTAGATTGCAACATATTTTCAAACCAAATACAGCTTATGTTAAAGAAGTCATATTTTGCCTCAACCTGGGTTCATATATTGAATTCTGATAACTGCAAATGTATGTTAGCAATGCCAATATGAAAAACAAAGGGAAAAAAATAGTTTTTACAAATTGAGTACACCTGGTTCAGCCATTCTCACTCCTTCTGAGATGCCCTGTTGGAGCTACTTTCACTTTAAGCCCCTTCCATGCAAGGACCTAGTTTTTTTTTATAATTGGTTAACAGGTCTTCTCTGTGGTAACTGATGAGTTCAGCATTGTTCAGCACCATGTTTTCAACAGCTTTGCATTCTGTCTAATGTAGGACTACATACAGGTTAGTTTATTTAGGGGCAATGGGCCATTTCAGGCAGCTGCTGGAGCTTTAAACAGGAGCAGAGGGAGAAGTCCTGGTGCTGTAGACCCTGTTGTCTTGTGCATAGAAGTACTCTTTCAGTAGGAGGAGACACATAAAACACAATCAATAGCATGTAAAACTTCTTAAAGCATAAAATGATGCCATTTAATAGTTAAATTCTCCCTGCTGTCACAGCCCTGACTCTTTTCATAGATGTTACACAATAAGGAATTTATATGATAGACTTTCTTCTTTCTTTGTTTTAAATGTAAAAGATTATAGAAAAGAAAGAGCGTGATGAACCACTATAAATCTCCCAACAGGTGACCTGATGCACTGTACAACTGACCCAAGAAAACTTTGAGAAAAAACAATTCAGCACAACCCAATATAGCTCCTCCACAGAAATGCCAGACCTGCCATTAACTATGAAAAGCACTGACAGGAAGTATATCTACACTGGGTTCATCTTGCCTGTGGCTTATTCTACTGATGTGGACTCACATTTCTGTTGAAATTAGGTAAATATGGCTCCACTATTTGAAAAAAACTGGAAAGCCTTCTATACTCTAGTTTTTAACTAATGAGACCTGCCACTCATGCAAGCACATGCCTGAGAGCTCTGACTTGATAACCTGCTTGCCAAGATTAAAATTGACACTTTGCACAGCCATCATGCAGCCAATGTGCTTCCAGTTTAAAACGGCTTTTAGACAGCACAAAAGGGCATGGTTTTGGCATATTGAATGGGCAAAGTCACAGCATCACAAAAGCTCTGCTTCATAACTCAGTATTTTGCAACTTAAAAGTACCATATTTTGCACCTTTTCTGCAGTTAGGGTTAGGGTTAGGGGTTAGGGTTAGGGTTAGCAATGTTTTCTGCATGAAACACTGGTAACGTGCTTTGGTCCAAAAAGCCTATGAATCAAGCAGCAGCCAAGCACTTTTCCCCAAAACATCACAGACTAACGCACAACATGCTAACCGAAGTGGGATAGTCACAACTTAGCCTACCTTCCGCACTAACGTTAGCACAAACGGAGGGACCTGGGGTGGGGTAAAGGACTGATTATATTCAGCAAACTGTTAAGCTTCTCTTCCTGAACAAACATGAACCACAAATTCCTGCCGTTTAACAGATCACAACAATCTCATTTCCCACAAACATCACAGCCTAACGTATAACATGCTAACCTCGGCCTAGTCACCGCAGAGGGACTGATTATATTCAGCTAACTGTTAAACTTCTTTTGACAAATGTAAGAATGCTGAAACATTTTAGTTTATCCTTCAGACTTTCAACAAGTAATGTGAACATTGACAAACATGTTGTGCAGTTACCTCTAGTTCACTTCCCCCTGCTGTTAGCATTAGCTCTTAGCAATGAGCAAAATAAATACTACACAGCATTAAAATACTCACATTTCCATCATCAGGTATGGCGACGGATTGTTGGTACTGAGCCCGGATTCAGGAAAAGTCTAGTTCCCAGTCCTGTGTTGAACTGACTGAAGTTGAAGAAGTAGTTGGGTGTGAAGTGATTAGCACACACATACAGGTTTTAGCCGACTGTAGCTGGCTAATTCCCTTCAAAAATAAAATTAATCCACTGGACCCTTTGGCCTTCCCAGGCTGGTAGATACGATGTTTTACAGCCATCAACCGAGCAGTTATACCTTCTGAGCTTAGACATGCTGAACACCAATCTCTCGCTAAGAATGTAAACAACATAGCTGGGCTTCAGAGGAATCTCTCCAGCAGGGGGGAGGGGGAGACCAATCAGGTTAGGTATGCAAATAAAAAAATATACTGTTATGTAACAGTATTTCCACAGACTCAGCAGCTCGCCAAATACCATGAGTTTACATTCATGCAGGCTGCTAAAGATAGGTTTTGTTCTCTACTATCACGTTTTGTGGGCTGGGAGGAAGGCCAAATACCCCAAAATGTGTTAAAAAAAAAAAAAAGTGTTTTTTTGCATATGTCCCCTTTAAGTCATGAAGATGCACAATAGCATTAGCAAAATAACAGTATCAGCAGGTAATAGCATAAACAGTTATCAGTGTCATCAGACAAAAATATCTTAGCTAATATTTGCTGCTGATAATTTAGCCACATAATCTCTATATATGCAGCATATATGCAACTAATGGCTATCTCTACCATCGTTTCATCAAGTGTCATTAGTGCAACATTGCATTGGGCAAGCAACTCTGATCTTCTTTTTTCATGAACTTCATGATCACCTTTCATGTTGGTGAGTGGGTTTTATTATTTTGGAATAATTTGATGCACAACATGGGTCAAAAGTGACCCGGTTTAGTTTTTTTTATTATCTATATCTTTGCAATAAATTAATTTCACCATTCAGCCTTATTTTTTTAAATCAAATTACATCCTTATTTGATTGTTTCCCTTCTTACTTTTTGAGTAACATATTTTTCTTGAACTTGACATTTATCATTACCACTCTAATGCACAACATGGGTAAAAAATGACCCATACCCATTTTCTGTGTTATTTCTGTATTGCTGAGTGTTTCTACAATATATCTTTGAAATATATTTAGTTTTTCAGTGACTATTACAAGTAAGCTATGCACTAAGTTTCTGGTTTTTGTTATGTACAAATCATCATTTTTATTTTCCCTCCTTACTTTAGGAATAATCACACCTTTTGTATCAGAAATTGGTCAGAAATGACCCACATGCATTAAAAGTACTTTCTGGGAAACTGTTATGTTTTTCAGATATTTCACAGCTCAGAACAGCTCAATTTGCATATCTAGTAGATTTAAGTATTTTGATTGTTCCAACCTTACCTTAGAAAAAGAGATTTCAATTCTGAAAGATACCTGTAACAAGGTTACGTTACCTTGAGAAAGAGAACACATTTCTTATGAGAGTTAATAGTTGTAGCTAGCTATTTTAGCCAAACAGTTAGCTAATCCATTAAAGTTAGCTAATTCTAATTCATTTACTAACCATACTTTGCTATGTAGATTGCTAGGCCGTTTAGAAAAGTACTGTAGTTAGCTAAGCTACTTTGGTCAATCAGTTAGCTAATCTTTCCTCCCGAAGTAGTTAGCTAAACTATTTCAGCCAAACAGCTTATCTATCACAGCCAAGTCCTTAGCTAAGCTTAGGCAGTTTGTGCTCTACTGTAGTGTTGTGTTCATTTGAACACAGTCGGAACACAATTCAGCAGTTATTATTTATTTATTTTTATTTTATTTAACCTTCATTTAACCAGGAAAAGAAACTCACTGAGATTAAAAATTTCTTTTTCAAGAGTGTCCTGGCCAAGATAGGTAGCAGCACAGTTAATGAAGTTACTTACATTAACAACAGCAACATATACAAATACATATGACATGTATAACACTTAAAGTGCAATGAAAAAACAATAAAGACAGTTAATTGACAAGCTGGACTATTGTCAATTAACTGTCTATAACTATTGTTATAAAACAAAAGTACAGAACAGTTCAGTGCCCATGTTTTCCATTACCTGTTATCTGTAATCAAACCTCCTTTTTCTTTTTTCCTGTCTGTTTCAAAAATAAATGGACAGCCACAATATGAGAAGCGGGTCAATTCTAGAATTAAAGAGACTTGATGTTTTACAAAAAATTCATATGAATTGGTATTGTATCAATTAATTATTATACTACTAGCATATAAGATATCAGCAAAATCTAATATTGTGCATCCTTATCAAATCTATATTCAGCAGTTTCTACATTACTTAAATATGGCTGGCTGGAAACAATCTGTAGTGGGTTGCTGATCAAAGAGGCCTTGGATAACTTGTGTATGCTCGTTGTAACGAAAAACTTCTGAAGGACTCTGATGTAAAAGAACAACAGAAACTTTAATCCACAGCTTGTTGATTCATTTGTACAGGAAGAGTCAAAGCAAGGTTTCTAAATAAAATTCAAAAGCATACTATGGTAAGAAAACCATGTGGCTTGGACCTTGATCAGTTCGCAACTCCCTGCAGCCACCTCTGAGCCGTCTGCCGAGAAGCGCTCTATCTCTCTCTTAAAGTGGCGGTAACACAAGTCATAGTAAATTATCTCAGAAACAATTTTAACTGGCTTTTAAGACATATATGAATTATATACAAAAATGAAATTTCAAAATGAAGATAATCCTTTTAAACAAAATATAAATTGTTATTATTTATTTAAATATCAAATCTTTGGACTGAGCTTGGCTCCCACACAATCTTTGGCTGCACAAATAACTCAAAGTTCATGTTTTCTGCCATTACTGATGATAAATAAATGTCAACAACAGTTCTGAGCCTTCCCTTCCATGGAGAATCCACTCCCTCAGTTATGGCATTCCAGACTTCTGTAGGAAATGATATAATAGGAAATTTGCTAAATCCTTGTGGCTATTCACATTGATCTTGGCAAAAAAAATGATGAAAATGACTGTGTGAATGTGTGTATTTATGTGCCCGTGCACAAAGGCAGAGTACAGGCCTTTTTCAACACAGGACGTTCATTTCACACACAGAGTCGCAGCAGAAGCCAGTGGACCAGAGAGACCCAACTCAGAGTATATTTCCTGAAACATGCCGAGCGTTGTGCCGCCAAGCTGTGCTAACATTAATTTTCTGCTGAAACAGCCACTGGCCTGCGAGAGCAAGTTTGCCCAGAGCTGAAATATCAATTATACTGTTCTCCCTGGCAGAGAGCGCGAAGCTTTAATCTTCACACAACCAATCAAAATGTCGTCTGGACCGGCCTAAAAGAGGGAATTGTTGGCCATGCTTTAAAAGGGCAGCAGTTTCAACCCGTCTAGTTAATATTGACTCAAAGGAGGTCTGTTGTTGGAGCGATTTGTTGCCTGTTTCCTTCCTTTCCCCCCTTTCTTCCCACCCATGAATATATGCACACCTACTCACTAACATACAAAATTATCCTCTATATACTTTCTGTATGAGACTTTTTTGTGCAGGGTCATGAATTTAGAGAAATCCCAGGATGCTCTTGGCCACATATATAGTACATTCCTTAAATGTTGCAGCCTTTAAACTAGCATAGACAAACAACCATTATAGATTAAAAAGACATCTATTGCACGAGTTAGCACTGTGAAAGTCAAACAAACTATGTAAAATTAGTTAAACTGAAACAGAAGAGGCACACTACACTCACAAAGAGCTGGTATAAGTTCACTTATCATTAAAAAGGGAAACTTTATTTCAAACTAAATCCTGTTTCAAACCACAAGCCTGGTCTCAAACAATCCCTTTCAAGAAGAGCGACTAAAAGTGTTAAAAATTCTGCTCAAACTGGTTCAATGTGGACTGAAGTTGAAGGACGCACACACACACACAAACACACACTCCAACCCTCTGCCTCCACAAACGCATTACACACTTTGACGTCCTCCCAATTCCTCTGTCTTCTTCACACAGCACTGGCCCCCTCCGAGCAGCAGCAGCAGCAGCCTCCCTGGCTGGCATGTGAAGACTGTAATTTTCCGCCACACTTCCCCTGCTGTTTGCCGGCTCTTTCCTTGGTGCTGTGGAGATAGCGAGCGAGCGAGCGGTGAACAAGGTGCGGGCCTCGCCAGCTCTCCTGCCTCTCTGCGATTATTAATGCAGCAGCAGCCAGCGTGGCCGCCAGGTTAAGGCAGCAATCAGCGCACGCTAAATAAGATCATTCACAGCCTCTTTAAAGGCAGACAGACAGAGAGGGCTGCACAGGGACACACACTCACAAATAAACCTGTGTGCACATGGATGGAGCAACACATAACAGCTATGAATGATGGATAGCATTCTGCCCAATGTTAAGATGAGTATAAGTAGCTAAAGGGATAATATGAGCTGGTAGACTAGAATAACTATAGAGGCTGGATGAATTACTAATCATTTAATGTGGACAAAGTATGTTTTAATGAGAAACTGTGATCTGAAGCAATTTGATTTCTGTTGTACAAGTTCTGATTTGATCATGACAAATTGCTTTTCTCGACTGATACTCATTTTTAGGAACTGCCAAACAACAAACTACTGCAGTTATTTGGTTATAGATAGTGGATACAATTGTTAAGTTTCAGTAAAGAGGGATATTAAAAAAAAAACACTGAGATATATTATCCAATGTCAGTTACTTTTACAGGTTTATTATTAGGGATGCCCTGATCAGGCTCTTCTTGGCCAAAACAGTGCAAAAAGTTTAACTGATAAAAAGGTGTTAAGTTTTTAAATTTTAACTCAGTTATGTAATGTATCTGCTGTAATTACGTCATAATTACATAATCACAAATTTCACCCCACTTAACATATTTATTCAAGGTTATTCAATTGATCAAAGCAAACTGCTAAAAAAATCTTAGTATATCAGTATTGTGTTCTGCTTTTTTTCTGCACAAATCCCTTAAACCACCACAGCTCTGCTCAAAACTACCCAATAATAAACCTTTCTTGCATTTTTTATACCTTTAAATGCCATTTTGAATACATGTCGTCCCTTGTTGTATCAAAAAAAAAAAATCAAATATCTTTTATCTCATAATGAATTGTCAGATGGGGAGCACTGTTATAATTAGAGTCTTAGATATGTCAAATGTCAAAGTTATAAAAGTAAGTTGTGAAAGCAGTTATCAACAACATCTTAGAATACAGTAAGGTTCATTATCTGTCAAAGACATGAAACACACCCTTGAAATGCACATATGACATATCATATGGAATAAAGCTCATATTGTGTTATTGTTTTTTTTTTTTATCAAACAGGTAAAAACACATATTCAAATTGGCTTTTAAAGGTTTAAAATCCTAAAAATGATAAAATATTTGGTCATTTTGAAGAGAGTTGCAGTGGTTTAAGAGATTTACTCAATAAAAAGCAGTAAAGAAAGACTGATGATTTTATAGCAATTTATTTGTGTTAAAATTTTTAGTTCAAGGGTCCCTAGAGGGTGTAAAATTTTAATTTTCACACCAAGTAAAAAAATGAAACAATGGAATAAATGGTGCTGCTGCTTTTTTTAACCTGCCTGAGACCCTAAACACCAAAACAAAGATTTTATAAATTTTTAGTTCATACAGTATAGGTCCCCAGAGGGTTGTAAGTAAGAGGGATGCACAGGGGTTGAAGACATGAACTGCTTTTTTTTCCTACTCAAGTGACATCAATGATGTCTTATTAAATTCCAGACAGCAGGCTTATTTAGTTTTACTTGGAGCAACAGAAAGTATGTGATTTTCTAGGATCTCAAGACAACGTCAAAGTTACTTCTCAGCTCTAAAAGCTTTAGATTAATACCCTCAGTAAATGTGCAGCAGTTTGTCCTGACAGTCTGTAAAACTAACATTAGCTGAAGTAGCTAGAGCTGTCAGTCCCACAGCCAGGTATACTTACTCTTGTCTGTCAGGCTATATTTCCCAGCTGTAACTTTTAAACACTGTTCAACTTCAAAATAGAGTTGGGTACATTTTGAGTTGAACAGTTTTCAATTATTTTTGGTTCTTCATTCCAATTCCAAATTTTCAGAAAGTAAAATCTAATACATATTTCAGAGATGAGAATCTGCCAACCATTACCGTTGGCTTAGTGAAAATCTCAGTAATGAAATGTCAACTGTGAAAAAATAATAAAATAAACATTACTATAAAATATGAAGACTAGGGATTGTTAATAATGATAATAATAATAATAATAATAATAATAATAATAATAATAATAATAATAATAATAATAATAATGATATCTACAAAATAGATTAAACTGACTTAGATGTAATGAACTACTTTTGTCATGTTACTGTAACTTAGCTTGCCCATCACTGGCTATACTAAATATGAAAAAAATGATTACCCTCTCCATAAAAGGATTTTATTGCAAGTGCTGTCATTATCTTGTTATTATAATTTAGCCAAACTTTTGGTTGCTGCGGTCTTCCATGGTCATTTATGAGGGGTTTAATCCTGAAGATTTATGTACAGGTTTGGAATTCAAAGGTGAACCTCAAGTCCATAAATCTCATAAATTCTGAACTGTTTCCAATTTATTGGTATTACTCCAATAATCATTAATTTGGCTAGAATGTATTTAATTATTTTACCACTTGTATATTGTTTATACAAGGAGCATTAAATTCTCAGAATGAGAGCAATAGTCATTGAAAAGACAATTAGAGCAAAAATTGTCTCAGGAATTTCATTTTTCTTACAGCACATGTCTCCTGCTGAGTCCGGTGTCCCCTACCAATATTACACATCTGATACTACCTCTGGAGATGGAGCAACTTGGGGGGTCAAAATCATTACCCCATCCTGCCCCTACAACGTTCAGAGAGCAGGTGAATTATCATAGAAGCGTAAACACTTTGGCTGGAAAATGCAACTTGAATGGGACTCTCCTCACGAGTTATACAGTGGTGGCCAGCCAGATGTTTTTGGCCTGTTCATTGCAGAAGATCATTGGGGTCTCTTTGGGCATGTGAAGTCACATACTTTACAGGAATTAGATTTGGGAAAATAAAGAACAGGAGAATGTGAGCAAACTGACAAAATTTCAGCTTAAGTCATTACTATTACCCTTTTTTAGTCTCTGTTAAAATGCACTGACACTAATGAACAGCCTCTTTGTGTAAGCTGACTTCACTCGAGCATATGCAGTCTTACTGTGCCTTAACAATACATCTTCACTGACGATCTATGATTTATTCACATACCCCCTGCCTCCACTTGTTGAGTCTATCTGCAGTGAAGTGAAATTAATGAGGGCAAATAAGCTGTGATCTCAGAGACTAACAGTGATCTCTAAAGCTTTTCTCCTTCATTTAGTTAAATCATGACACACTAAAGTAAGACTAAACAAATAAACCTTGTGGTATGCTGGTATGGTTTTAAATGACTGTAATTCTAAAGAACGACAAGCCCCCCTCATCAAGATCTTTGGTGGCTCCCATTTGTGAGATGGTTCACCTTTTTTTACATTTTGTTGTTGATTAATGGACTTGAAAAAACAAAATGATGTTAAAAGAGTTGCTCCTACTGCTGTGCAGAGCCAAATGTGGGTATGAAAAACACACCTTTCTGCATCCCTTTTGGCTATGTGGCTGACTACCACAAATGTATCGGGGGGACGGCGTTAATGTGTGTCAGTTTGTGTTAAGTTTACATTACCACTGAGTTTGGATGAATGTTTTGGACTGACTGATGTCAATGTTTACATATAAACACAGTGAAGACTCAAGAGCTGTCAAGAGTTGTCGACGTGTCTGCAAATCTGCTGGTGTCTGCATGGTGAGCGTGACATCACGTGTTTAGACTCGCCCCAGCTGATTTTTTCCTGGTCGCGCGCATCCTCAGAATTTGATTACAAAATGAACGGGAAATGCACTGATTCGTTGTTTGTCTAAAAACAATAGAAGAAGGAGAGGAAATGGTGAACCTTGAGGAGCTGCTGTTGACAGAAATTGGCGAAATATAAACATTTGTAGGACTTTTCAATGAAAGAACACTATAACATGTGGACACACAGCAACTCCTCTTCGTGGTTCTCCATTTTGGTACCAAACTTTTTTCTTCTTCTTTGGCGTAACTGGTAACAACAAACTTTCTTCATCAATGATTTTCTGTAAACCGTGCTATAGATGCGTTTCTTTAGGACACTGCCCCCTACAGTCTTGGAGAATATCTGTTTGTGGCAATGTGAGAGCTACACAGAGCATAATGTATAATATACTGTATATTTGTATATATACAGTTAAAAAATTTTAACATTTCCGCGTCATGGCGCCGCAGCAGTTTGTAGCCACTTGTCCGTCTATGTGGAGAGCATAACTGAGCCTTTAGGCAGTAGTGGCTGTTTCTGTTTGAAGTTGTGTAGTAAAGTTAATTTTGCTGTGGTTTTCAAGGAAGAAAAGTAATTTCTTATTAATTGGACTAATACAGATATTATGTGTCAAAAGCAAACAACTTCAGCGCACTGTATAATGAGGCAAAGCTACAAACAACAGTATTAGTGTTTACCATCAAATCTTTACATCTCTTTCAAACTCATTTAAAGCATTTTAAAATGTCAGTCCATTTAAATATTGAGGATTAAGCTTGTGCTTTCATTAGCTCACTGAGCTCTTTGACAAATAAAAGTAATATGAGGGTTAGCATGAGGATGTAAAGACACTCCAGAAGGGTAAGGTATTGGGAATTATTGAGGTGCTAAAGGAAAAGACAGATAATGCTACCAAAACTAAAACTCCCAGGATTAGAGCTGGTATAAGAAATCGCAAAATACATTTTCACTTGGAAACATACGAGATGTACAAAGACGAACCTCCCACACAAAAAAATCAACAAACAAAGCATATGAAAATATTCTCCAGTTTAGAAAAGAAAAAGATTAAGCAGAGTTCTGCAAATATTTATCAAATTAAAGTTAAATGTCTATCAATAGGTATTTTATATACTAACTGAAAGCATTTGAAAGTGCTTCGTTATATGCTTCATTGTTCTATTTGTAGTGTGCTCCTTCTACGACTATCTGAAGTCCTTGTGGGGAGGCGGGAGTTGTTTGTCAGGTGGTGCGTGGTGAGAATGGAAATCAATGGAAAGGGGGTTGAAGTGTAAACAGATTATTAACACTGCGTTCTGGGCCCATTTCACTGTATTACATACCTCTATGATTCCCAATAGATGACCTGAAGCACAATAGATTTTCAGGCGTAAGCTCTGCACAAATCCATGGTAATTTCAGCCTGATCAATTATCCGCTCAGGCTCGGCAAACTCCCACTTTAGCTTGTTTTGATGTGCTTCTGTTTGCAACAATGACAAACTAGTTGTTGTCAGAGAGTTGACTTTCAGAGAGACTACTCTACACTGAATCTATAGAAAATGTTATTTTATTTCCTAAGGAATAGTATTGACTTTCCAAACATTTATGCAGCCATTAACCTGCCACAAAGGATTTTCCGAACATGCAGACAAAAGCCTGAACAAAATTACTGACTTGATTTTTTTGTTTTGTGTTTTTAGACTGAAATGAAAATGATTAGTTTTAGTTGTTATAAATAAAATAAACCACTTAGGTTGTGAGATAATGATTTACTTCAATTTCAAACTTCAGTGTGGTTAGACAAAGTAAAAACAGTGGTGTTTCAGTTTAATCTGTACTTTGTGCAAGAAATAAAATGTCTAAGTATGAAGCTATAATATCATCCACCAAAGCTTCATATCTTCAATAGTTCAACAACTTGGTTTGATAAAAATGTGACAAATTTCCTGTCAGGGATTCAACTTGATACCATGATGCACCCTCAATTATCCTTTACTGCCTTTGGCTCCTTTACCATGAATAAGGAGAGGCAGTCACAAAATATAAAGGCCCTTTTATTATTCGGAAATTGCTTTAGATACAAATATTTATGGTGACCCAAACACATTTAAAATACATAAAACTGTCTGTATTTTCAAAGGTTTTCATCCAGGAGGAAGAATGACAAGAGGAATTCTCATTTTAACTTGTAAACATAACTGAAGTAAAATTCTGGTGCAGACTTTCCTGATGTTAGTGATTTAAAAAGTATCCTGCGTACTGTATCAACACCTTAGAACTGTACATTATTTATTCATTAATTCAACTTTATTTGTAATTCTTGTCATATTTACTGCAGTTGTGATGGCATGTAAACAAGCATTACTTTGAAATGAAAATGAAAAATACAGTACTGCAGAACCACGTACTGTTTAATGGCAACAGCTTTATGGCTAAACTATAGGCTATCACACCAGTAAAGTGATTGAAGGCACATTGCTGCCCCAAAATAAGGCAAAATATTGAAATGTGAAAAAATCCTAATCAAGTAGATGCTGAATGCTCAAGGAGGACCAGAGAGGCAGTGAGAATCAGTGAAACCCACCTGCCCTCCATCAAGTATTTACATCAGCCATGGGTCAGAGAGCAGGCAGCAGGAGAAATCTGGCAAGCTGGACTCCTCCAAACTTCTCCCATTACAATAGCTGTTATAATAGCCTTGCACTGCAGTTGGATCCACCTGATTAATTGTAATTAGTCAGACCCATCTTGCAAAGCTTCAGTCTACAATGACTGTGAGTAGCCCAAAGCCGCAAGGCCACGTTAGGGTCCTCTGTAGCAGGACGAGGTGAGAGCTACGAGTGAGACGACAGCAGGAAGTGGCTGCTCATACAGGGATTAGCATGGATGCTGACAGCATCCATGCTAAAAAAAATATTTTCACTCCATTTCCGACATGTTTTGGTGAGAGTTTGTGCTACAATGAGGCTCACATTTCGGATTTTACACCATGACAGTAGCACCCACCCAGTACATCATCTGGTTGGCCCCTTATTAATGTGATTGACTGAACCATCATCCAGGCACCTGCTGGGTATGCTTTAGAAAGGTTCTGTCCATTCCCAAACATTTTCTATGGGCTGTTGCCCAGATGGACAAATGCAATGTATTGAACAGGCCATCAGGTGTGTCAGGTTAGTGTTATACAGCAGAGACATGATCAGCTCCTTTAATCAAGCGGACAGTGATGAACTCTTCTCTACATGCTACCTGAAGCAGTCATGTGCAATAACCAAACTGTTGTACTTTTGAAGTAAAGTAAACTGTAATGTCCACTGTGCACGCAAAATCTTATTTCTATTGTCATTGTCTAAATATATAAATACCTCTTGTGTGTGATTGACAGTCTGAACCAAAACAGCATTTCTCCCAGGACATCCACAATCTGCATTATACTCTATGAACTCTATGGTGTCCTTTAAACATGTACTGTGTTTTTGTATCAGATGATGCAGTTTTAATATTGAATCTATAGGCCTGATGGTGAGTATATTTATATTTAGTTAGTTAGTTAGTTAGTTTGTCAGTTAGTAAAATAGTTATCAGTTAGTCTTACAGTTAATTTGCAGGTTACTAAGTTTAATTATGAAGTATTTCTGCTTTCAGATGTAGTTGTCCATCTGTTTGTACATTTCTGTGGTTTAATCTTTTGAACCTCACACTGAAATGTTGATGTTTGTTTTAGTTGTATTTGTAGAGTACTGTACTTAAACATTTAATGATCATTTAAAAATGCTTGTTTTTTGTTATTTTCTTGCACAACTTCCTCGGACACATAACCTTGTTCTAAATTGTTTGTCATCGTTTTACCATGCTATTTCTTCTAATCTATTTTTCTATTGTTTTTTGATTATATGGGTAATGAAACAAAATTTAAAAAAAAAGATAAAGGTCAAAATTTTTAAAAAAAATCATGCAGAGAAAAGGAATGCAAGAGTCAAATCCCTTGTATATGTTCACCTATTTAAAACAACAAACTTGTTCTGCTTCTGAGCAGTCGTACTTTAGCCTAAATTTAACCAAACTAATGATGCTCTTTTTAACTGTAGGCATTTTTAATCAAAGAGTGTATCATGCTTGTATGTTCAGATATGACAGAGTTATTACTCAGACGAGAAAATCAGGAGTGAAAGATTATAGTCTTAGTACCTGGTGGTCTCCCTCTCACACAGAGAGAGCACATGTGTCTGTTAAGCACATCTCTCTTCTCTGTTTGCTGACAAATCTTCTACTTTGACCTCTTCCCTGCTATGATGGCAGCCACAAAGTCATTCTTCAGACTCTGAGCTCAGCTTTTTCAGTCTTCAGAAGACACAAAGGGCAAACATCTCTCCATCTGTGATTCACAGATAACAGGTGTATTTAATCTCTATTGCTGACATACCGTATATGTCTCCTCTGAAGAATAAAGGTGTAAACGTTCAGATAACACTGTCAATGTTTCTACTTTATTCCCACTCACTCACTCTCCTTGCAAATATAACTCCTAAAAATTTTTCTAAATCCTGAAGTAAATCTGGTGACCAATCTTACTGCCATAACTAGTATATGGGTTAAGGTCCTCAACAGGTTGGATTTTTAACAAAATGGCAGGACTGACTGATATTCTGCACCAACCACTCTATTACTTATACCAAGCTTTTACCAGATTATGTCCCCGAAATACGCCTTAACCCTTTAACGCCTGTTGTATCATATTTGATCCATACTTTTATGATACCTCTATCTAATCAATATGGTCAATAAATTACTAAAAAAAACATCTGTATACAATCAGATAAATGACAAAAATGTCCTCGAATGGATTATCAGTTGCCAAAAACACCGAATGTATCAAATGGGAAACAAAAAAATATAGATGTTAAATTTTATGGAAATTTTGATTTTTTTAGGATTTCAGTAGAGAGTGAAATAAACATTTCAGCTCCAAAAAATTCGAATTTTCAGGCTATAATTTGTGTTTTCAAGGAATTAAAGGGTTAATTATTTGTGGCTTAGATTTAGCAAGACTCTGAAAGCAATTATCAGACTTTTTGGTCCATATTAAATAATAATGCCATACACTTGCTACAGATTTGTCTACTGCAGCTTCATTATGCAAGTCTCTTGTTCCATCACATCCGAAAAGCACACTATTTGACTGAGATGAAGTGACTTTAGAGACCATTTCAGTAAAATGTAAAAAGCACTTTTAAGACAATTGGAGCTTGGAGAAACGTTGATCTGTTGGGGTGGCTGTGGCTTTTTCCCCAGCTCCCGCAGTTACATGTCAATGTGTCCAGGGGAAGGACAATAACCCAAAAGTCACTTAAAAGCCTCAGTTGCCAGTGGTATTCAAATTTCTATGGATGCACGGTGCATACATGAGATTAATAAACTTGGTTCATATACAATTCCCCATCATGCTAGATAGAGCTATCAGGAGAAAGGTATGCTGTGGCCAAAAACAGAGGATGATCAGACATAGAAGGATGGACGTATGGATGGATGGACAAATGGATGAACCAATGAATATACAGTATGAGTGGTTGGTTAGTAAGTAGGTAGGTGGGTAGGTAGGCAAGTAGGTAACTACTTTCTTATCCTAAGAGAATTCAAGACAACAATGCTCGACAATTCTCAGTTACAGGGCCTCAAGTGTGCCAAGAATATATCTCTCACACCATCACACCACCACCTCTAGCCTGGACTGTTAATCCAAAGCTGGAAGGATCCATGCTGTCATTGTTTACATCAGTTTCTGACCATCTAGATGTTGCAGCAGAAAATGAAGATTCATCTAACTCACATTTTTTGTCTTCACACACATTTTATAAAAGTGCATACATTTTTAGAAGTTTTTTAAAAAAGGATATCAAATTATAATATGAAGAAGTAATCTTGTCCTTTTTCTGTGTCTCAGTTGCAATCTGAGACATTGTACTACAATCAATGACAGTGGGCTTAGTTTAAGTTTAACTTTTTAACACAAGCAGTGAAACAAACATCTTTGTAAAGAATGCAATAACAGCCCATCAATAAAATGCAGAGTTAAACAACTTGGTTCAGCTGTAGCCTTACTATTATCATCATAATCATAATCATATAAAATAATGAATGTAGCTGTTAATGTAACCTATTCATATTGATTATAAGGCATCTTAATGGGTGGGAAAAGTCCACTGAATAATTCTAAATTAACTGGCTGTGGCTGACTGACTGTTGGTCTGAGCTGAATGTATGCATGGTGATTACAGCAGAACAGTCACCAATCTGTTGGGTGTATCAACTGCCTGTGACTTACTGTCTTGTCTTTTTTTGCTAAGAAAGGATTAAGCTATTTGCATTATCTTTACATAGTTACACTATCATATTTCAACCTGTGAGACAAATGTTTAGAAAAGACTTTTCAGCTTTTGAGAGGAGGAGGCATCCTGCAGTTTTCCATTTAGATTCATTGTTAGGCTTTCAGATTTTAGTGAAACTGGAGAAACAGAGAATGAAAGAGCAGCACAGGGGGCACACACAAGATAAGGTAGACCATGGTTATGACAAAATATCAAACATGATTACAAAGTGATTTTTTTTCCTGGCACGTGACAAGAGGCTGTAATCGCAGGGAAAATCACTATATAGCATTTAATGACTTAGGTTACATTATTTAAAAAAAAGTTATTACAGATAATATCATGATACAAGGGATCTGCAACAGCTGATGTTAAGCTGATGCCGGGAAAAGCAATTTGGGGCATTTTTTGTTTACATTTAATTACATCACTGTTTTACAGCCGCACTTCATAAATAGTAAATACTTGATCAGTTATTTGTAAAAAGTCCTAATTATTATCAAAACATAATCTGATTTAACGGTACAAACATTTTGTGAATTATTTACAACAATCAAAATTTCATTATGAATTGCAAGCTGCTGCTCCACTACTGAACATTAGTTTTAATACATAAGCAATGCAAACAGCTTTTTAACAGCTTTTCCTCCTCCTCCTAAGACACTACTAGTAAACACAACTGTTAAAAAAATGCGGTACAGTTAGGAATATTATCCTTTCTGTGCTCCACTCCTATCAACTTTAGAAAAGAGCTCAACTACCATATTGGTAACTAGCTCTAACTTACTCTTTATAATCCAGGATCAGGCTGTCTCTGTACATGTGCAATGTTAGGTGGGGCAATATGGTCTGAAAATAAAATCGATCCTTTTAAGCATCGTTCCTGCTTAAAATTCATACAAAAAATATTTTCTCATAATTTAAGAGACGTCCAAACAATGGTCCAGGGGCTAACTGATGCCCTCATGCCATTTTTAATCACCCCCAGCAATTTCAAAAAATGTAAAATTAAGTTTGTCCCACAATGGAAGATAAAGTTTGTGCTTGGCTGATAAATTCAGAAGAGTGCATTATGTTTGCAAAAAGCTTAAATTTTGCTAATTTGCTCCATCTGCACGTCCTAAATGTCCAACGTACAAAGTGCAAATGATCTTCAAGCACCAACATCCAGTAAGCATCTTCATGCACTTTACTCTTGTTTTGTGTCTGAATATGAAGCTGTTCGCATCTCCCTTCTCTGTTATATATAGCAATTTTTCTCATCTTCATCTGTTTAAAAAGGTACAGATAGGGTTAACCTGGGCTGACTAAAGCCACCTGAAATCTGATTGGTCACCCTCAAATCCTTTACTCTAATACACCGAAGTGAAGCCTACTGAAGTAGCCCTGTGATTATATAATTCAGCATGTCTGCTTTAGAAAGAAACTTGTTTTATTTATTGATGTTTCAATATTACGCAAGCAAGACCATCACAAGAACATTTGTTAGAATCTCTGTTTTAAATGGTCATCTTTTCCACTAGATTGGTGTTAGATGAAATTTTAAGGCACCTGCACCAAAAGTACGTCTAATTGCAATTTCAAAAGAAAAAAGGTCAAGAGTAAGCAACATAAAAGATTACAAAAAGACAGAGCGATGTTTTTCTTTAAGAATGAGAACACTGGTCAAAGATGACCTAGTGTGTAAATATAAGATGGAAGATTTTAATTACAGGGATCACTAAAACTTTAGTTTACCACATTAACTCTAACTTTTATTGTGACTGCAATGAATATTTAATGTTTATTTGTATCTCTTGGATTTAAAATTTCCTTATATCATTATAGCATTGTGGAAATACATAAGTTCACTCATTTTCGTGGTCCTGAACCATTTCTGTCTATTTATATCTCACTTTGAATTTGTTTGGGCAATAGTCCTTTGCGGTCTGTCTTTTGATGATCTTTGTAATGACTTAATGTCATTGTAAATTATGCTTGCCCCTCAGTGGTCTCTTGATTACAAAAAAAGGTTGAATGAATTAGTGAATGAATGAAAACATTTAAGAGAACCTATCTGCATTTATATTGCTGTTTTTTAAAATGGACTTTCCAGAATTATGATGTAGTAATAAAATCAATTTATCAACCCAGCCTAAGCAACATATTTTTGATTTTAGGGCAGGTAGTAGTAATGAATAGACTGCCTCTTAATCACAGACTAACACAACTGATCAAGAACTACAGGGTAAAAATGCTAATAGTAGATACATAACACATTCATGGATAAATTTTTCTCATAACACCATCAAAAAGGTGTCTTTTTAAGCCCACAAGCAAAAATGTATCTTTTTTATATAACAAATTGTAAAATATCCAAAACATGTTTTCTCTTCCATATGTTCTGTATTGAGAAAGTGCTCTTTGAAATATGTGAAACAAAGATCAAGCATATTTTATCTCAAAAGGTTTAAAGGTCAGAAAAATGCCTTCACAAAGAAGTTCAGCTGCTTTCCAGAAAGTTCCTCCGTTGTTTTGAGTATAAAACCAAACGTGCCAAAAAAAAAATAATAAATAAACAATCCTCAAAGTTACATGGTGTGACATTTACACCCAGCAACCCTGATGTTAAGTGAACAGACAGAAATAGCATGTGCAGAGGAGGTAAAGTGTGGTGATTTTTCAGCACTCTGCACTTCCACAAATGTGATGGGGAATTGAGCAATTGAAAGAAAAAAATGGCATTTAGACAAAGAGCGACATTGACTGAAGAGATAGCGTGAGCAGGATTGGTGGTTGGCAAAAAAAACGATGGTTGGTTATTGTGTTGAACCATCCATGGTGAAAGAGCGAGTGTTTTCCTGCTCTGAGAGGGGGGAAGAATAGTCACTGGGCAGATAGATTGGAGGGGGGAAAAAAGCGCTGCTGTGGCACTGATAAAGTGACTGAGGACCACTACTGCCACACTTGGACAATCCCAGACACAATCTTCTCCCCTCTTTTCTTTTTCCTCCGTCTGCTGCCAGACCATGTTCTTGCAGGCATAATAATGATGGCTTTTGTCCCCCTCTCTTACTCACACACTCTTTACCATCCAATGTCAGGGGAAGATGTGGAGAAAAGTAGGAGGGGGGCCACTTTGGGATATAGTGAAGCTGTGACAACCTTCCATTTAACAAGCCAAATTAGAGGTTTGTAAACCCCTCCCCTCCGCAGCCAACCAAGCTCATCCACCTCCACCTTATCCTGTGTGGCCTCACTCTACAGATATCCCAGGTCCCTCAAAGGAGAATATCTCTTAAAAAATGTGAGCTAGAAAGAGTTTCTGATCTGCATGTTATCAAAAAAAGCTTTTTATCCCATGCACCACCAGCTCAGCTAAAGGCGAGAAAGAAAAAAAGAGAGATTAGCACAAAAGGTTCACAGTTGACGGCATGCAGATTTGCTGACGCCTGTAATAAAATAAGGCCAGCCGGGTGTGCAAGAGTTGACATTGCGTAAAGGTGTACAAGCACAGCCATCTGCATAAAAAGCGCCTCTGCTTCTACCAGCAGCCATCATGGTTTTAGACAGATTAGAAATTGTGTGTGTAAGGATTCACCGCAAATAATGAGAAATGAGTTTTAAATTGTAGCTCAGGCGCAGCAGAAAAAAATAGGCCCTGTCAATATGTGGTGCGTTTGATGCAGGGAAGGGGAGAGGGGGGCAGCGAGGGAACGAGTTAGAGGATTTAGGGGCGAGAGAGGTAGAGAGAGACGGAGACAGAAGGAGAGAGAGAGAATGAGGGATCAGGGGATGACTTTGTTTTGGTTTACTGCTTATTACCATCATAATCCTTTGTCCTGTTTTCCACTCTGCAGTCCGGGCACACCTCTTGCCGCGTCTCTCCCCGCGTTTCGACACTGTGATTGCCTTGTATTTAAGAAGCCTTCTGTGAGCCTCTGTTCCGACAAATGCTTTTCCAATACCAATCACAGCTGAGTGCACCTCATTTGAATCTGTGAAAGGGGTTTTGATTCCATCAGCAGAATGCTCCTCCAAGCGCGGCACAGACCATTCAATACTGTGGCGCCGTGCAAAAGCCTCAGAATATTCTCACCTAGTATATATGCACACACTGTAAAGGCTTTGGGTGCGAGTGCTGCCGCACCTCTTCAAATCATGTTGTTCATTAATCCCCCCTTTATTCCCCGCACAGGGCCTCATTAGCTCTTCTCCTTTATGGTGTATTGAAAATTGTAAGCTGTGCTCCGTGTGACTTTCAAATGTGTGATGGAACAGAAGCATTTCACTGCTCGTAAACTTTGATGAGGAGGGGAAAAAGGCTAATTGTACACTCAGTTTTGGTGTCTGATAGTGTTTATACCACCTGCTCGACCCCTGCACATGCATTAAGCATGTCTGTTTTATTGAGTTTGACTGTATGCCGTGCGCACCAGCTGCTGGTATCTCCACTGCAGCAGCTTGTTGACCTTCAAACTTATCAGCGCGTATCTTTTGTCAAAGCAATTGCCTGCCTTTTGGTCTGCGAGGAGTTTGGATAATGCATCCAAATTAAAATCTTTTGTAAATCCCATTCTTGATTGCTTGGGAGCCACTGAGAGTTGTTCAACATTAATGGTGAAGGACTTCCTGATTCCCAAAGTCATTTTCTCTTCATTATTCAGCCGTGTATTAGCACCTCTTGTTTTGCACGCAGAGATAACACCCGCCTGCTAAACTGCCTCACATCACAGACAGCCGAGGAGACAAACAGGTCATGTGCATCCCTTTATCTGCGTTGCTGTGTCCCTGATGTCAAGTTTAAATCTAAGTTGGTCCCCTTATGAATATGCATCAAATTTAATGTAACACCCTGGATATTATCAGAGAATTTTAAATGTCTTGGACTTCAGTGCCACCTCTATTGAAGTCAATGGACCGAACAAGTCAAACCAACACTATCTGTGGTGGTTCACCTTTGACAGACAGTGTTCAAAAATGTATTAAAATTAATACATTCTAGGATGTTGACTTGTAATTTTTTAGGCGTGCAAATTTATGCAAAGATTCATTAACATTATATGTTAATAATGAAAGATTAAGGCCAGTCTGCCAGAGTAAGTGTCATTGCACTACGCTGGTTCCTTAAACCTTTCTTGCCTATCAACAGAGCCCCACATAAATCCCCAAGCTACCGAGTGGATAAAATCATGTCATTGAGTGAAAATGAGGTACTTTGACAAACAGGACCAGATTTAAAGTATTTTGAAGGAGATGGGGTATATTATGGACAGACAGTGGAGGCAGGTTTGTGTGCACAAATAGATAAATCAATCTGACATCAGACTGATCTGATAGGGATGGGAATCAAAAAACAATTCCAGGAAAGAATCGATAACTTCCCAGAGGAATCAATATTATTAGTCTTTATGTTTAATGATACACCCTTATCAATTCCTTCCACATTAACAAAATGATGTTTAGTGGGTGGAAACACAAGCAACTTCCAGAAGCAAGCATCTTGGCAGCACAGCATTGAATATCAGGAGGGACATGCTTGACATCGTTGCCACTGAAATCCTGTGTAGGCCATAGGATATACTCATATTTTAAGTCTAGGGATATATCCCAGAAAGCTACTGGTAGGGGCAGAATCTTTTAAAAGTTGGAGGGTGATATAACAAATGTTTGTCTGTCACATTTTATATGGGCCAGTGGATGCTTCCAGTGGCTTTTTGCTTTCAGCAAAACCAAAACACACTCATATAGCGACCGCCTGTTTGTCCTTAAGACAACATTGAAAAGGACGGCCACCACTGGCCTCATAACAGACACGGAATCTGGCAAATCCAGCTGCTTTGCAAGGTCATGGATTAATGGTTTGTGACAGCTTTTTAACAACATATTGTCATCAAAAAAAATAAATAAATAAAGGACATTAGGACACGCAATTCCTGCAGAGTCCAGGAGAGGACATGAGGGGGAAAAAAGGTTGTGAGAAAAAACGACAGACTTCTGCAAGCTTTCAGAAAACTTTAGCAGGTTGAAAAAAAAAAAATAAATACAAATGAAATCTGCAGATATGGGTTCTCACTAGATGTCAAAAAACTCCTAAGTTCTGGGTCATGCTAACCAAAACAAAGGAGCAAACTTATTTGTGGGTGGGCTAATCTAATTTTACTTAAAATTGTCCTAAAATATAAATAAATTAGATCAGTTCCTAACACTAGATGCAGCATTTAACAACACCGAAGCCCTGGAGGGGAAAAAAGGGATGAAAAATAGTCAGACAGACTTTTGAAAACTCTTGAAAAACTTTGCAAGAGCTTGCAAAACTTTCTTGCAAAACCAGTTAATAATAAAATGGCATGAACTGATCAAGACGTCATACAATTTTATTACTTGAAGAGTAATATAATATCATATGAATAAGAGGAAAAGTAATTTCTTAAAAGAAAAAAAAATATCTCTGGCTGTCTTGGGCCTTGCCCCGACAAGTGGGACTAATCTTTGTTATAAACTATAAAAACTAAACTCCAGCCAAAATGTTCACACAAAAATTACTACTCGAAACTAAAAAAACAGCATTTGGACTAAATAAAACTAATCTAAAATCTAAATCAAAGTTTTAAAATGAAATAATTCTAAAAAATAATTAAATCCATAAGTATGATAATCTTGGTGCAGAGGTGGTTGCACCACATGTGTACTAAGAACAATCATATAATGTAATAGAAGTTTAGCAGTTTTGGACAACGTGGCTTTAGCAGAAAATGTTAACTGTGTACCTGGGGTCATGTTCAATTTATTAAAAAAAAAAAAGTCAAAAGTCATGTACACTTAGTAATCATTGGAAAATTTGTGTCAGTCAAAAATGTATGTTTTGCAAGTTCTTAGGAAGACTGAAGGATAAATCCAGTCTGATGGAAACTTTTATTACTCAGATCCAAAAGTCAAAGTAAAGTTACCAGACAGAGTCAGAGCTACAGCACAAAACTACAACATTATGTTGATAATGATAGGTTAACTTGTATGAATAATGTTTTTGCCAGAAGCCACCATCATGAGTTTAGCAGTGTGAAATATCACATGCTGTGGTTAAAAAAAGAAAAGAAGGCTGGGAGTGCACCAGAGGGTATGCACATGGTGTCACTGCTGCATAGCTGCAAGGGTCACTTCCCCTGTGGGTGTCAGACACAACAGTCAGCATCTGCTATTATGCATTCACATGAGGAAAATCCCTAAAATGGTAAAATGCATTTTGCAATGGACTGCACTAACAGATTCTGAGAGAATTCAGGCAGAAGTTTAAACAAACAGCTGAAAGAAAGAGAAAAGGAAAGCTGTGTGACTGAAGGACTGTGAATATTCAGACTATGGAGCAATTTGTGGGTTAAATTATTTTTTACATTAAAACAAAATTTTGTCTGACAATGGCAGATTAATTAGTCAATAATTGATTTTAACTGTCTTTAGTAACATCAGAAGTTCTGGATAAAAAACATATTTTCAGCGAAGCAGCTAAAAATGCCCTTTATTTAACATTGCATCATAGTATCATTAATACAGGAGCTTGTGTTCTCTGAAAACATTAATCCAGTGTGCAGTTGTAGCTCACATTACAAAGTGCATCCTGATTCAAAGGCCATGATACAATACATATCTTGATACATCGTAATTGTGGACACTGACTGCGCCACTTACAGAACTAGAGAGCACTCGGACAGCGCAAACCTCTGCCAAGGTAGCTCACATATTGCTGTTACATCCATAAGCAATAGTTCCATGATAAAGTTAGCATCATAATATGATCCATTGACCCTGAAAGCCCACACCTAGCACTCAGAATTATGTGGATATCATAATTAGTCAGACAGGTAATTAGCAAAAACGATTACTAATGGCGGTTATCTGGATCACCACCAAAATCTATCATCATTATTAAGTCGGGCCATAACCAACATCTCCTGAAAATTTCGGCAAAATCAGTCCAGTAGTTTTTGCATAATCTTACTAACAAACAAACAAATAAACAGACATAGCAAAAAATATAACCAACAACTTCAGTCCTTCTATTGTGAAAAACAAAAACGGAAAGGATAAGGTTTAAAAGATACTACAGCTTAGGACACTTAGATTTCAGAGATCTCAGAGGAAATACAAATATGTAATGTGCACCTATTCTTATATTTTGGCTTTTACTGCTACCTTTTGAACTTTTTGTGAAGTGCACCACGAATGATAGTACTTGTAAAAATGTAAAATCCACATAAATCCAAAAGAAAGATGTCAATATACTCCCATATTGATTTTCCTCCATTTTGGTCATTACTGCTCCTCATCCTGGCCAGTTTCTGAAAAACAGGGTCTTAATTTAAAGTCTGTTTGCCATTGTATGCATATGATTACGTTGTTTTTGCTATTGTTTGTAGACCAAAATAATGAACACATTTATTACTGTAAAACATTGGCTAACTGCAATGCTCAGTTTAGTTATAGCTGACCTTTTTAAATGTGGTAAAATAAAAACAAATTCACAAAAAAGACTCTGGGGCTCACTGTAGTGTATCGATTTAAAAATTTCATGAAATATATTTTTCATTAAAATTTTCCCACAAACTGATTCACTGGGATCTCCAATCTGCCAATTGTTCTTAAACTGAGTTGTCCATTGAGTGTGCAACCAGTATATTCTCAAAGTGATTGTGACAATAAGGTCTAATTGCAAATGGACAGACTCTTCTGGGTTGTCTTTAACCCTTTGACTGGCATTGTGACCGCATGGTTGACTTGTTTTTGTTGCCATATTGCTTTATTTAAAACTCTGGAAACCTATTATTGGCTGTTTATTCTCATTCACCTCATTGAATACTGTGTGTGTCACTGATTATATCCACTGGGTAGTACTGTTGTACATAATTAGCGATGAAAACTGAGGAAAAAATGGAAATGACTTGGTGCTGCACAGCTCCTCAGAAATTTCACAGAGCGAAAGCAAGAGCAAAGGTAAGAATGATGCAGGAGAAATCCCATTGAATCCTAAACAGGCAAGTCAACCAGCCAGTTGACCTGCACATCTGCTTCATGATTGGGTAATCTGAAATGTTGCTAAATAATGAGGCAGGAACACAATTTTAACAACAAATCATTTTTTGCAAATATATATATCTTAATGGATAAGCCATATGGTTAATAAGGCATTAAAGCATAAAACTATTTTGACACACCCTTCATGAATCACTGTCAGAGACACACAATACTCTTTTGCAATGCAATCACATATAGGACATTTTTAGATATTGTTACAGACAATCAAGAAAAAATAAAGGTTGTCATCAACTTAACTCATAATAAAAAGTATTTTCTTTCATATTAAGTTATGGGTTAGTGTGTGAATTTGAATGTTTGGAGAAAATCATTATATATAGGAATTTTAGTGTCTGGACTTAAGTAATATTTCCATATTCTCTTGCTGTAATCTTTATGGTTTAGCAAGAAACTCATTTTATTTGGCCTCTGGCAAAGTTTAAGATAAAAAAAAGGTTGTTACTTCAGCATATTCAGTTGTATGAATATAAACCAGGCCAATGCACCGCACAGTCCTTATGTAAATTTGAATATATGACTTGATAAGAGTTACATGAGCATCTGTCCCTAATATAGTCTTTGTCATTTACAGTATGCAAAGTCTATCCATCTGTAAGGCAAGACAATCAGAATCAACTGAAACAAAATGAAAAGCTGGCAAAGTACCCATACAATATCTGTCAGCAGCTTTAATTTCTCTGCAATATCAAACACAATTTCATGGTTGAAATGGTGGAAGAGGATTAACACCCAACTCATATACCTTTAAAAGAAATACAGAGTGTTAATGTTGTAGTTTCTAATCCTACCAGCACTCTGGGCGTGGATGTGCTCAGTCTCCTAGTTTGACTCCCAGTGAGCTGGCTGGCCTTGAAAGCTGATGACTTAAGTAGTGAGTGAGGGGGAGCAAAGGCTACAGGGAAATCAAGAGTTGTTGTAGGGAGCAGCCAAAAGAGGGACTTGACAGCATCAAAGGATTATGTACTGCAGCGCTAACAATACTAATGGCACTTCTTTTGCATTATGATAATTGCCAAGACAAAATTGCCACCTAATTTCTCCCTGTTTCTAATTATTGGGCTCTTCAATGCAAGCAGGCAGTGGGAGCAGAGCATTGGCAGGCAATTAAACTCCTGCAATTATGGCTCTATTGTAAAGCTCAGCTTTACCAAGGATTTGTAGGGCACAGAGTGATTGCTTCGCAATGAAATTAAATACAGGATGAATCTGGTGTAGACCTGTGATTGGACCTTTTAAAGTTTGCTGCTGTGCTTTCTAACATTGAGTCACCTGCTAAGAAACCTACAGCAAGTTTGTAAAGGATGGCACTTTCCAGGAAGAGTAACACATCTGTTAGAGCACCCCTACTGGATGCAAACTCCTGTAAACCAAACCCCACTCGCTGTGGGATCCCATGAAATGGGAGGGAAAAAAACAACCATTTGCATAGCGACTATTTCTAGGGAGGCATGCTGGGTAGGATTAGTGCTCCTCTTCCTCTAGCGTGTCGGGGTGAGCAGTGACCCGATGCAAATGTGCACACGAGGAAGTTTAGAGCTATGAACTGTGGGATACAGAGGAGCGTGGCCATCTGGAAAGTCAGTGACAGCAAGGTGTTTATGAGAGACTGGGGGAAACACACAGCCACAGCCTACTTTGCCTCATTTTGTTCTACAGGAGCCACTGATCCAGAGCAGAGTAATTGTGAGGTGCAAGGACCCAAAGGGAAAAGATATAAATTTGTCAATGACCTAATTTGATGAAATATAATAAGAAAAGAGCCAGATGTTGTAATAGCAGAGTGAAATGAAATATGCCAAATAAAAATGTTTTACAAAACCAAATGTAAAGAAAATATTTTTGGAATTGGGGTTTGGAGATCATAAACACAGTAATAAAAGTACAGACATCACCTTGAAAACGACAAATGACAATTTAATATCTAAACTGTGCAATGTCCTCTGTATGAGAGCCTCCTCATTTAGCATTGACATGCATACTTAACAATTAGATATGCATAGTATTATAGCATGATATTGGTGTTGGCAGAACACACTTATAATTGTTAAGTATCAGTTTCAGCAGATATGAAAACTCCTTTTGATTACTGATGATTGATATCTCCTCTCCAAGTAAAGCTTGAGAGCATAATCAACAAACATGTATCAGCTAGAGTGTACTTTTTTCATCTTCATTGTTTAAACTTTAAAGTTGATGTAACAATTAAAGCTTATGTCGGATTTAAGGGCATTAACCTTCAAATCTGATTAGTTTTTTATTCAATTTTTAAGTTTAAAGTCACTTGTTATCCCAATGTCTATAAAGAGTTGTTTTTTAGAAGTAGCTCTTAAAAAAGCATACTAATTTTGTATTTAAAAAAAAAAAAAAACTTTGGAATGCTGAAAACATTTGTGTATGCTGACATCAACATTTTTATCTCTTAAATGAGTTTGTAAATATCAGCAGTGTTATTGGCAAAAATCCAGTATGGTGCATTCCTATTAATAATCCGTTTGAGGATCAATATTATATCATTAGAGTTTTTGAAAGCATTTATGCACTGGCTTGATAGATTAAACTGAATCCTCCAGAGGGCTGGTAGTTTAGTTCCTTAATTGGTTTGACAGTTCAGCACAAAATAATATACGTCTAAAGTAGGGGTGTAAAAACTCATTGATGTATATTGATATATCAACCAGCTGATCAATTATCCAATCAGATTAATTCAAAGACAAAATATCGATCATCATCTATAGAACACAGCTTTATTTTGAAATTCCCACTGCACACCTGTGTGACAGTTTTGAGCCTACGTCACTGTTTCCTCTTGGTTCAAGCTAGCTAGCGGTAAGCTAATGCTAACAGCTTGCACTTTAAACTTGCAGAGGACAAAGAATGTAAAAATGGACTTGAGCTTGTATAACACTTTTCTGGTCTCTCTGACTACTCAAAGCAGCTTTTACACTGCAGGTCACATCAGCGGTGGGAGCAACTTAGGGTTAAGTGTCTTGCCCAAGGACACATCCCCATGTGATAGCAGGAGCTGGGCTTGAGCCTGCCACCTTCCGATTACAGATAGTGTGCACAACCACAGCAACCACAACGTAAATTTTAACGTTTACGAATGGCATTAGTTAAACCAACACGGAAAAATTATCTCTCCTTGTTTGAACTTTTTACCTTTTAAGCCCTGTTGTAGCATCTGATAGACTCTATGGTAAACAGTGAGGTAGGGGGGAAATACTGATACACTATAGCAAATGCAAAGCCTCCAGGTATCGATACTTTATAATATATTCATTAGGGATGTAACTGTTACCGGTAAAATGATAAACCGCGGTAAAATTTCTGATGGTTAGTATTACCGTTTCCTGTTTTAATTGCCAGTAAACCGTGTTTTAACTGAGCTGACTGAGCCAGAGAGAGTGAGAGTGAGAAAATTCAGAGAGCCATACCTGAGTGATTTATAGGTGGTCTATCAGTACTTTCTGTGTAATTAATGTATAAATGTTGTAAATAATAGCATTAGTATCATTCTGGAGGGTGTTTTTGCCGTTTATTCGCCGTGTTTTGCCGTATTTAGTAATTGATCATCTTTTTCCATCATAGTTTGTGTTTTATGGATTTCATCAATCAAAATTTGGAAATATTGGAGGAAGAAATGTCGAGGAGATCTGCCACGGAGAGGGGAGACCAGAGGAGAGTCATGGAAGGGGGCTAACTGGACAGGAATTGCCTTAGGAACTATCGTCAGTAAAAAAAAAAAAAACACCTGGACATGGTCTAATACAACAGGCTGTAACATGGACACTAATGCTGTAGGCAAACAAAAATGTGTGAGTGTATGTAAAATAGGTTAAGTTTAGTTTTGGTCATCTCAAAACTTTGAACATGTTCATTTACAATTGTTTATGAAGAGAACCCTGTTTTTCTTTTCTTGTAATTACACACTGTTTGAACATTTATAACATAATGAAAAATACTTGCCAGAATTGTTTACTTTTATTTCTCATGAAAAAAGGGCCGAAAAAATTTACTCAAAGGACAATTTCCTGACACATTTATTGACAAAAAAAGACAAAAAGACCAGGCAGCCTGTTATAATTACAGTATTAAAAAGGGTTAGATGACTTCAAGTGTGTGTAAAAGTACTTTTTGAACATTGCAACAATACCGCGAAAATAATGATAACCGTGATAATTTTGGTCACAATAACCATGATATGAAATTTTTATACCGTTACATCCCTAGTATTCATTTTCAATATTTAATACAGCTTGTATTCTGTAAAAATAAAATCAATTACTCATTAAGTCCACACAATGGTACTGTTGAGCAAACAAAGGGGATGTCGGGAGAGTTGACATTCACTCTGCAGAGGAGTGTTAGTATGGCTGCATAGGGAGAGAGACAAAAGGAAAGCACCATCAGCATTTAAATTCACAGTGTGGACTTATTTTGCTCTTTGAAAGGTGCATAAGAGATGGACATGACACAGGGTTTGTAAAGATTGCCAAATAAAAATAAATTACTGTGGAAATACAGCTCACCTCACGTGCCACCACTCAGGGAGTGCAAAAGCCTACAACAGCAAAGCTAATGCTAAGCTAACCCTGCTGAAAAACCAGCCAACTCTTGACATGCTTAAGCTTGTTGAAGTTGCCTTGCAGTTCTGAGCAGTCTCAGAAAACCCAATCCATTACCTGGCTTATGTTCAAAGTGCCATGTTGCAGAAAGCAAGGACTTTGTTTCATGCTGGTTTGAGCTTTAATATGTTCCTCTATCTCTGCATGTTTTCACAGACACAGCAGTACTGAAGAAGAGTGAGGATAAAAGTTGAAGAGGCTGCGTACAGCAGAGCAAGTTTCATAAATTGGCCAGGTGTGGACATCACTCTGAGTTTTACTCCTGTTTCAACAAAACTGAAGTGACATGATTAACTTTATAAGCTGGCTATCCTCCCTTTTCATGATCCACAAACAGATGCGTCCAAATTTCAGACACCATGATCAGATGACAACTCAGACTGATCTGTCTTTACACCACTACTCAGGAAGTTGAAAGTGTTAATGTGATTGCACTTGGAGTTGGATGGCATCAACACATCTCGTACCTTAAGAAAAATATCTATTTTACATTGTAAGTAAAACAAAAATGTTTCACATCTTGAACCTTTTAGCCTGCTTACAGTGATTTTCAAGACATTTAAGCTAATGGACAAAAATTACACCCTGGTCCAGCAATGATTCAAAATACATAGTGCAGTAAGTGCACAGTTCTAAAGATCTGTGTAAAAAAGTACTCTATCATAAATACGCATTTTTCCTTGTTTCTGAGCTCACAGTGGCTATGTTTACATGCAGTCATTAAACCTTTCATAACCGGAATATTAGCAATAACCCGGTTGCACACGGCCATGTAAACACCAATAACCCTTTTGAAAAAACGGAATATGCTCATATTCCAGTTTTTAAAAACCCAAAAATCACCCCTGGGTTACTCCTTTTCTAACCTGAATATTTGGTCATGTATACGCTTATCGGGATATCCCTATCGAAAGGAACATTAGTTTGTGTTCTGCGCATGTTCTTTTCGCAAGGAATCTTGGTCTTTTGAGTACTGGAAGTACTTGTTGTAAAATGGCACTGCTCCGGCTCCATTTCCTATTTCTTCACGTTCTTGCCTTCCATTAATAAAGAAATTGACAAAGAATAGTGTCAAGTACTGGTGGTGGGTCAGTACCAGCACCAAAGCACAGACAAAGGCCACTGCCACCTGCTCCGGGCTGTTCATTATCCGCCTTGCTGCTGCTGCTGCTGTTTTCGTTGCTATTGGATACAGGAAGAAGAAGCGGACATGACGTGCATTGCATCATGACGTTCTCCGTGCTTCGAGATGTTGTCCGTGCGTCGCTGTTTTGATCGAGATAACATGTATACTGTTTGCTCACGCATGTAAACGGGTTATTCCGAATGTTTCAGAAACCGGAATATTGACCTTAACCCGAATATTGACTGCATATAAACGTAGCCAGTGTTTTAAGAGCCTAATGATAGTCTCTCTTGTGTCGACTTAAAACACTGTCTGTGGGGGGCTGTCCACAGTGAAATATATCACGAGCTAAATATATCCCATGGATATAGGAAACAGCCTGTCTGGTGTGGCAAATAAAGAATCTAACTCAGGTTCATATGTTAAAATTTGATGACTGAAAGAGTATGTTCATAACAGCTAATGTTACAAAAAGTCTTATCATTTTCACATACTGAGTTCACCTGTATTCTCAGTCTGTCTAAGTCACTTAGTGAGAGCGCCTACCACTTTAAGGCCCCCTTCTCACCAGTCTGATTGGTTGACAGGTCTACCATCTCTGCACTCATTCTATCTATGCTCTGCACTGGGGAGGGGGGTCATGAAAACAAGTTGTTTCAGGCAGTCACTGGTGTTGTACACAGGGGGAGAGGGGAAAGTACCCATGCCACAATCATTAAGGAGGTATGCAAAACCCACTAAAGGGCATATAAAATTCTAAGAAGTATAAAATGGGCTCTTTATGAAATTTGGGTTCAAACTTTATTCAAATAGACATTTATATTGTAACTTTGCTTAGATTCTCTGCTCTTGGTCATATTTAAAGGTCACTTGCTTACAAACTGTATCCATGTATAAATTTGGATATATTTATAAAATCACTATGACTAAGCAAATTTTGCAAAAGATATACTTAAAAGAACTGCTCCTCCTTTCATTCTCTGTGGTTACAGAGAGGAAGTAGGGTGACAAATGGTGAGGCTTCTTGCAATGACATTATATTATGAACTGTTATTTGAATGCCATGCAGGGAAAGCTGACTCTGCAAGATTAATGAAACTTCCTTCAGAAAAGAGTATTACTGCACACAGCATGGTTCCTGCTGGAAGAAATTATCTTCTATGAATGGTATCAATTTCAAATAAAATTGCAGACAATTTAAGAATGGAACTCTGTGCACGATGGACAAATACAACTTGGACAAAGTATTGGTAGTAACTTGGCCAAAAAAGAAAAAAACATCATAGCTTGGTGAACATATTTTGGAAAATCTCACAAATGTTGAGTTAAGATATAGTACCCTGGAGAAGTATCCACATTTTATTCACTTAAAAAAAAATGAATCTATCAATTTCTACAAACTTCAGCTCCACTGCTTTCCTCCAGTATATTGTTGTCTATTTTTTAGGCATGTCATTCTTCAGAAAATGACACCTCGGCTGTTTGTCTATGAGTATACAGTATGCAGCCTTTCATGAAAGCTTCAAAATTAGCACATACTTGCTCTGAGGCGTTCATTTACTTTTTGCATTTGTTTCAACACGGCAAATTAATTCTTCAGATAATTGATCACGCCTTTTTTCTGTGGAGTCCATTAACTTTTCGCTCGAGGCCAGACAAAACAGAAGCACCAAACACAAATGCAAAGATCAACTGCTGCAGCCAATTTAAATTGGAGACGGCGCTGTTAATCAAACTGTGTGCAATAATACAACTAAAAGCATAGATCAACAGGGTTCAGCTCCACCCAATTCAATTACATGCCGAATGTGAAAATACCATCCTTTTATATCACGATGGTATTTCAAACACATGAACACATTTGTTTGGGCTGTGATGGTTTTTTTAGAGCAGTTTAGTTTATGAAGCTGAAGACATCACAGTCATTGACAGGCCTCATAAATCAAGACTTGCCTTGTCTGTTTTTTTTACTTTACCATATGCTTTCTCTCGATCACATCCTAATTCAAATGCAAAAACTTCTTCAAGAGGTATTGCACATATTCCCTCCACTTCTGTCCCCCTCTTCCTTTGGTTGCATATCTTTCATGCCCTTCATTCATCTCTCTCAAGTTCCTTTTTCATAAAAATCTTCAATGAAAGTTTCTTGCCACTGTGTGAGACACATCTGCATTGCAGTGCCGAGGGGCAAAGAAAGCAGTGACAGGAGGAGGAGAGATGTGTATGAATGTGAGAAAAAGATGCAAAGTTTGACCTGTCATTTACGAAAAATAACAGACACACATGAGTGACAGGAAACATCAACTTCAAGCAACATTTGTTATATCACACTGGCGTTTTTTGATATTCTTTTTGTATACGGAACAGAAAAATATGCTAGGTTAAATGTCTGAAAAATCTAATACAAACACAACCATTTGCACCTCAAAGTGCTGTCACAGTGAAATCACAGAAAGGGTCATCCGCCCCACCTCCCTCCGAGCCTCTGAGCCTCCCTGTTATTAATGGCGTCATCATTTTTCCTCTGCTCACTCTATTTCCCTTCTGATAGTGCGGCCTGCTCCATCGTGTTCTGCCATGTTTCTGTAATTGCTCCAACAGCCTGCCTTATGCTGAGCGTATAGTTTTTGTGTGTGTGTATGCCACCCCATCAAGTGTGTGTGTGTGTGTGTGTGTGTGTGTGCTCTGTGCCCCACCAGAGCCGGCTGTGAGTTTGTGGGGCAGAACCGAGCCGCAGGGCGAGCTCCACACAGAGCAAAATGACAGCCTCCAGGCCACCATTGGTTGATGACCGTGAAAACACTCGCGGTTAACGTAAAGTGAGCGAGCGTCTGTCACAGCGAGGCACCGCGCTTATGTGCAGCCCTGACAACAGCACAACAAGCCCCCCTTCTACGACTCAACTCTGCAGTGCTGCAACCAACAACAAAGACACAACCTTACAACCCATAACAGCCACCACTTCAGACATTTGAAGTGCACAGCAAAGAGTGAGAGGAGCAAAACACTGGCACCACTATTTGTCACAGTCTTTGGGAATAAATGGTTTTTCTTTGCTTAAAATCCTGTGGGCAGGAGTGAAAGTAGAGTGCGGTTGTTGAGCGAAGACAGGGAGGTGAGTGTGCTGGGGGAGAGAGAATGGCGAGACTGTCACAGATGCCAGCCAAGGTCAGATAAAGTGAGCAGTAAATGCTTGGAGAGCTCCTGGAGCAGGGGCCAGATCTGTGGAGGAGGTGTGAAGGAGTGAGTGACCAAGCGTAAGCCCCAACGCCTCTACCCATCATTAAATGAAGCCACTTAAAGGAAAGGAGCAAAAAGAGCAAAAAAAGCACTTCTGCAAAATACTGATGGTATTATTTAGGCATCTGGAGAATAGTTGCTCCTGTAATGGAGACTCAAAAAGTTGTAAATATGGACCTGGGACACTTTTCTCACAACCCTATGTTTCTACTCACCGGCTATAAAGCTTAATCTATCATTTTCCTGCCAGCAAACAGGTCCCTAAAGTAAAACTCAGTTGTAATAAATTATGTGGCAGCATCATGAAGTAAGGAAGGATGATTGCGGGGCTGCTTTTATCATCAATTTTAACCTCTCGGTGCTTAAATCAGACTTCTTTTACCCCCTGCCCTCTTTGCATTTCTTTCTCACCACCTCTCGCTCTTCACAAATGCGTGCACACACACAAACACGGTTTATTATGCAGTAACATTACCAGATCCCCTTAGGCAGCTGTGCATCTCTGTATGACTGATGAGGGTAATTTCTCCCAAACAACAGAATGATCAGTTTGGTGGTGAGCGCCACAGACCCTCCCTCCCCCTCCTCCTCCGCCTCCTCCTGTCTTTTCCTTTTTCTGCTTATTTTTTGGTTTAGAAAAAAGGGCGAGAAAGAAAGATATATGTTAGCATGCCTGGCGTTGTGTCAGGAATGGTTCCTGTGAAGACAAATAGGTCTACCAGTCAATGCAAAGGAGCTGAAAAACAACAACAGGAACATATTCCACAGCTCAGATTAAAGTTTTGATGGTTCCACAATGATTCCCTTTCAAACTCTGGTAATAAAATTCACTCAAATCCAGTTTCCACTTTGCCAGTTGAAGCAGGAGCTGTGGGGGTTTTCCTTATTTTTTCCTTGATTACCATAGGGACCCAATATAATACACATGCCATTGTGAATTAGCCTCACAGAATGGGACTGAGCTGAGCCGCAGCCAGTTTATACAGTCTGTATATCGGTGTGCACCATGGGATATACTGAGCAGAGAGTAGTTAGGACTTGCCTGCCTCTCTCTGTCTTGGCCTCATAGGTTCAGCCTCAGTGGGCTGTCTTTACCTATTCTCCCATCTGTCAGTCACACACAAAAACAAATCCACCTGTCGACCAGGAGACTGGGCCGAGCAGGGCGATGCTACAGCTGTCTGGGCCCCGGCTCGGTGCAGGCGGGAGCGGGCCAGCGCCCTCCACTGGTGATGGAAGGCCCATTAAGATGCTTATTACCCCACCTGACAGCCCCATCTCCTCACCTGCACAGATCCACCAGCCTAATGAAGACAGTCACTATTAATACATGCATCCTGAACATGAGAGCCATGCCTCTGAGATTTTTTTTGGTCCTTGTGTCCTTTATCTGAGCAGCTCTCCAACCTTGTGACAATATAACAATCCAAGCGTCACGAGACAGGCATTTCTGCCGTGCCACTTGATTGCCTCAACAATGAAGCTATTAATGCTGCATTATGTAAATGGTAATGGCCACAAACATCTAATAGGATAAAGGCTAAGTACAGTGCAATTTAATGCTGCTGACTTTCAGTGGCTCTTTGAAGGATGTTTTCAATTATAACACAGCTAATTTAATTCATTGTTTCGTAGCTGAAAATGCATTTTTAAAGGTTGACTGAGTCTCTATTTCAGAACTCAGGTTTAATCAGTCATGTACATTGAACACTGGAACGTCCTCTAAAGAGATTGACAAAGTTGCCGGGGATCTGCTCGCTCTGTTTTAAAGGGACACAGTAGTCCTTCCCTTCTCTTCCCTTTTTTTCCTCCTCTCAGATGGCAGGCTTCAATCGTGGAGGGGAGGGTGTTCATCTAAAAGATGAAAAGACCTGCGCCTTTAAGAGGGCTGTCTCCACTTTCCCTCATGCTCCCCCTCAACCACACAGACACTCCTCCTGTGAGCATTTGTGAGGCAGCTCCTGTCCCTTATGTCTCTTTGTGGAGAACAGAATAGACTTCCCAGAGCACCACTGGAGACAGGACAGAGCTCCAGGGAGGACACCCTGAGTGCAGACCCCCACGCAGACCTGGCCTCAACTACTTTGGATGCCCAGAGGAGCACAAGGAGAGGAGGGAGCAGACTCACTGAACCTGGAGTAAAACATCAAACATCCAGGACGTGGAACTTAACTGCTGGACAAGCCAAGAGGTCAATTCTGAGTTTCAAAGCGACATGATCAGCAGATCAAAACTCACAACGCTGGACTGGATCGCGCACAAAAAGGTGGAGTCTTTAGTTTCTCGCTCAAGTTTCTCTTTAAAAAGTTTTGTTAAAGAAGAAACAACAAAGTACTCCTTATCTTTTGCAGCTTATATGGATTAAAGCACCATATCAAATGCATAGGAATGAAGGAAAATAATCATTTCGCTTAGTTATTCAATTATTTTCATCCATCTCATAGCACTTTCCAAATACTCATTTGAGCTATGAAACTGGGATGCTCTTTAAAGAACTACTTGTACGGTCCCAGCAGTGCTCTTAATTCACCAGCCAGGCGTTTATCTTATTTTTGCAGCTCTTTCTGAGAGCATGTATTAAAGACTCCAGTGATAGTGCTCTTGGGAAGCGGGTAATATTTCTTATATGAAGTCTTGAAACTTTACAGCAGCTGCGAGGAGGGACAGAGTGCCACATACATGAGAAACTGATGCTGAGCTGTTTTTCATGTGGAGAAAGTGTGAGTCTGGACTGAGATTTGATTGGAACACTGACGATACAAGAAATGTTCACTGGGTGTGGAGTGGTCAGTGGCCAGAACACATATCTTACCAGAGATGCTGTCAGGCCCCACCCAGGACTAGAGGTGAACCGAACAATCCAAATGGAGAATGGAGTAAACTCAGGGAACTGCTCAGTTTACCAGGATCAACCTTACTGCAATGCCAGGCAGCCAGCCGGGGTAAACAACACTTCCAACCTGCTAAAGCCAACGCCATTACAAGTCCCTCCACCTGCAATTAAACTAGGTCAGGAAGGGTTCAAGAAAGTTTGCCGGACTGAGGAGGACAGCCCATGTCCCTTTCCGGGACTGGCCTCAGGGGTGCTGGAGATGCGCGTGAAGGAGGGAAGCAAGATCCGCAACTTAATGGGATTTTCCATGGCACGGATGCAGGGAGAGAAGGGCGTAAATGGGGGAGGCGTGTGCGGCGATGGACTCAGGCAGGTGGTCTTCACCGGGTCAGGTCGTGCAGTCACAAAGACCATCACATGTGCCGAGATCATGAAAAGGAAAGTGGGCTCGCTGCATCAACTGACCAAACTGCAGTACAAAGTGGTGAAAGAGGTGTGGGAGAGTTCTGAGGGAGGGGCGTCTGAGATGACGGTGCACAGGACTGTTCCCTCCATCAGCATCCTCCTTTCCAAAGACCCATTGGATCCACAGGAACCAGGCTATCAGCCCCCAGAGACTCTCAGTTTATTGTGGGAGGAAAGAGAGGGTGCGGAATCTGGCGTCTTGCAGACAGCCTACAAGCGACCTCTTGGACCTTTGGCATACAGCACGTTCCCTGAGTGTAAGAGAGTGCGTTTGGGGGAAGGGGTCTCTGTCGTCCCTCCTCACTGACTGGCTGAACCAGTGTCAAACAGTGGAGAGGATTGAATCAGAGGAGTTCATTTGGCGCTGCCCTCCACTCAAGCACAATGCTGAGACAATCAGAACACTCACTCAGACAGAACAGTGCTTTCTCACAAGAACTGAGTACCAACTCCAGCCTGCAGAGGTCAGTTTGACTGGGACCTGAAACCTTGCCTCTGTACATGCAGCATTTAAGGGATGTGATTGTCTGCACGCCCAACATGTTCTCTCACATCCTCACATCAACAGAACTGTGACTATATTTGTTACTGTGCTAAAACATTTTAAACAAAAGAAAAAGCCATGCAGAGAGCACAGGTGTCAAATTCCTGCTTCAAGCGTGTACACCCTGTAGACAAATTTATTTATTAACACCATGTTACAAGCATCTTGATTTCTACATGTTCTAAAGTGTAGCCTCTAAAGTACATGAAGTAGACCTAAGAAAATAAAAAAACAGCTTGAAGCCATTGATTGTATGACAAATTCAAGGCATACCAATCTTATTTTACTTATCATGAAAACAAAATTAAATTCTTTTTTTTTCCTGTGGAAATTCTGTTTTGTACTTCATCTTTCTTCATCACATCAGTGAATTTGTACAGCTCTGATTGAACAGAAAATCACAGCTTGCTGATCTTTTGATAAGAGAAACCGCAGTGAAATTTGTCTGTAGAAAAAGCTGATTTAATGACAAAGCTGTTGATAAGGCACAGCATCCTAAACCAACCCAGTCTGACAGATATGCCTTGGGCAGAAATACAAGCACAGATTATCATTAAGATAGCAGCATAACATCACACAACACAGTGGAGAAAAGGATTAAAAACTGGGCTTGACACAGCTTCACACTACAATGTTCCTACAAAATATAAAAACCAAGGAAACACATGCTACTCTTTCCTCTCAGTCAACAGGCCTATCCACCCACCATGTCTATTGTACAGTTCGGTTTACCTCTCCTGTTGTGTTCTTTCCTTTCTCAAGCACAATGCTAAACTGAACAATATGGTGTTAAAAGGGCCAAATTTCCACACTTACACTATGCACTTTAGTTTGACTGACATACAAAATAAAATGGTTAAAAAGTGGTTCTCATTTTTTTTTATTTTTCATGCATTGACTCCCTGCGTTTTCGCACCATTTAGATAGCATTTTAGCAGCACAATAGAGGTACCTTTGAGTAATTGCAGAAGCTTAACCTCTGCAGACATCTTTAGCAATTTGAACAAGATTCAACTCCAAGCACAATACAAAGTGGAAGACAGAGGAAAACTGCTGAAAGTGTGCATGTATCAAATGCCTTTGATTGCAGATGTATTTCTTTAAAAAGTTGCCCAAAAACAAGACAAAAACAGAAAAAAAACCTATAGAGAATTATTTCACCGCAATACGTAAAAACTCTTTCCACTTCATCGACCATGTCTTGTGGGGATAATAACTTAGACAAGTGGAACCTTGTCTGAAGCTTTTACTGTTGATCTTAATGAAAATCTGCAAACGCAGATGTCGGCCTCCTGAAGTAAATTAATCAAAGTGACTCTTACTGAGGAGACAATTCTGTTACAGCCTGAAACAGTGGAAAAGGGGAGAGTTCACCCCAATGATAAAGTGTTCAAATATATATATATTTTTAAAGGATTACAAATTGTAATATTTCATATAGTGGTCAGCCAGCACTTTCACAGTCTATGGTGAACAAAGTGATTAACCTCCCTCTCGATCCCATTAAATGAATCAGAGCACAGCAGTGCATCCAAGGTTGAATAAGAAATGCTGCGGCTGCAATACAGCATATATGTAGGAAACTGTGTGTCCTTAAGACTGCAGAAGGTTATCACTTTGTCTGCTGTTATCACTGAGTTAACAGTTTTCACCTAAGAGCCTATGGGACAGGCAGTCTGTGCGATGCAGGTCAAACAGATAATGCAGCTGTAAGTAAATTTCAAATCGACCTGTATCTGTTATCAAGCATTAAGAATTCTAGGCCAAGTGGAAAATGCATCAGGGGTAATTAGGGATAACGGCATAGCGTACCTGAGTGAGAGAACAGATAAAACATACTGACAAAAGCATTATCCTAAAGCTAAATCCAATGTGGCTGCCGAGAAATAGCAGGGTGGAAGAGTCAACAGAGTGCATGGAAGGACTGTGGACAAGGTTATCCACAAACTGAGTCTTTTGCCAAATAACATTTGTTTTCGAAGAAGCTGATGGGATGGAATTAGAGGAGGTATAGACCTAGAAACACCATCTGTGCTTGGTTTGCCTCTTAATGTTATACAAAGATATTCACTAATAAACGGAGTTAAAAGGCTCCTGTTAGCTCCTGGTCAAACAGGGAGACAGTACATTTCAAACTACCATTCAAATTCACTAAACCTTAAATTTTGAAGTATATAAATATCCTTTATATAAGGATATAAATTTTTTTTAAGATGTGATTTCCCCTTTAAACCTGTGGGTACCTACAAAACAACACGTACACGCAAGCATACACAAATATTGTACTCAATTAAAGGAAGTTACTTTGATATAATTTTGCTAAATACAAGTAATAAAAGCAAAATACAAATCTATTCAAGTAAAAGTAAAAAAATATATATTTTAAAATTACTTTATCTTGTGCAATGGACAACAGCTGGAGCATTATGCATTATCTAGTTATATATATATATTTATATATTTATATATATATATATATATATATATATATATATATATATATATATATATATATATATATATATATATATATATACATATATATATATATACACAACTCAGTCTGGTACCTATAAAATATGACATTAAGGATATCAGGGAAAATGTATTTTGTACACTGTGAGTCATTGTATTGCACAAGAACACTGTATGTAAAAAAAAAATAAGCACAGAATATCAGACAGGAATCTAAATTAGCAAAATACCCTAGTAGATTCTAAATTACCTAAACTTAAATATGAATGTAATTTTTAGGGATGCAGGATGATGGATTTTTGCTGGTATCCTAGATGCCGATATTTCTAAGCTCATTACCCCCATGACTGATATCGGTACCAATATTTTTTGTAAAGAGCACAAAGCTTCCACTTCACTAAATTCTTCTGTTACTTTTGTGGCAAGAGTCTATATGTCTTAGAGACTGAACATTTTATTCTTTGATTGATGATACTTTCAGTTATAATAAGGTGAAGCATATTGTACATGATGGCAATACTAACAATATTACAGCCAATGTATGAGGTTTATATGGCCAATATTTACAGCTAAAATATCGACTGTAAATATACGCAAAAATTTTCATATTTGCAAATACCCATTGTCAGCCTTTTAGGCAATTATCTGCTGATACTGATATTGTTCCCATTATATCATGCATACCTAAAAATATTACACTTTATGTTGTTGATAAACTGTTTATTCTAAATTGTGACCAACCTTTTGGGACATCCTCTCTCTGAAACATGTAATACAGAGTATCAAACCAGTATTATTTGAGTTTTAGTTATTATTTCAGAATTGAATTTTGAGATGTTTACCTTAATATCAATTTTGAGGTTAATGCTATGGTATTAACTTTGACTACTTAAGACACTGTGAAAAATGTGACTAAGTCTAATAGAGCCCCAAAAACATATGCCATCCAAGTACAGAATTAAAAAAATACAATCAGAAAAGTACTGGTACTCAAAAGAAGCCACTCAGCTGCAGTAAACTGAGCAAATGTCGTAAGTTGCTCTCCACCCCTGCTTATAAGACGTTTTCTGAAAAAACTTCACATAATTTAAATGTTTACTGAAATCTTTGTTTCTCTGTCTCGGTAGCAGACACAAAAAACATGAACATTTAAATGCTTCAACCAGTTGCTTTGAATCTCTGCTTCTGACCTCAAATGCATCATTGATTTTAAATCATCCCTCTGTAAAATAAAGATCATCAACACCCTCCTCCATGCAACTTTGATGTGTCCAGGTCTTACAGGCAAAAACACACTAATATCACATCAGGTCCAAATTATATAAAAAGAAATAATAATGTTACCCTTTTGCAGATCAGTAATGACCCATGATCATAATTTCTTGGGTCTGCTTGGTATGAAAAAACACATGGTAATGACATTATTGAATGTTGCAGTATAAACGTGAAGAAAATTATATTACAGGGGACTTTTAGTTTTAACTTTAAATATCTATGTTAATTTGCTTTTTCACATTTTTACACATTACAAAAATGTTTTCCTGAATCCAAAATAAATCCAAAAAAGAAGATTCCTGCAACTACACGGGCACCAATGAGCATACCCATGTCATGGCTCGCTAGAGCTTTATCTGACTACACTGATGGGAGTGAAAGCATGGTTGTCCTATTCAGGCCTCCATCCCACAGTTGTAATATAAGCATGCTGAGTGGGAATAACTTGGTCTCATAAACTATTTTCTTCATAACTGTGATAACTTCAGAACTTTAAGATATGTTATCTGTGAGTGATATTGTGTTATTGATGAACTTGCAATTTACTGTGCAGCTGTCCTGTTAAAATTTCACATGAAACATATCACGTAGTTGGAATTTGTTAAAGCATAAATCACATCTTAAAAGTATATGTACGAACTCCACATCCACCAAATATTTTTTATAAAGGAAACACTCACTAATATCTAACCAAATAGTTTTTGAATTATTAACAAAGGTCAGCACTGTGTTGACACTGACAAATCATCTCTTGCAGCAGACTAATCTTTTGTTTACCAACGACAATAACTACATGCACTGAATGTGAATAAATTGACTTTGAAGTGAACATAATGAAAGTGTTGGTACTCTATTTTCCTCTCTCTGCCGCTGCAGCAGATGAGAGTGAGGTCTCTGGGATGGTGTGGGAGTTCGCTATCTCCCAGCCTCCAGATGGCTCCGTCTCCTCTTATCTAGAAGAATGGGTGCTGCCTCAATTTTTCAACTCGCCTTATCTAAGAATCCTTTAAATTGAATATTTACTGGGCCTATGTTTTCTGCCTGTGTTAGCCCTCTGAAGTCGACATTCCTCTTGCTTGTCGAGATGGGCCAAAGGTTTTTCTCACTCATACACTTTCTTTGTCTGCCTTGTTAAGCAATGGGACAGTGATTGATTACGTGATTGTCCAGAGAATGGAAGGTTAAGCAGTAAAACAGAGAGCATGGGGGACATAATAACAGACTGCCAATGAGGGAAAATGTTGAACAATAGAGAATGTACATTACCCAAACATGACATTAGCAGGCCTTCATTAAATGTCAGGAATAAAACCGATTAAATTAATCACTTTCCTAACAGCCTATTGTTCTGCGCACAGTGTACACTAGAGGTTAAGAGAACACTTCAGCAGCCACTGAAAACAACTCACTGCAATGTGACTGGCAGTGGTCTATCAGCATAAACAAGCTGCGCCACGGCTACTCCCTGGTAAGTGTCTAGAAATGTCTTTTCAAAACCATTTTGTGAAATGCCTCCATGTTGGATTAATCAGCGCAGCTGAGGATGTAATTGCTGTGCTGAAGTCAAAGCTGTAAGAGCAGATAATGAATACTGACTACAGGGCTGCCAGAATCCAGGGCGCAAGAAATGAGAAGTTTGGAGACCAAAATATCCTCACTGTTCTTTTTAAAAACACTCACAGAAAATGGAACTGGCACTGTATTTACACTATATAACAAAAATTAGAAAAAAAAAAACACTTGTAGGTGTTAACAAGGAATTGTTATGGACTGTTAAAGCCGAATTGTGCTGTTGAAACTGAAGACACACTGTAGAAAAATTACATCAGCCCTGAGAACTTTATCATAAAGTATCACCATTATAGTATGTTGATTATTTGTCTCATATTTGTCAGACCTGTGCATTGGTTTGGTTTTGAATTATTTTCTTGAATGAAAGACTGACACACAGGCAAAAGAAAAGCAGTAGGGATTTGTTCTGACAGTTGCTGCCCTCTACTGGAGACTTTACTTCACAGACAAATACAGAAAAAGATGCATCTGTATGGGTCAGTATTAAAAATGTAGTTCTAAATAAGGGTGGTGCTAGATTTATTTTGAATATTTCTAATGTCATTTAATACGAAAGGCCTTGCATCTACAAAATAAACGGTTATACATTATATGACATTTCCATGATATGTTATCTCTGAGAAGCCGATGCTTTGGTTTTTTAATCTCATGCCAACATTAGCATCCTAATAACACATTGCTATGTAGCACATTTTAAACAAATTGTACTGTATTCAACCTTTTTATCGTTATACCCTGCCTTGTCCTATCAGTGCCATCTTCAGACTCAATAAACATAATATTATAAAGAAAAATTTGAGACCTCTCTCATCATAACCCCCAAAACACCTTGTGCAGTATCTTTAAAAAAAAAGGTCAGTGGGAGACTATTTGTACAGACTGATATTTGAAATATGCAAGAATTATATATCACTGATGCACAAACTAACACACGAATGCACACCTGTGTTCACAAACATATAACTGAAGTCAATTGTGGCAGCAGCACAGATATGCTTCTGTTCAGCCTGTGTGCTGTAGATGTCTGCGGCAAACATGCCCATAATAATGCTCAGTGCTCTTAAATTAACATTCCTCGGTTCTCTTCTGGTACTGATAGAGTGATGAACAGACCCTGCCACTCTGTCCCCAGTGTAATTGAATCCCTTTTTCAGCACTATCAGTTTAATAATTAAAGAAAGGGACTGCAGATTTATTAGGCACCCTAGTACCCTTGAAACAGCAAGGGAATCAAAGTTTCTCTTCAAACAGTACAATGATTATAAAGCCAGTGAGTTCAAATAAGTTTACCGGGAGCGCTTACTTCACTGAGGAAAAGACTATTATTATGCAAAGAGTTGGATCATGTTTTATCATACCACAATATATCATGTTATGCTATGCTATCATGTTAATATTTTCTAAATATAGCCAGGTTTCCTTGTTATAATTTACTTTAAAGGACTTTGTGATGTATTTCACAAAGCAACATCTGACTTTTATATTGTAATCTGACAGGCCTATTTAAGTGTCTTTTCAAGGTTTTAACTTTGCTCACATGTTTATTTACTTCTTAAGAAGTCTTTTTCAGTAGATTTGGGCTTCAGTGACACTGACTAACACCTGATCTGTGTAGGAGCTTCATTTGATCCAGATGTTATCTACAGAGAATTTAAGTAAAAGGACCATTTCAGGTAGCAGACTCACCAGTGTTGTAAAATGTTGTTCCCCACTCTGACGTTGGATGATGTCGTGAGCTGATCACATATAGCTGAGCCTGATGGAAGTTGGGTATCCTCTGTAAAGTAATATAGAAAGTGTAATCAGGGGCACTGCCAGGAATTCTTAGCCCCAGGAAAAGACATCTCACTGAGGCCCACCACAATACCCAAACCAACCCCTTACAATTTTCTTTGGCTACAGCTCCACATCATTAAAGCCACGTCATGATGTTTGAATACAAAAAAACCTTCAGAGGAAACGTATAAAATTACACAACATGAATTTTATCATAAATGATAGTTCTGAAGTTAAATGTAAAGAAACTTTCAACAGAGGGAACGACATCTCATCTCCTTTCCACAGAAGGCCCTGGTAACCTGCTTTCAGCACTCTGAGAGGCAGGTCACAGTTCTTAAAGAGGTTTGTAGAGCTTTACAACACTAGTTTACACATTAGCCTTAAGCTAAAAGGAAGACATTCAGCCTGCTCTTGCTGTTTGAGAGTAAAGACAGATGAGGATTGAGCCAGACAGAAAAACAAACAAAGAAAAAAAAAGGAGAAGATTTTGGATGTTTAGTTGGAATTGTACAAAAAGGAGATCAAAAAATTCATAGCACCTTACTAATTAGGAACAATTGTATCCATCAGTTTGCCAAATAATATTATCTTCTGACCTTATCACAGGTTCAAAAGTCCCAAACATCATACATCTATTTTACCAAATAACTTGTTGAAATAAACCAGTCAGATGTCAACACATCAATCTGACATTCTGGTTTACAGAGTAAGATATAACCCAGACAAATATCCTCTAAAAATGTTCTGAAGAGCATCTTTTTCAATCTAAGTGTTATTTTTGTTTGAAGTTAGAAGTTTAGGCTGATTGAGTCTTATTTCTTTTTGCAAAAAGAAAAGAAAAAAGAGAAAAGGGGCAATTAAAGTAAATCTAAGAAGAGAGAAAAAGGTAGTAGGTATTCCCATACATTGATGTTACTGATGGGTCAGCATCTCTGACAGCAATGACATATTCCGTGCTCTCCCTAAATTATTGACAAAATGATGCAATAATTTTATCAATTTCAGTATTTAATTGCCAAGGATAGCAAGCCAGGGGTAGCAAGCCAACTGCAGCACATCGATTGTAGAAAGACCACAGACCCTGAAAATGTGGCACCAAGCAGCACTGAACTGACCAATCACCACAGAGCAGGCTGATCAATCAGGGCAAACTGGGTATATGTGAGAAAGCGGACCTTAGCGTGGCAGGGGCCTTGATTAGGCATGGGAATTGAAAAAAAAAAAACAAATCCAGCTAAGAATCAAAAACAACTCCCTCAAGGATTTGATCAGCTTTGCTTAGAAATTCCCTCATCAAATATTTTTTCTCTGTACTGCATACCTTGCAAATCAAGGGCGACAAGCTCTCAACAAAGGCAGTCAGCAGAAATAATAACAGAAATCAAAAACAATGGCAGACGGGGGGAAACAGTGGTCAAATTGTATCTTAATTTTTGACAAAAGACACTTACTGCACAACTTTCTTTAAGTGCAGACACCAGAAACTTGCAGAAGCATTTATCAGCATAGCATTGAATATCAGGAGTGCCATGTGTTTGACATTGCTGCCACTAAAAAACTACGCAGGCCAACATTTTTTGTCACACAAAAAAAACTACAGGAATGAATAAGGGAATTGTTAAAGATTCGGATCGATAAGCAAAATCTTTAATGGTGTTGGCATCAATAAAATCTTATCAATTCTCTTTTCTAGCCCTGACAGAGCATCCCAGACTGACTTTAGAAGAATACAGCTGGATCCCGGGTACTCAATATGTGAAAACCAGAAGAATCTTTGGACATTGAATATGATGAACATACTCTAGGAGTCGATGAAATTCAATCCATGAGCACATGTTAAGGCAAAATATGGGCTCTTTCACAACAGTTGCCAAATTCAAGTTGCATCTTTACATAACAAGTGACATTGGCCAGCAGCATTTACAACTTAAGTGATTATTGATGATTATTTTTCACAGTATTAATATTATCTTTTTGTGATCCCAACAATAATTTGTCAGGGATTTAAAACAGAAAAACAAATAGAATTAAGGGAATTAATTTTCTAAAACAGTTCACCTGATAATGATAAAAGTCCTGCTCTACGTTTTTCAGCTCATTCTTTATGACCTGAATCTCAACAAACCACACTCATTACCAGAGTTTTTCATTAACTTCCTAATCAAATATTCACTTTAACGTGAGGAATATTTATTTCTGCATTTGCTGGCCTCATACCACAGCAAGGTCGGCAAAATAACCAAATGATTTGGTTAATTTGAATTCAAACAGTTTCAGTGGGGGGTTCGCTTGGCACAGTGGGGGGACTGGTAGAGTAATATCAACACAGTCCTGATTATTCCATTGAAGCAGTAGGGTGCTCCAATCAGAGGCAAATCACTCTCCTCATTATAGACTACAAGGCCAATTCTCAGTGGGAGGAACACAGAATCAGGCTTCCTATCTTCCCACTGAAATTAATTGAAATTCATTTGTGGCACCCTGATGCTAACCATCAACACCAGACTAATTCACATTTGTAAAACCCAGCCCAGATTAATTAAAGACAGACACATTTTAAGTTTGAAAGCAATTAAAAGCAGAGGTGGTATCCTGGACATTAAACAGCAGTTAACAGAATCAGATGTAGAAACAATATTTATTTAAGCAAAGCAAAGTTATCTGACCATGTCTTGCTTGAAACTAAAGAGTTTTTAAAATGTTAAGTTGTGCAGAGATAGTGGAAGGCCAGAATAATAGTAGCTGCTGTTAATATGACATGCAACTATTTTTCTATGAAAAAAAAACCTCAGTTGAGAATTAAGATTTGGGGGGCTTGAAAGCAGATGCAGATCAGAAGCAAATAATGAAGACCTCTTACCCTATGTCCATTACAAATGTGTATATATATATATATATATATATATATATATATATATATATATTAATGCTCACTCCACCTAACTTAAATTGACCTGATGCATGACAGTGTATTTATGTAAGAGATGGATTTAACACATAATAAACAACATTACGCTCTCTTTAATTAATACTGTTGATTTTTTAATATAGAAATTCAGTAATAATAAAGTGAAGGACATTAGTAAATTCACACATTCTAAGGATACACTGTGCCCTTACATGACTTTGAATATAGTTGGTCAAAACAGAAAAAATCCAAAGAGGCAACATGCCCAGCATCATAAAGAAAAATATCGTGTAATGGCTGGTCTGTGATGAGAGGACTAAACAATAAGGCTGCCATGTCTATAGCAGCATCCGCATGGTACATAAAATCATAAATAACACCAACCTTCTACCAATATATTTATCAGCAAATCAAATGTGTTTACATCCACACATCAATAAAGAATTAAGCTTAACAAAGAAAATAGAGCTCTGTAAGATATTGCCACCACCCTTGTGAAGCATCCTCATCTGAATACAGCTATAGTTACATATTGACCATTTTATAATGCTTTCCATTTTACAAAGTGTTGCAATGAGGCAAATATATAGCCTATGTATATAAAAGAAATAATTCTGTCAAATGGAAAATTAATTGCTATAACTAGAAGAATGAGGACCACGTGAGAATGCTCCCTTTGTTGTAAATAATCATGGTCAAACATGCAACAAAGGCAGAGAATAAGAGTCAATTCATGTGTGCTGTATATTCATACAGGGTCCTACCTGTCACTGTGATCCCTGACAGCTCCTTTCTTTGCTCTTAGCTCCATGATCTGGGGGCTGATCAGTCACTTTGAGTAGCAAGCAGGGTTGATAGTGGCTAATTTGGTCAGTCTGAAGGACAGAAAGGGCCTGCGCTCCTCACGTGTGCGAAGATCTGCTCACAGAGGTAGGTCAGGTGCCGCCAGCAGAGACGATGAATACAAGGGGCCAAGCTTTTATGAAACTGTCCTGCAGGTGAGGGTGCAGGTCCTGTAGCAATGCGCTGCTGTGGTTTCAGTGACTCTGCAAACTTTTTCACTTACGGTGTTGAACTTTTCTCATGTGTGACTGTCTTCTTCTTGTCTGTCCCGCCACTGGCATTCGTGTAGACCACGAACATGCGCCGACCTCATCTTGCCAAGATCCAGTCTACAATGATTGTGCTTCACCTGAAGCGGCAAACGACAGACGGATAGTCCGATCACCTGCCGATATGCTTTTAAGGGTTCTGAGTGGCGTCATTGAGGGTCAGAACGAGTGAGGGTCACGTGGTTCATGTAGCAGCCGAAAGTTCCAAACAAAGCCTGGCGGGTCATTTAAATGAACTGCTTCGCCTTCATTTCTATAAATTACTTACCAATATTTTCCGATTTCTACATTCATATATTAATACAGATAAATTCAAACGTGACCCATATTGTATGCACATGTGTGGAAACAATTGCAATAATGCTTTTAAAATTGCTGACATTTCCTCTGAAAGGGAAGAATGTGGGCCGTACAGCCTACTTATGTTCTTGACTAGCAAACATGGCTTGACACGCTACTACATTTCCTTGATTATAACATCTGCGTTGGTGATTTGGAAAATACCAGCTTGTTTTGTTTAAACATTTCAGACAGAGAAGGAAGAAGTCTGTGATCCTGCAGAGCAGACGGACCTACCTGATTCTGAAAGCCTGAAATATTTCCGTGGCTGATGTGTGGAACTGTCCATCTGGCGTGTCAGGTTAGTGTGATCCTCCTGAGTGGGAAAACGTGTTCAGATGTTTCAAGGGCATTGCCTATGCTGTAACTTAGCTTTAGGCTACTTAAAGCATGAAACTCTCTCTTGTGATGTAGGCTACAAAACTCTGCAGCAAAGTACCCAAATATTATACAAAAAACATCAGCGGAAAAAAACAGTCAAATCTAGAAGTGCTCAGAGAGAGCCCTCCGCCAAAGTACTTCCAACATTGTTGGAGAGTTATTGTCAAAAATGTGCAAAACTGTCCTGTCTCCCACAATTTCCAAATACACAAGGAACTCCTGGATCCACATCCTGATTCGGATCCCAACCAAAATCTAATTGCTTGTCCCTCATGTCATGACCAATATTCCCTGAAAATGTTTTTAGAGAAATTGTTAAAAAAAAAAAAAAAAAAAAACCCTATATGGTACTTTGAAAAAATCCCTGGATCTGCAAACAGATTCGGATCACTACCAAAATGTAATCAATTGCTCCACGAGGTAGAAACATAATAAAACTAAAGGACGAAAAAAAATAGTCACAAAGTACTTGCAAACAAAAAAGTCTCTTAATTACAACACATTGAGTAAACGTAACAAGTGCACCCCTTGCAATACCACATTAATCCAGCAGATGGGGTTAATAGACAAATAACGCTATGTACGCTGCCTTCAAATGTTGTCCTTAAATTCCCTACGACGGATAACCTGATGGGACACTGAAAGGCAGAAAATGTCGACAAAGAGAAGTTAATATCATCAATTTTAAAGTGTCCAAATTGCAAAAAGTCATCAGCGGTTGAAAAACAGACCGTAAGATTAAGAGATACATCGTTCTGACAGGAAGAGCGGTGTCCGTGTTTAATAAGGAGTGATTTTTCCTGACAGTCCTTGAACGCTCCAGCCAGCAAACCGGCAGGCAGAGTTGCCAGGTCCGCTTATTGTAAGCGACTTTGGGCTTCTTTTTTGAAAAGTTGCTTGAATTGGCAGTTGCGGGTTGAGTTTTTTGAGCTTGTCCCAAAAGTACAGTTGTTCATTTGGGCTTGTTGTGCTCCCAAGCCCGGGGGAATCTGATCCATGCTCTCCAGCCATTATAAACTCATTTCAGAAGTTACACAAACTATTTTGTCCCACTCTAACACAAATGTAAATTTTACTGTAAAAAAACGAGGGGCAAAAATTGTGTTTCCACCAAAGGAAATCCGTCTAGCCAGATTTTTTTTTCTATTCTAATGTACCTATTACTGTTTATACAATATTAAAGCTGTAGAGGATCAACATAAACTTAACTAAAAGCCTGACTATGCATGTTAGGTTACAAAAATCAAGTTTAGACAGACTGTTTTTAGATATCGCATTAGAAAAAAGTAGTTGGAGGTTGCTTGTTTTGGACTTGTTTTCATCGACCTGGCTGCTTATTTCAGTCAAAAACTGGCAACACTGGTGTCAGGTTCTTTTATGGTCGTGGGTTTGTTCTACATTTGTCCGAGGTGACAGCTGGAACGTTCGTACTGGATTTATGTAGTTGTTCAAATAGGTAGGGGTGCCTTTTGAAGACCTGGCAGGTAGGCTGTGTGTTATGTATTGAATACCCTCTTATCCACAACTGACTGCATTGTAGGTTGACTTAGTTAAATGTAGGCGGAATAAATTTACTTCATCTTTGTGGAGGAAGAGTCACAAATAAGCCATTCAATTATCCAATTCGTCTTTTACAGTTTCAAAAGTTTTCGACTTCATAGTGTTGTTAGAGTGACTTCAAATTTGCATGGAATACGATGCGATAAGTTTATAATTGTAATTTGCAAGTGTTTGGTGTTTATATGTTTCTCTAATTATAATAACAGCAACAAGTCTTTGATGTAAAATAAGTTTCTGTTGACTTTTTTTACATGAAACCCACTATTTTATAATGATCATCACGAGTACGGTATGCTGTACATATATATTAATCAATTATCATTATTATTTATTTTTATTTTCTCAAATTCAATATTTTCTTTTTAGTTTTACAGAAAGTAACATGTAAGCTTTTACAACCGTCTTAACCATATCTGCTACTGATAATGTGCATTTTCTCTTCAGTATGTTTTTTAAAAAATCTACAGCCAGTGGTTTAAGCAGCCTTTCAATGGAGTCCCTCAAGTATCTACTGTTGCTCCTCTTCCTGTGCCTTTTGGTATCCGGGTACTCTGAGAGGGACAGAGTGCATGATTTGATGTCTAGATACCCTCTTATTGATGGGTAAAGATTGTTTACCATCCTACCTACACATCAGTTATATCCATCCACATTAATTAACATAATATAATTATACTGTCTCCTCATCTGTTCCTCTGTCCTCACACTGTCTCTCTATCTGTCAGTCATAATGATTTGGCTCTTCAGTTGAGGATTCTTCATGACAATCAGCTGAGCCAAATTGACCTTCATAATGTCAGCAAAGTGGCCACAGACATCACCCGTCTAAATGCAGGCCATGTACAAGCACAGGTAGTGTCTATCAAATCGCAGAATATTTGTTTTCTTTTTTTTTTTGCTTTTACCTTTAGTACTTGCCAAGACCTAGAATAACCTTAGTACCTTGACAGTGTCTCCCATTCTCCTGTTCTATGCCCTGGTCCCTTTTGTCAGATGTTTGCAGTCTATGTGATGTGTGGGGCCCAGGAGAAGGATGCTGTGAGGCTGACTCTGGAACAAATAGATGTAGTCAGACGCATGTGCACTGAGTACCAGGAATTTGAACTGGTCACCTCTGTCCAAGGTATAGTACACCTCAATGTGGCAACTCAGTAAATGTATCCAATGCATTATCAACTTTTTAGTTTAGATTTTTTTTATACATAAGTAATGGCCAGATCACATAGAAATGATCAAAATCTTGACCTAAGACAGTAATCATTTGTAAATAATGGGATACAGCAAAAATCCTATACAAGCCATAACAACCCCAAAATGAATGCATTTTCATGTGGATTTTTATTTTTAACTGTACTGGATGGCATGAAAGCAATGCTTTTGGACCTATTGTCAATATTGAATTGAATTTTTTAAAATTTTCTTGACATCAGAGCTAAAGAATGCTGCGCTGAGGCATAAGATCGCTTGTCTAATAAGTATTGAGGGTGGACACTCCATTGACAGCAGCCTGCCAGCTTTGCGGATGTTTTACCAGCTTGGTGTTCGCTCAATGGCCCTCACACATACCTGCAACACTCCCTGGTAAGAAATTGATTTATTAAACATGCAGTGTTGGTATAAGAAATAGCAGATATATCTGTATTGCCCAGAGAAAAATATTCTAGGATTCTTTTAGCCATGTAAAATCTGTCTGCATACCTGCCCCTTTGCTTAGATTTCTAGAAAGGTTTTAAGTTGGCATCAGTACATGACACAAAAGACATTACATTACATGATATAAAATGCATTTTAGTCAAGAGCCTCTTTAAAAATGTTGCCTTACTGTTTCTAATATGAAATTTGACATTATCAGTGCTTATGTAACAATTTCTCCTTACATTGTCAGATAAGTCTGAAATTTAAGTCCTCTGTGTGCAAGCCCTTTTTTGCTCTCTAGAAAGTGTTGCTTTGGATGTAGCTGCTCCATTCACATCCTACAATGAAGTGACAATTTGATATATTATACATAAAGATGCATCAAAGGATACATTAAACTTAAATGACGTGTGTTTTTGTCATTTTTTATGTCATTACAGGGCTGAGTCTTCCTCAAACATTTATAACATCTACCAAAGAAACAACAATAGTCTGACACACTTCGGAAAGGTGATCTTAGCTTTCTTTATCAATGTAGATTTTTTTTTTATTATTTATTTTTTATAAGTAAACATAATCAATTCTATGTGTTGGCTTTTTTGGCCTTATTTGTGTCAAGGCTGTATAAAAGATAAAGATTTGTGGTTAAAATGCAACACTTTTTGTGTAATACATATGACAGACTTTGACAGTAAATTATTGATGGGCTTAAATACAGGTCTTTTTTATTTCATATTTGAATATATTTGTCGCTGAACAAATAGGCCAATCAGAGGTACTTATCGACAAACATTTGACTGGCTTTTGTTCTGAATTATTTTGCCATCTATAGTAATTATTGTATTTGTTGATTATGGCCTTGTGTTTGAACAAAGATTACCAGATAAACCCTCCAGCATAGGCATATTTACACAACAGTTTGCTAAGAAGTCTGCATCACTGGGCGTTGGTGGCACAGTATGATAGCGCGCTTTAATCAAAAGGTTGCAGGTTCAAGCCCAGCTCCAACTGTCACATGGCGATGTGTCTTTGGACACATCCATGGCTATCAAAGGGCATGCATATGTTAGGAAATACTGATCGACAACTTCTATAGTAACTCTGTACCATCAGTGAGTTATGTGAGTGTGAATATGTAGATGTGACCTCAAGTGTAAAGTTGCTTTGAGTAGTCATAGTGACTAGAAGAGTGCTATTTAAGTCCAAGTCCATCAGTCCACTTACCATTTACTGCAGTGATGCCCATCTAATTATCTACTGTATTGTGAACAAGACCGGACATACTTGAAATCTCTAAACAGGGTCAGAAACTCATTTAAACCCAGAAAGAGCAATCCATCTTTTTGTGGAAGATTTCATGACTGGAAACTCAGAGGAGCTGACAATAATAACAGCTTTTTCACACACATTGCTAAGAAGCCAGCACAGTGCATTCGGAGAACTACAGTATACAAAGTGTGTCAGAAAAGTTCCAGGACTGGTGTCACAAAAGATTTATTTCAAATCCAAACTTCAAACGAAGACTTTTCCCCTTCAAAGTAATCCCAGCATGTCTACAAAGAGATACAATGTTACATGTTTATCATTAACAGGGGAGGTTAAAATACAACAAGAAAATTGACAAGAAGGACGTAAAAAGAGTTTCTCAGTATGTGTTTATGTACTGTTCACATTTCACATTTTAATCAGTTTGGTCTTTCTTTAATAATGTTGTATTTTCATAATAATATTTAAGGAGGGGATGGGGCACTGCTGACCTCAACTCGGGACGTTGTGGATCGGTGGTAGGCATACTTCAAAGACCTCCTCAATCCCACCAGCACGTCTTCCAGTGCAGAAGCAGACCTGGGGGACTCTGTGGTGGTGCTCTCCTATCTCTGGGGCTCAGGTTGCCGAGGTGGGCAAAAAGCTCCTTGGTGGCAGGGCTCCGGGGGTGGATGAGATCCACCCAGAGTTCCTCAAGGCTCTGGATGTTGTGGGGCTGTCATGGTTGACACGATTCTGCAATGTCTCGTGGGCATCGGGAGCAGTGCCCCTGGACTAGCAGACTGGGGTGGTGGTCCCCCTTTTCAAGAAGGTGTGCTCCAACTTTTGGGGGATCACCTCAGCCTCCCTGGTAATGTCTATTCAGGGGTACTGGAGGGGAGGGTCCGCCAAATAATCAAACCTCAGATTCAGGAGGAGTTCGTTTCGTCCTGGTCGTGGAACTGTGGACCAGCTCTATACCCTCCGTAGGGTCCTTGAGGGTGCATGGGAGTTTGCCCAACAAGTCCACATGTGTTTTGTGGACTTGGAGAAGGCATTCGACTGCATCCCTCGTGGAGTCCTGTGGGGGGTGCTCCAAGAGTATGGGGTATCAGACCTCCTGATATGGGCCGTCCGTTCCCTGTACAACCAGTGCCAGAGCCTGGTCCGCATTCCCGAGAGTAAATCAGACTTGTTTCCAGTGAGAGTTGGACTCCGTCAGGGCTGCCCTTTGTCACCGGTTCTGTTCATAACTTTTATGGACAGAATTTCTAGGTGCAGCCAGGGCGTTTAAGACTTTAAACAGGGCACCCAAGTCCTTTTATGTGTAATGATTATTAATGATTGGAAATACAAGAACTTGTTTTGAACTCACAGACTTCTTCGCTGGGCCTTTCAAACAACAGCATGTTGGACTTCCTCATATTGCAGCTTGAATAATTGTGTTTGTATGTTTGCATGTTTGCATCTTGTGTGGTCAGTTATATTGCCTTTCCTCTTCCAGTAATCTACCTCTCAAATGTGCTTTCAACCTCTTTTCAAGGCTGTGGTGGAGGAGATGAATAGACTAGGAATGATAGTAGACCTTTCCCACACTTCTTTGGACACAGCCCGGGCTGTGTTGAAGCACTCCAAGGCTCCCGTTATTTTCAGCCATTCATCTTCCTACTCCATTTGTAACCACAGCCGCAACGTACCTGACTGGCTGTTGCATGAGCTGGTAAGACAACCATCCACAGAGAGGTTAAGTGCTTGCTTCATATCTTATCATTACATTACAAATAAATTTGTTTCCCTAAAACTTGGGTCGTGGACTGAGAAAATACATCATATTTCATCATAAGCTTTTTCTGTGCCCAGGAGAATTAAATACTTTATGAGGTTAATCCAACTCAGCTCACAGTCAGTGAAATTGATTGTTATTCCTGCATAAGGGGTTGTTATAGATATACAGACACATTTGTTAAGAGTTATTTTCATTTTTATTTCATTCTAATTTTATTTTATATTTGTGTATTTGTTTTTAATTTTTACTTCCTTTGTAGTGATGAAAACTGCCAGAGCCAAATTCCTTGTATGTGTTGCATACTTGGCAATATAAAACAATTCTGATTCCGATACATAGATTGTTTGTAGTACTTTTTAGATATGATTTGCAAGATCTCCAGTCCAAGCATCAGAGTTTATCTCTTAATTTTTTTTTCCTTCATATCCACAATAATTCCGATTACAATTATGCTCATGGATGGAGGTTTTATTATTTTTATTTATTTAACCTTTATGCAGTCAGGTTAGTCCCACAGAGATCAGAGATCTCTTTTTCAAGGGAGACCTGACCAAGAATGGCAGCAACACATGGTTTTAGCAACAAATACACAAACTCATACAACACACAATAGTCATTAAGACCAATAGCAAGTCATCAGTTAACAGAAAAGCCTGAGTTCAAGATTTTTCACCAAGGATTGAAAGACATAGGGTAACTAAACTTTGGAGTTTAAAATCAGTCTGAATATTTTTCGAAAAGGGAGACGATTTCATTTTAAACAAGAATGACATTAATAAAATAATAATGCTTTGCCAACTGGACACCATTTTTTCAAAAACATGACTTTGCAAAAGTTGTATTTTTTTTCTTCTAAATATATGTTAGATCTTATTTTGCCTTATACATAAGCCTGTCTTTTTAGGCTCTTAATGTTAAATTACAGATACTATATTATCACTTGTCTTGTGTCAGTTCCTGCTCTCTTTTAACCTTTTTTCAGATTTGATTCATTTATTTATTTAGGATGCCAAATGTATCATATTATATTACTGCAGAGAAAGACTAAATGTTAATAAACTATCAAAACATTCCCATTTTTTTCTTATTCACCCTCAAATCAACTTTGACCTCCCATTATCCATCATTAAAGGATATTTTTCTTATTTAGGCAGAGATCTCTGTGTCTGTTGCAAAACAAGCCAGTGGGTTTAATGCATCTCAGGTCTGCAGAGTTTTTAGATAGGATGAGTATCAACCCAGTGTTTACAACATCCACATCAAGAAATGATAAGAGTAAATGAGGAAGACATCACTGTTACTCATCCCCACAATAGCCTCTTCAAAAGCCTTGTTTCACTGTCTCATTGTCTCACCACTGTCAGTCACACTAATTTGTTTTGTTCTTGTAGAAAAAGAACCATGGTTTGATCATGGTGAATCTCCACAACAGGTTTATTTCCTGCATGGACAAGGCCAACATCTCCCTTGTGGCTGGTGAGAAAACTGCGCAGATTTCACTGAAATCTGTATCTTTTTTTTGTGCTTCATATATCTCAAGTGTTTTGATTCCACCTGTGTCTTCCAGATCATTTCGATCACATTAAGAGGGTGATTGGAGCTGGATCAATTGGAATTGGAGGGGACTTTGAAGGCGCCACAAGGTGAGAAAAAATGCTGCAAAACCAACATGCAGATGGATAGAGGTAGTTTAATGCTGTGTTTGCAAACAGTAAATCAATAACAGTGTAGATGTTTTAGTACTGCTGCGTGTCTTATGATCAGAATAAGAAGGAATCCTCAACATACTTAAACTCCAATCAGGTTTAAAATGAAGTACAACAAGGTCCATGCCCATGTACTTTTATTTGATGCTCTCAAGCAACATATTCAAGGCTGTTGTTGAGCTAGATCAATATTGTTGTTGTTAGCTTGACATGCTATTAACAATTTGGCTTTCTCAGCTGTCAACAGGCTGACAAAGAAAAAAAAGAAACAATAAAATTGAACTCCTGACAAACAAAATAAGGCTTCTGCACTGAACAAAAATCCAGTCAGAATAGACCAAATTAAATGACAAGATGTATAGAAATTAATGTTACTGCAAGTGGCAAATTAAAACAGTAACTGTGCAACTATGTGATTCATTTTCCATAATAAAATTAAATGCATTAAAATGTGTTCCCTGTGTGTTTAAAGCTTTCCTCAGGGTTTAGAGGATGTGTCCAAGTATCCCGGGCTTATCCAGGAACTCCTGCAGAGGAACTGGACTGAGGCTGACCTCGCTGATGTCCTGCGAAAAAACTTCCTGCGAGTGTTTCAAGAAGTGGAGAGGGTAAGCATGATGATTATTATAACTATAGATGTTTTAAATTAAATTATTATTTAATAACTTATGCAAGGATATGTAACAGAAAAGCATCTTTTTACTATTTGTCTTCGCAATCCATGGCATTAGCATGTTTGATTGATTGACTATTATATTGTTGTTTATCTTTTAATTGTTGGAATTCAAAACTGATGTCACATTGATGATTGCTTGCAGGCTTGTAGCAACGCCCTAACATACCCTTCTATTATTAACAACCTTTTCCTCCATGCGGGTCAAGCACTGAAACCATCAACTGTGCAGTGTGTTAACAAGTGAGACAGAATGTGGGAGTTTATCTCTGAGTATATCTTATTGATATTGGTGGCAAGATCAATATATCTTGCCACCAATATAATCACTTCCAACCCATAAACACAAATAAACAGATGAAAGTTGTAAGAAACATACTGTATGACAGCAGTGTGAGTAGTAAGTGAGTGCTGAGGGTGGATGAGACTGTCATTAAAAACAGAATGAAAGCAAGTATGTATGTAATGGCTAAACTAATAATAAGTACAATAAATGCATAAATATGATTAAACAAACACTGTACAAGTTAATAAATGAATAAAATATAATTAAGCCAGCAACCTTCTTTTTGTGAGGCACACACATTACCTGCTGCTATATTACACAAATTATGACTTTCTCTCAACTAAATAGTTTTTAATCCTGCCACATTTATCAACTTGTTTAATGGGGACATCCTTTAGAACTCCCCAAAGCAGTTTCATAATTCAGCAATTCAGTCAGTAACACCATTTATCTTCAAAAGAATAAATGTTTTTGCTTTGCAGTGAAGGATCTGCTCTGAAGTTGTTCAGACTCCTGGTTGAGTAACCTTGCGCAGGGATGGGTCAGCCTTATTCATCTTCTGTAATCAGGCAGGTCCATCCTGCCAAGCTCCAATCTATAAAGATTGTGAGCGGCCCAAAGCAGGACAGCCCAATCAACGTCCTTTAAAGCAGGAAGAGTTGGCACTGGCAGGAAGAGACTGCTAGTACAGACTTTAGTTTAGTTTAGTTTAGTTTAGACAACTTTAATTATCCCAAAGGGCAATTCAGTTTTTGAATAGATATTAACAGCTTCAGTAGCAGTTTTATGAGATCTGGACGGCATTTCTTTATTAAATGAAGAACAAATATCAATTCTGCAAATTTCTCAAAAGTAAGGATATTTATACTCCTCTTTTGATATGTTTTGAAAAGAGTATGTTTTACGAAGTGGCTCACGTTCTGTAGCGCAGTAGCACCCACCTAGGACATTAGTTGATTGGCCTTTGATAAATGTGATTGATGGAACAATCGTCCAGTCACCTGCCGGATATGCTGCTAAAGGTTTCAGCCCATTCCCAAACACTTTCTATGGGCTCTTTCACAGATGGACAATTGAAATATATTGAACAGTCCATCTGGTGTGCCAGGTTACTGGTTGAGCAGTGCTATAAAAAAAAGAGAGAGAGAAAAAACTCACGGGTAAACTCATTTTTCAGACTAAAAGGAGGAGGCAGGGGTGGTGAAGGCTAGGTAGCAGAGTGTGGTGTGGGCTTCAGCAGTGAGGCAGAGATCAGAGACAAGGAAGAAGTTTTTAATTGTAATGTTGAAATATTGTGCTGTGATTAGATGAGAGTGGTAGGAGAAATTATTTAATTAGCTGGAATGTAGCTGATTGCAGCTGGACTTACGACGTACAGCTCCTGTCCATACGCGTGCTAGGCTTCATTAATTTAATTGCTAGGTGCAAAGTCCATACATAAAAACTGGACAAGAAAACTTGCTTCCACATCAGATTCAAAAGTATTTTCTACTAAAGCCTTTTGCAATGCCTCACCTGCTCTTTGTGTTTTCAGGTCCGTGATGAGTTAAGTAGGAACCTGCCCAGTGAGGTTCGGCCCCCGGAAGAGGAGGTCCAGAATCCCTGCAGGCTCATCCTCAGACGCCCTGAGATTAGGAGGCAGCCCTCTGACCGGAGCCCCACCTCAAGTGCCCAACAGAGACCCAAAGATGCGTCAGTCCTGGCTGTCATGTTGCTGATGCTCTCAAGTCTTCTCATGATTGACTAAAAACACTGAAACCAAGTTCAGCTACATCTCCTTTTGAGAGCTGAATGGGACTGTTGCAGCTGATCATTGGTCAGCCAAGCCCTCCACAGGTCAGTGTGTAGAAGAGAAATGTAATCATTTTTTTATCACTAACATAAGCATTCAGTGTGAAGCTCTGCTTTAGGTTAATTTGTACTCCTCTGTACTGTTCAGAAAACAAAGCTATAAAAGCTTCATTTATGTATTTATAAGATGCTAAAATTGTGGCTGAATCTGTTATTGCTGTGCTGTATGATCTGTTTGAAGAGATATATTTTACTTTAGGTTGACTGTGATATATAAAACTGCAGGTGGCACTTTGATATGTTTATATTTTCTCTCAGTATTTAATGTCCTGCTTTTTGATTGCCAGTTAAGTTTTGGTCAAATGCTTCATTAATAAAGGTAAACAATTCAGTGGAATCTTATGACACATAAAGTTTCTGATCCTCAAAGTATACTTGCATAAAGGTGCTTTCAGACTGAACTCGACTTAGCAACCGAGAACGCGTCGCCCACCCAAGTAGTGTCATGTGTCCATAATAATAGCTCATTTTGTCACCGTTGTGCCGCTCGAGTTTCACTGCGATCGTATCATATCATAGATCATATATTTGCAGAGAAGCCACAGCGGGGCAGGCAAGCCAGGCAATTGCCAAGGACCCCGAGCTGGAAGGGGCCAGAGAGATGGCTGAAATTGGTCCTTATCAATGACAAAATGATTGAACTGCTTTAGACATTGCATTGTTGATGCATCGGGAGCCCCTTACTAGCTGTTGCTGGCTAGCAGATAATGTTTAGGGGCACCGCTCCCGAGACATGGCTGATATTGATCTATAACAACAAAACAAGCTGAAACCCCCATAGACACTGCAACAACGTCTCCCTAATAGGCCCTCTACTAGCCGGCCTTTTGCAGCAGCGGTACTTACAGATCTCGTTGAACCACAGCCAAAACAAAGCAAACATATCCCTCAGGGCATGCAAAAAGTAAAAAAAAAAAACCCAGATGATATATGGAAGACATCATTGCTGCATTTGCACAAGCCAAGGCCCGCAAACAGAGAAATGAACTGCACTAGGACATGGATGTGGATATGGGACCAAAGACCACAAACTTTTGTTTTACTTTTTGTTGTATGTCATTCAGAAGATTTTGTACATGTCAGTTATGTTTGTTATGTTATTTATATATTGCATATAAAGTTTTCTTTTAGTCTTGGTTATTAAATCATAGTCCTGGTGTTGTTGGGCCAGGAGGGCCTCCTTGGTCCCTCTTGCCTGGGGCCCCCAGGGTGTCTAGAAACGCCCCTGTATATTTGTTTGTATTAACTGTATCCTTTTTCCTCATCTATCAATCGTAAAACACTGCAGCTGATGGCCCTTCTCATCTCCCTCGGGCTGACAGACGGGTTGAGGAAGGACAGAACCACAGAGAACCGCCACTTCTGTTAGTGGAAATAATGTACACACTAACTATTGTCACTGTAATGACACTGAACTGTCACGGGTGTCGTCACACACTCACACAACGCTGATTGGCTGTTGTGGCACAGCCACACACAATGTTGCCTGAAGTTCAAATTTTTCAACTTTGGCAACTCAGCGCTGCAACCTGGTCGCGGGTCCAAAGGGACCTGGTAGTGTAACCAAGTCCCCCAGACCCCCCCAGATCCCCCCATCCTGGCTGTACATTGACTTACATGGAGAGTGGTCGCCCAGGTCGCCCAAGTGGCGTTCAGTGTGAACGCACCATAAGTGCATAAAAAAAAAAAAAAAAAAAAAATCACATGGGAAGCATTTTATAAACAGATGGTCTTTTATTCATTTTACAACAAAATAATAAAATTTTACAAAAATCTTCATTTTAGTGTGACTTCAACAACTCTTTGCTCCAAAGACTCCCTTTATTTTGTTTATTTGGGTTTTGACACTGAGCCTGTTTACATGCACACAGAGAAACTGGAAATTATCTGGTTATGGTAATATTCTGATTGAAAGTGTTTACATGAACTTCAGTAATATGGCATTACAAGCAAAGATGATTCTGTTGATAGTCTGATTTTTTTCCACAAGTATATGGCATAAAATTGCAAAACCACTGATGGCCTTTTACTTCCTGTCTAATCTACTGCAGAGCTTCTCTTGTTTTTTTTTTTTTTTTTTTTTTTTTTTTTTTATGTTGGCCCCCCTATTTAAGGCCAATACCGTTTTGCACCCACAGGCCCACCTCTCATATTGACACTAACAGGACCAAGTTAGATTTGTGCTAATACTTTTTTTTTCCAACTCAGTGTTGGTATGTAAACAAAATTCAATCATATTATTACTTTTAATGGAACTAAAATTCTAACATCAGTTACGATTCATAATCCAACACAGGACTCAAAGAGAAAAAGTTTGTCCAAGTTATAATTCAAAACTTTAATAAAAGAAAAGGTTCCACTCTGGAAACAAATAAAGCCATTTGCAGCCCTCTGAATCACGGCCTACACTGAATTTAACATAAACCTCACTGGGGCCTAAAGCTAATCACAGTTTAGAATTTTAGATTGGCACATGGATTGGCCAATCAGAATTCAAGAGGGCCCAGGCCACCAATTTGGCAACATCCCTGCTCAGGCAAGCACCACCCTCTTAAGTTTTACCACAGCCTCCTCGTGGGTTGTGCCCCACCGTTTAAGAAACACTGACCTACTGATATTTTGTCTCTTAACTTTGTAGTAAGTAAGTATGTGATTTTGAGCAACAAATAATCTGTTCTACGCTTCTTTTTCTTGACACATTATTTGCCATCTAGCAGATGAATTCTAGGCAATTCCTTTACTCTGTTAAGTGAAAATTTAACTTCAGCTTCGCTTAAAAAATGTTGCCTCCTAACTCCATATATTAGATATTGATTTCAGAGATTTTAGATATTCAAATCAAATTTAGCTGTGTACATTAATACTGTATACACAAGCTAGATGTGTTCATGGCCTTGATCTGGTTAAAATCAGATTATGTCATTGACATGAATACTTCAGTTATCAGGTTATTCCAGAAATTTGATAATTGTTTATTTTAGACCATGTAAACAGGGTCATTGTAACTTCAGTAAGATTACTGCGATGTTTTAATATAAACACCATAGTAATATAATTGTGGTTTTGATATAATGTCCTCATTAATCTTCAGAACTGAAAATTGGGCACAAGAACAGCATTACTAATATGAAGTTTCAATTTGAATGGCAAACTGTGCCATATATTACATGTTTCAAATCATATATTTTGATAACAAGCAAAAAAATGACTGAGGTCAGAACAATCTACACCAACAGATGTTTCCCCAAAAAATATGCATATATGATACAAAAAAAAAATTAAGATGTGAGGAGCATTAAAAAATGTGATAAGTATTCAATATTTGCCCTCTGTCTTGGTTTATCCCTAACATATGAAACACTGTTGGCTTGCAGAACATTTAGTACACGTTAGAAAACACAAGCATCTGCTCTTTACACAGTGTGCTGGCCTGAATACTGATAACACTCAGCTTATTAAAAAGTGCTGAAAAATGCAAAACTTGTGTTGGTGAGACTGGAACTGGGTGGATAACTTATTCTTATGATAGAAGTCTCAGTCTGAAACATTTGCGGTTACTGTGTTAACAACAAGTGATTTTTCAGCATGTTACAACAAAGTTTTTTTCATGCTATGACACACAATTATGGTTAAGCCTGGCAGTATATTAAAATTTCCATGAAAAATTGTGATTGATGACAAAGCTACTATGAAGAGAAGCAATTACAGAATGTACTTCCAAAGTAAATACATGAAATTGCTCTTGAGGAAAAGTGTTGACCATATATATAAAAATCTGTCTGAATTTCATAAAGATCTATATATTAGCCCTTTGTGTTTATATAAGCATTTTAGGTTTGAAAAAAAAATCTATCAGCAGTCGATCACACACATTTTTTTGCCAGTTAGACAAAAAAGTCTGTCCAAAAATCATAAATAATAACTCTTTCAAAACTCTCTTTTTGAACTCTGGCATCCCCAAAAATGGATCTTGTGCCAACCCCAGAGCACAACCAACATCACACACTGAGGTAATTACCTTCAGTGTTATTGTTTATGCCTCAGTGGGAAACTTGAAAAAATAAATAAATAAATAAAAATATGTTTCCAACAAAAAAAAGCAAAGAGCTATTAAAGAACAAAACTCTGCTATCTATAAAAATCTCAGACCTAAACATAAGAAACCTTCTCTAAAGTTTGTGTTGAACAGTTTGAAACATTGACATTGAAGTCTAAGGGAACAAATATAGCAGCTGCTGTCAGTAAAGATGGCAGAGCTGTAGGTTTATAGGTGGATATGTACAAGAATACTTCTCATTATTCTACAAAAATAGAATAAACACCTTTTGTACTCAAAATTCTGTACTTTACAATTAAAGTGTCAAGATGATGTCTTTGACCAGAACCCCCTGGAGGCCAAGCCAAGGTGCTGCCACCTGCTCAGGGCTGGAATGTTTTCTGATGAGGCCGACGCAGCCAAACACTGGTCATGAGTAGATAGTGATAACCTCCCGACCTCCTCCTCGCACAAGCAGCACTCTCTCCAGGCCTTCAGTCAGCACCTCAAGAAACTCCATGTCTGAGTTATAAGTTAAGAAAGAAAAGTCTACAGTACTGTTTCTCACAATGCAATGCACCAACTGGTCAGAGGTCAAAATCAGAATCAGAATTTGTAATTACTGCCAAGTACATTTACACATACAAGGAATTTGACTTGGTAAATTGATGCAAAAACAATCAACATATAATCAGAATAAAAATAAAGAGTTAGAAGACATAAAATAATTATAAAATAGGCAGGAAATAGTGCAAATTGAATTAGAAAGATAAAAAAAACTATACATAATATACAATATATATTGTAGGCACAAATAAGTACAAAAGCACAACCCAATGATACAAACAGAAGATGCAGTGAAGGAGCTATACGGATGAGAACTGAATTTTTATAAATATAAATAAATATGCAGTGTGCAATGGCAATTGCTTGAGAGTTTTTGCCTCTGGCATTACATTTATGGTGCGGCGATGCAAATCAAATGCTGGCACCTATAGATCAAAGACATGCTTGTTGATTGGTGACTCTAGTTTGCCTTTGCATGTGGGTGAATGTGTGAATGGTTGTTTGTCTCTTTATGGCCCTGTCAACTGGCTCAGTGTGTACCTCACCTCTCGGCCAATTTCAGCTGGGATAGGCTCCAGCCCCCCGTGTCCCCAATGGGGATAAGTGGTATAGATAATGGATAGATGAAGGAGTTACTTAATGTTGTGATCATGTCATAAGCACTCCTGGTGATTTGTCATTTAAAAATGAAGATTCTCACAGCTGTCTTTTTTAAAATAATTTTCTGATCAAAAAGTGGGCAGTAAGCTAGCCTGGCAGATTAGTATTAGTTAGTACCCATGCTCCACAGCAAGAGGTTCGCTGGTTCAACTGCCCATGCCAGTCACATATTTCTGTGTGGTAGCTGCATGTTCTCCCATTGCTCTGGGCACTCCAGTTTACTCCCACTGACCAAAGACATGCTCATTAGGTTGATAGGTGACTCTCAATTGCTTTTGGGTGTGAATGCATGTGAGAATGGTTGTTTATCTTTCTATGTCGCCCTGTGATTGGCTGGCAACTGGTTCAAGGTGTACACCACCTTTTGCCCAATGTCATCTGAGATAAGCTCCAGCACGCTGTGACCCCTGAAGGATTAAGTGGTATAGATGATGGATGGATGGATGACTAAAAAGTATCACTAAAAACAAGAAAAACTGGAAGTACAAATATGTAAGATGACATTTTATTTAAAAATGTGTTTGATACCTTCCAGCTACTAACCTGACATTCAGGAAGACCATTAAATATATACCATGCAGAATATATTTTACTAGTCAATCTGGGCAACAGCGACAAGAGTTTGGGGAGGACCAAACCTTTCAGAAGCATATCCAGCACATGATTGGACAGTTATTCTATCATTCACATACTAAAGAAAAGCTGTCCCTATCTGACAAAGCTGCTACTATAGTTGTTAGCATCTATGCTAATCCCTGTACAAACAGTCACTTCCCTCTGTTGTCAGGTTTGTTGCTCCCACCTGTTCCAGCTTTAAAGGACTCTGATTGGAGAAGTATAAAGATGCAACTATGCCATACTGGAGGCAATGTGGATTGACTGTTGCCAACCACTAACAATCTTTTAGGATTGTCCAAAGTTAAAAGTCTTCTGGAGGGGTTTCTAAGCTTCATTAAGCAGTCTCTAAAATTCAAATTCCTCTGAGCTTTGATGTCCTGTACCTGGGTCATGCCTCTTTTTTGGAACATAAGAGAGAAATAAAGTTGCTGCAAATACTCCTGGAGGCTTGTAAGAAAACAATTACAAGACTTTGGTTAAGCCTAATTCAGCCTACTTTAGATGACTGGATTGGAATTACTCTGGAGATATATAGGATGGAAAAATTGACCTACCAAATAAGGATCCAAAAGGATAAATTTTACCAAATTTGGAACAACTGGATTTCATTCATAGCCCCTTTGAGAGCAGACTTTATTTGATCTCACTGGTAATATTGCTTTGTAATTTACTTATTTAATTAGTGAATGGTTATTGATGATTATTTCTGTGACGGCAGTGGCAGGCGACCCCCCCATGGTTTTTGTACATAGTTTGGTGATAACTGTTCTACCTTTCATTAAGTTGTGCCAGTGTTTCTTAAAGTGAATTTGTGAGCCTGGACCTTAAGAGGATAGCTGTGTATCCATGGATACCAACCCTGCACAAGTCTGATAAAGTTTAAGTTATTAATGGACAGTGGACTCTGTAAAGGTCAAATGAAGTCTAATCCAGGTCCCATGACTGTAAAATCTCTGGACTTGTGTGCCCTGATGGCTGGTGTTGCTCATTTTCTGTACTCAAAACAAACAAAACTGGGATGTTGTTTGTTTTTATTTTTTTCTAATGACACCTCATGATATATTTTTCTTATCCATTCCAAATAAAAATACAATTAAAAAAAAAAATAAAGGACTCTGATTGGGCAGTGCATCTGCAGACCAAGCTCAATTATTCTGGCTTGGAGCTTTGCAAGGTGGATCTGTCTGATAACAGACATTGAATCAGGCCGATCCAGCTGCACTGCAAGGTTAGCAAGCTACTGTCCCAGTGCAAAAAATAAAATTAACAGTGGGACTTTAAGATGGCTAATGTTACATAATAAGATCATCCAGTGAGCCCTCTCGCAGGCCAACATAAATATTTTCAAGGTGTATATACTTATATTTAATTAATAAAAGTCTTTGGTATTATATCTGTGGTTGTTAAAATAACCACAGTATAAATGTTTGCTTATGTGATGTAAGACAACTTATGGGCAGCAAAGGACTAATGTTTGACCAGCCCTGCATCTTCCACAGAATCAAACAAGGAGGCTCTGAGACTAACGGAAATGCAGGGCGGGTCGAGATCATGCACCTTAATAAACTGTCAAGTGATTCATGTGCTTCAGTTGTTTCTCTGGAATTTCCTGAGACAAGAAGTCTGCTTAGGTATATTTGAAATGGGTATTATAAATGTATTTAAGATAAAAAAGTGGTCCAATATCTCTCTGGAAATTTATGTTTCCATTGTCTTTGTTTTCACTTTTCAGCTGGAATGAAAGCAGATGTCAGAATCTTAAGGCTTTTTTACAATCAGCCAGGAATGTAACACTACGTCATGATAACAACATTGGAATATCCTACTCAGAGCTGGATGTCACATGGCCACCACAAGAGTATGTCCATAAGTGGATGCTACAATGAAGCAGTATATGCCTTTTGCCGGGCTATTGCTTACTTCAGTTTACCAAGACCATAACCCAGCCAAACAAGACTTTGCATACTACAGAAGAATACCCAAGGCTGTCAAACTTGTTAGTACTGTCCAAGTAAGTATGCAGTATTAGGTGTACAGAACATACTACATATTGCATTGGCATGTAAACAGAAGTCTCAGAAACAGATACCTACTACTCCTATTTTAACTTACTGTTTATGATGCATTTTACTTTTCTCTTTGCAAAGGATACAGTTCTCATCGCCCTCTGCATTTCGAGGTGGCCCTGGCATGTTGAGCAGCACTAGTCTGGCATCATGGGATCTGTTGACTATCACCTCATTCAGCTTCACAGCAGTGTGCATCCGCCGTACATTGGACTGATCCCTGGTGTGCAGCAAGAATAGATGAAAAAAGTGATAGAAATGTGTGTTAATGAAAGAAAATTTGGTGGTGTTTAAGACAAGACAAAAAAAAACATAAAAATTGTGAAAATTGAAACAAAAGCTTTAATGCTTGACTCACGGTTTGAGGCTCATGAGTTCTCTGAAGTTTTCAGGAGCATTATTCCTGTTCCTCTTCTCTGCCTCACACTTCTCTCTTGTCCACGTCATCTGTACCTTCTCTGGAGGAATATCCATCACCTCCTCCTCCTCATCCGAGTAGAGACTTCCCATGCGCACCAAAGAGTGTCTGTCCTTTACCAGCTGGGCCTGTAAAAGCCAGGGAATGATCATAAAACATTGTTTTTAACATATTACTGTATATGAAAGCAAGGGTGGAAAGATATGGTGGGAAAAAAAAGCAAAAGTAGAGTTACTGTGACAGAATTGTACTTACATTGATGTAAATGACTGCTTTGTAAGTCCACTTAAGTGAAAGTAAAAATTTCTTTATTTACAAATTACTTAAAGTAATGAGTGCTGAATTTAGACATCTGGGGGATTTGGTTACAAAAGTACAACATGTTTTTCAAAAACAACAAGAGAATATTGATCCCTAATCACTTAGATAAAAGAAACATCCTAAAATAAAGTGCTAGGCAGCAGCGAATTATAGAAGTAATGCAAAATCATTTTCAGTCAACTTTGGTGTCAGTCAAACAAAAGACTGGTTTCACATAGCTGACAGTAGGCTTGGAGCTTCTCTTTCATTATTTAGTTTTTTAAATTTTCTCAGTATACTCATGCCTTTATAAATACCAGTAAAGTACAAAACGCCCCCCTAAAATGTGCCCAACCAAAAAAATAATCACCTATTTTTAAAACCTACTCAAAAAGTAATGGTATACATAGAAACAACTCAATCACAGTAATTTGAGTAAATATAGTTAGTTACTTCCCCACCCTAGTATGTGAGAGACACTTTTACTAATAAGCAGGGCTGGGGTTAGCAGATTGATGTCCATATTGTGTAAATACAGACAAAAAAAGTGATGATTTTAAACATGCAAAACATTGCAGTCTTGATTATTGTTATGCTTTATTATGCATTGTGTCAACTTCTATTTTAATTCCATTCCAGATTGCATGTCATTGTGAAACACTTGAAAGTGTGAAACATACTTCTCTTTGTCTCTCTGCACTGGACAGCCTCATTTGCCTCAACATCTGGGACCTCTGCTCCATCATTAACGTCCGCTCGTACGTGTATGCTGATATGTCACTGTCATGCTGGAATAAACACAGAAGTCAAAAGATTATTTGTGGCTTCATGTTGTTCATACATCTTCTGATGAATATGGACAGAAAAAATGTAAACAGTTTTGTGCTCATGGCAAGCGCTGTATTTTCTTATTACACTAAATATCTTGCAACATTGTTTTGTTTTTCCCATGAGCCACTGAGGCCACCTGGTTTTACTTCAGATTTTTATTTGACTCTTCTTTGGCCAGAAACAGCCCTGTGCATCTTCGTTTTTCGTCTTCACTTTTACTTATGTAAGTATGTCATTTATGGATACTTACCATCTCCACCACCTCCACCTCAGCCTCTATCCTTAACTGGTAAAGGAAAGTGGCCAGATCTTTCTTCATCTGGATACTGTTATCATCCATCTGGGCCACAGTAAAGATGCGCATCTTGCACTTTCTCCAAACCTTAAAATGGAAATATGACCATGTGGTTTACCATAGTAGAACACTGCATTCAAAACTGAACAGGTTTAGTTGGAATAACAAAAGAGAAAACATACTATAATGAAAGTTATAAGAAGAAACTGTCTCAGCTCTCAAAATAAAACTTTGGGGAAGTTTTAAAATAGTTTTAAAACTGACTGATATTTCTATTAATAATTCTTTATGACTTACAGAGGGAAACATTTTTATCAGCAGCAAGACTGACTGTTCTTTGCAGTACTTTCAAAGCATGTGAAAGTCATCATGGGTGGGTATAAGCCAAAATGATGTACAGAGTATTTTTTTTTACATTTAACACAGAAAACACTTAAAACTAGGGAAACATTTGGCAGTAAGAAAGCAAGATGACAATATAAGCAGAGGGAAAAATCAACCTGATTCGTCACATTTTTGAGGTTTCCCACAGGAGCTTTGAGAAGGGACAGTCAGTCGGTAATGCTGGTCTCATATTTATTGTTTGATTTTTAAATAACATTAAAAAATGGTCAGACTGTTCAAATTCTGAACACCTTTTACCGTTGTTCAACAAAGTCAATATACGTTCTCAGTCAGTACACTGCATCCACACTAAGACTTATTATATAAAAGTAGTGCTGGAATAAAGACAAAGGTATCTGTCAACTTACTTTGTGCTGTTTGAGCAGGAAAGGCAGCAGCATTAGCATCCCTCCATCATGTACAATCCACCACACATCAATGTTGCCATCTGTGAAGCGTTCATGGTTGCTCGGGTAAAAGGAAACATTTTTGGGCACCATGAGGGCAAGCTGAGCAGCTGTGGTGCAGCGGACTGTGTCTGAAAAGAGATAAGCACAAAGAGACAAGAATATAAACTACAGTGTAAAACATTAATTACTATAACTTAGGTTTGTAATGGAGCACTTTCTAAAACCAAACCTGTTCTTATTGGGACTATTTAGTGTCCTGGGCCAGTATTTACAAAAAATCTTAAAACCCTCTCAGAGGGGACTGATTTTAACTCACAGACTTTCAGATAGGCATCTTGGTTTAAAAGCAATATAGGAACATCTTCAGAGCAACTCTGAGCAGGAAAAAGACTAACTTTTATGTTTGTGAAGGGGCTGTCTTGACTCTGCTGCTAGATATGACACATTATTTCAAAGCTTCCATTGGTGTATCAAAAGTAAAAAGAGGAAAAAATAATGGTGAAAAAACTCTCTTTGTGATCAGGCATAGACAGACAGTGAACTCACATGGCATAACTGTTCAGTGTCATCAGACATTGTTTGTGTGCACTGATTTGTAAATGTAACAACTCTTTTGGATAAATTGTAAGTCATGCTCATAATTTATGTATCCTAAAAAGAACTTGCTCATTTGCTCAACAATGGACGACAATATATGCAAAGATACTTTTAGTCAGTTCAGCTTCCTGTAGTTTAATGAGAATACTCTTAAATCAGTGTTTGGAGAACATGTCTGTTAGGGGCTCTTTTAAAGGCTGCGAAATTTTGTTGAACATCCTTTAATTTTCTTTTTTTTTTTCCCAAGAATACAGTCCTTATTTTAAGGGTGAATTCTGAAAGACATCACGATCATGAAAATTTCCTTTTGTCACCCGGAGAATATCTATACTTTGTGAATAATGGCCAAGTAGTGTAGAAAAAAAGATTCAGAATGATCCTCACTAATAAAAGTCTTCCAGGCTCGAGGGTCTTCACTCTGTCTCCAGCCGTATGGCCAACCCATCACCACGGTGTTGTGCTTCATACCACCGAGACCACAGGACTGGATCAGATGGACGACACCCTCTCGTACCTTTGCAGCTACAACCACCTGGCAAAAACCTTTGACTTTCTCAATCTCCATCATATTCTTAATGGCCTGGCAGAAAAAAAAGAGCATTTGGAAATTAAAATATGGTACAAAATAAAGCAAAAATCAGATAATGAAAAGATAACCAGTAATGAAACAAGTATAATTCTCAAACCATAATTGTCACTTTAGATGAAGGTAAGTGCATGTCTTTAACTCTTTTTTTCTAAATAATTTTGACCTTTAGATGAGACTGAAAATCTCATTTTCAAGGGTGCTCTGGCCAAGACAGGCATCAGCACAGTTTACAAACACTGTTTCTAAAGCTGCCTACATCCTATCAGCCGTAGAATGCAGTTTGGTGATAGTACGAAGTATGACTGCCAGGGTGCTGTTATATTTCAGTATGCTAGACCAGGCTTCTTTTTTGTAAAAAAAAAAAAAAAAAAAAAAAAATATATATATATATATATATATATATATATATATATATATATATATATATATTATCATTATGATTATACACATATTATGATCCATTTATGTGCCTGGGTGGAAAGCCTTCATGCTGAAACTAGAAACCGGAAACGAGAAATCAAAACAGGATATCTTGTCTCTGATAAGAACGCCATCACATCAGCAGAAGAACTCACAGTCTCTGAATGAGGAAGATAACCACTGTTGTGACACGTTTGTGTAACTCTGAACTGCAATATTACTGGTTGATGCTTGTGTGATGAAGTGTACCTTGACTGCTTAAATATGAGAAGCTTAGACGCAAAATGCAGTGCGTGAGGAAGTTGCCATTGCTGTAAACTGCACGTACTCCTTGCGAGTAAAAGATCAAAAGATTCCCTTCTCCTGTCGTTCCACAAGGGCTGTCAGTCAGGGGCAGTTTGGGAAATTTTCTTGACATTTTTTCCCCTGTTTTCCCCACAAATAGCTGATTTCTAATTCTGGTCTTGAGAAAAAGAGCAAACAAGAGCCCTTTGCATGGATACTGCTGCTAAAGTGTAGCATCTATGTATAGACTGAAAAATCATGCTTATGAGTGACATGTTTGAGTTTTCATGCTATTCACAGCTGAACATTTACCTTTGCGATATGTGATGCTTACATAACAACGTAGAAAATAAATCTACAGTGATTGGATTCACATTTATGCACTTTGAATGTGACAGGATCAATGCAAACACTAAAAAGTTAACATGGTTACCGCTGATATGCTGTTATCATTGCTGGCCACAACTTTGACCTCTGACCTGACAGTGCTTTGCATTGTAGGAGACTAGTCTGATTTTTTTGAGAATAAGTATGACGGGCTGGTATTTTTTTTGTATGACGATTCCATAAATGTTCTCATGCTGCAAATTACATATGGCAAAATCAGTGCATAATGCCAGTAAATATGTGGTTTTTAAGACACTCAGAGTTTCTGACTAAAACCACCAACTATTCAAACCAACAAACATATGGGCATTAAAACTTTTGAAACATGTTATAGTAAAGCAGCAAATACTTGTCAACATTGACTGTGTGCATTAGCATATCAGGAAAAACACCTAAAGCCAAATCTATTTGGCTCCAAGTCAGTTACCAACTTCTGAAAAAACATCCAGTGAAATCCAGCTTGCTGAGTTTCAGGGTTTTTTATTTTTAATTTGTCCCAAGCATAAGGAAAGGTTCTTATACTCTTTTAACTAATGTGGGTCAGAAGGCAGGACAGGAGAAAACCTAAAATAGTTTTGTAAATAAAAATATGCCTGTATCTAAGTTGACATGTAAACAAGAAAGAACATCTGCCATATGCATATGCCAAACAATTCTGAGTGAGGTTTATAAAAGTAGAGATTACCCTCGAGGCAGCATGAACAAAACATCATTGTCGTTCAGCGCAGAAAAAAAATTGGCGGTACCCAGTCTCTTAGTGGATGTAAAAGAAAAACAGGATATGATTCTGAAATAAAAATCTAGTTTTATTTCTTCTTTTACTAGGTGCTGAACATCTGGAGTGAAAGAAGATACTCGTTCATTAAAATACCGCAATATCTGTAATTAAAAACAGCCTCTATCCATGTACCCTGAGGAGTGCAGATGGCAGGCAGGATCAGTGGCATAGCCTGAGCTTTTGAAAACAGATGTAGCTTTTTTTGGCAGAGTTTAAGACAAGTTTTCTATCATTTAAGTTTTGCAGAAAAGTGCAAGAGCAAGTAGGGAGAGTCCTTGGTTCAGAGTGGGTGCTAAACAGTACATGACAGTATCATCAGCAAAAAATAAAACTGTGAATCATGCATACATAACATGTAAGCCTATGAAGCAAAAAGAAAAAGAAAAACTTGTGTTGGATCTTTTGAACAAATGCTGAAGCATGTTTGCCGTCTGTGTGCTCCTCAGATTACAAAAGGGTGTCCATTTGTAACAATAAGTCCTCACACAGTCAGCAACAAAGCACAAAAGAGAATAGTATAGAGCACATACAGCATATATATGTCCCTCTCTAGTATTTACCTGTTCAGCTGCCTGCATTTCACCATAGCTGTCCAGAAAGTTGCCCTGGAGGACAGAGCCCACAATGGTCAGACCCTTTCCTGCTTTTAGCTGTGAGGCAAAGGTGAGCATGCGAGGATATTTCACATGGAGGTCCTCATCCAGCTTCAGCAACACCAACAGCTGGGGTCTAGGGTGTACAGAGACGAGCCAACATTAGAAAGTGATCAAGGGCAAAGGTGTATCCACTCTTTTCCTGTTGATACATATCATCAAGATGCTAAGTAAAAAAAAGCAGTTTAGGTTATTTGATTAAAATAAGGATAAAATCTTACTAAAAGGGGCATTTTTCAGAAATGTTAGCATACATTTGCTTCAAGTGTGCTTAAATGGGGTTTTAATGTGAGTCAGGCTCTGACAACATGATAGATGGATGGATGGATGGATAGATAGATAAATAGATAGACAGACAAACAGAGAGATAAACATCATTTGACAATTGTTATAAGGTTTTGATGTGCCCCAGAAGATTTTCAGGATTCATATTTGGTAAATGCTGCTCTAGACATCAAAACGTCAAAACATGTGTTAGCTCTATGCTCAATAAGCTGCCTTGTGCACATTTTGTCAATATACCATTCTTGGTATAATGTTTATTTCACAAACTAGACTGTTGTGCATGATCAGTGACTTTAGCAAGAGTGGTAAAAGAGGAAATTCAGCTTAAGAATGAATGATTACAGGTCATATTACAGGAAACGATGACTCACAAATTAAACTTGATGTAAAAACAGTAAATATTCTAAAGAAAGAGGAACTTTTCTACTTTAGCCACAACAACAGTATGATAGTTGACTGGGGGTAGTGTCAGTCATATTTCAACCCAAAAGTCTAGGGACTGATCTCAGCTCCTGTGTTGACCTGTGGATGTGTCCCTGGTCAAAACAGTTACATAAATGTGTATAAACATAAACAAATGTGATCAGTTCATTCTAATGGACACTTTACACTTTCAGAGTGCAAATACAGCATTAGTGGATGTGAATGGGAAATCATGACCTGCAGTGTAAAAGCACTTTGAGCGGTCGGATAACTAGAAAAGCACTATACGCCCTCAAGTCCATTTACAATCCATTAACAACCTCCTTTTAGAAGCATACAGTGCTCGGGAGATGACAGTTCCAACAGAAAGTTTCTCACATGTTCCTTATGTGCTGTGTGTCAGCAAGTCTATTTTATACCACCAGCCATATTATGGAATGCAATTACTGTAAAACTCTATATATGTGCATTACCATGCATTTCTCAAAACAAGAAACACTGCCTCTCCTCAAAGGACACTGATAAGCCCAGACATTTTCAGACTGGGAAAATAATTTTGGCTGGAAGCTTTGCAAGATGAACCTGCTAGATGACACACGTGGAATCTGGCAAATCCAGGTGCAAAATAATGTTAATGTGAATGTATTGTGAATATCTTAGTTTTTTGAGAGAGAACAAGGGTGTAGGGGGTTTAAAACTGTAAAAATGCATATACAACTGTTATATCAGAGGGTGATACACTGCATATATAATGGTGAAGCTGTACCTCCAGTTCTTGGTGTGGGGGGGTCCAAGTTCCAATCTTAACAGGGCATATCTTGCAGCACTGAGAGACAGTCCTCTTATGCCATCTCCCCACTCCTTCTCAGCTCTGTTGTTTGAACAGAGGACACAACACATAACATGACAAAGACAGACATTTCATGAAACCAGCTGCTCAAATCAGTCTACAGCAGACATGCAGTGATGCAACCCTCCTCACCCAAAGAATGTACTTTTTTTTCACAGCAAAACAAAAGTGCAATGACATCCTGCCGGAGGACATACCCCTGATACTCGATGTACTTGTAGATCATCCCGGCTATCCCCATGGCGACCATGGCATAGTACCATGAGGAGATGAACATTAAAGCCAGACACATACTCATACCGAGGAAAGACAGAGCCCTGCAGGTGTTACATACAGACCGGTTTATAGAGGCTTTATTCTTTAGTTTTCATCATGCATTGAATGTCATTGTTTGAATTTGTTAACTGTCAGGGAGGTCCATTTTCGGAAGGATAACTTGCACCAAATCCTAACACATGTAATAAATACAGATGCTCCTGTACTTACCAGTGGTAATATTTAAACCTTGGCCTCCAGTTGGGTGTGCGTAAAAGAGTCTGAACCGCGCAGGCTAAGTTCACAAAAAGATAGCACATCAGAAAGAACCTGTTGAATAGAAATACACACATTGTCATAGATAGTATCATAGTATTGCTGGTTAAGCTGCACCAAACTAAAAACTAAGATTCAACATCAAAACAGAAAGTTAAAGGTCAATGCACACTAACTAATATAACCTTCATCAAACAACACTGAAAAGACACCATTTTTAAGACATAATAAATGAAACTAGAACAGGCAGTCTTGTGCCTTACCAAGTTTACAGTTACCAGAAATCGAAAGCACAATAGATGGTCAAGAACAAGGGGTGGTTTTTGTTGTTTTGTTATTCAAATGGACAGTTCAAGGGTTAAAATGATGCATAAAATCTATATCAATTATATGTAAGGTCACAGTAACCTTTGATCTCCAAATATTATCAGTGTGTCATCAAGTCCAAATAAAATCTGGAAAAAATAAGTCAATGCATTCTTAATATGCTGTGTTAACAAGATAAAGGTCATAGTGACCTTTGACCTTTTCACTTCAAAAACAAAAAGCAAATCACAGCAAATATTTATTACAAGCTGGAGGAAAAATCCTTTAAAGCAACAGATATTAAATTCACATGCAAGGAATGAGCATAATGCCAAATGACCTTGACCTTTGTCTAAAACCTCCCAAATTAAATCACTTCCAGGCATTAAAACCAGGCCAGTATTATATTTGATGTCTGAGAAAGGTTAATGTGTGGCTTAGGTGCAGTTTACACTTTTTTAAGTTTGTATTTGTTTTGTTGTTTCATATTCTTGTCTGTTTCTTGAATCAGTGCATGTGGGTCTAATCTTACATAGACAGGATGGGGGCCACCATATCCAATGAGGCAATAAGAATCCCAAGCTCAGCAATTAGACCAGTGAGTAGAAGAGCCCATGTTGGCTCTCCATTTGTCTTTCCATGACCAAACACCTAAAAGAAAAAATATAATCCTTTACTGGCAGCATGCAAATTACTTCATGTTTGGTACAGTTTCATATTCAAATAAGCTTCCAGTTGAAATGAACACAGTCAAATACAAATATTTCTGGCATAGCATACTCTATGTTGCAAAGTAAATGCAGTGTAAGAGTAGCTGTCACAGCGTCACAGTAAAATGTGTGCAGTCCCACCCTGAGGAAAGGAATGATGTTGTCCTTAGCAATGGCCTGGAGAAGCCGTGGAGCCCCTGTGAGGGACTGCAGGCCTGCCCCCACTGTAGAGAAGAAAGAGCCAATGACAATGACCCACGGAGATGGCCAGGAGAGTGTTCCCACCACCAAGTTTTTTCGAACAGCGTCCCCAAATCTGCAAATGCATGATTAAGTATAAAACATGGGAGATGATTCACATATTGTACAAATTTGTAGTCAAACACGCATGCACTTACTTGTCCCTGAGGACAACTCCTTCAATACATGACCCAAACAGCACAACAGAGCTGAAATCTGAACATAAGACGTCAAGGAGCTTCAGGTGACATATATGTGAATTAAAACTGCTTTTCTATTTTTACTTAGTTTTTCTTTTAATAGTCAATAAAGGTAGTTTTTGTTTATTTTGCAAAGCAAGGATACAAACAAGAGACGTAGTGGTAATGGCCAAGATGGTCCCCATGGGAATTGATTTCTGAGCATCTCGTAGATCCCCAGATCTGTTAGAGCCTGCCATGATACCTAAAAGTAAAAACCAAGAGCATAAATAAAGTGACCATGCCATCTACTGGCTGAATTGGGAGGCTTACATCTCTCTATTATGTTAAACATAGAGAAGTCTCACTATTTGTCAAACTTTAATGTAAAATTGCTGTCAGCTAAAATGAAAATTTATCTTCAGTGGCATGACAATGCATCAGATTCTCTGTACTACTTGCAAAGGCAATTTTTCAATTATGTAGTTGACAAAATTGCTTTATGATACTGAACTGGAAATAATAATGTACTCTGTGCGTCCTGACGGCATAAGATGTAGTTTTACCTGTTGCAGACGGAAAGAAGATCCCCACCAGTAGAGTGAAAGATGTAGCAATGTCTGCAGACACATACATGCCAAAGTTCTCAGCAGCACCGTGAGCATCCACTGACTGAAGTGTAGCTTTCTCTAAGACATCACCTTTCTCCATGTAGTTACTCCACATGTTTTCTAACAAAAGACAGAAGACAGAGAAAAAAACTTAGCCTACATATTATCAGGCCTGTCAAAAAAGTGTGCAGGGCGTTTTACAAAATTTACTGGCAAGGAGCAACATAAAGCCAAACAAAACCTCATCACTTTACTGTCAGCAAACTTTGTGAAAACAAATTCTTTTTAATTAATAGAAAGTCACAGAACCACATCAACAATAAAACATGTCTGCTTTGCTCTGTGTTACATTATTTAGGTTGTTATGTAGTAGAAAGTTTTGGAATATTCTCAGGTTGTTTGTCATTTTGATTCTGATATTCTGAGGTGGTAACACTGCACTTTCATTGTATCCGGGGTTTATTATAATTTTTTTCATTGATACATGTCCATGAAAACTGTTGTCTACAATAGGGTATTTCATATAGAACTTTTTTCTTTTTTAATTGGTTGATGTTTGTGAAGATGCTGCGCAACAAATTTTCATTGTCTGATTTCCATTGTCCAATGTCAAATCATTGTCCACAAGACACACCAATTATATTTAATCACCTATGTTTTTCCCTGCTGATCATGTCCTGATTAAGATTCGGCCAAGTTGAAACTAGCTGGCATATCCCTGCTAAAGGATTGTTATTGGGTAATGATCCTGGATTGGTATCATTAGTCCTCTATAATCACTGCTATTGAACTGAATGAGTTTTGTTTCCTTTCAATGCAGCCACTGGTTTTTGTCACCTTATTAAACCACCATATAACTCTGCCCTTGGTCACTTTATGATAAAACCATTTCACTTAAATTCAGTCTCAAAATTTTTATGTATCTATTGTCTCTTGACACTTTAAAATGTTGCCATTGTATATAGCAATATAATATGTTTAATAGAATAATATGTACTAAGGGTCTTTCTATCATCAACTGTGTTCAGCCTCTCCCTCTGTAAACAATGGATCTAATCTGTAATTGCATTGCTTTTATAAATTTATTTTTAAATGTATTGACAAAGACCTATTCATTGTGCACAGTGTTCGTTGGCTTTAATATTGTCTTTTATGAACAGCACTTTTCCTAATCTTTTGCACTGTTTTTTGTCAGGTAGTTGTTTGTCGTATGTTTTGCATTGCCCTTATGTTTGATGCAATCCTTTTTTGATTGTTAGATCTGATAAATGTACTTGTTGCACACAGTCTCTTGCCAAACAATTGAAAAAGCATAGAATAAAACAAAATAGCGAAACTGAAGCACAAGAGTTGTCATCATTTATCCATCAGTTATCTATACCACTTATCCCTTTCGGGGTCATGGGGGCTGGAGCCTATCCCAGCTGACATCAGGTGAGAGGTGGGTACACCCTGGACGGTTTGCCGGAGCAACATAGAGAGACAGACAACCATTTACACTCACACTCATACCTAAGGGCAATCTGGAGTCATCAATCAACCAATGACTATGTTTCTGGTTTGTGGGAGGAAACCGTAGTCCTCGGAGATAACCAACACATGCACAGAGAGAACATACAAACACCACAGAGAAAGGCCCTGAGCAAAAGCGTCAGGGCTACAGTCATCACACACTACCTACTGTGCCACCATGCTGCCCCTGTCATAATTTTTGTCAGTCAAAATGTAATGCTTTAAAATTCAGTCCCTTGTGAACTTCTGTTAGTCATACCTCTGATAATCCCACTGCTCAGTCCAGGGATGCCCTGTATCTCTGTCACATTGTTCTGCATGAAGTATTCGTCACATTGAGCACTGCTCATGTTCCCCGGCAAACAGAACATTTCCCAAAGCTGACTGGGTACTGTGATGTTTCCCTTAATCACAGTTTTAGCACAAACATCGAATCGATCCCTCACCAAAGCCCTGTTCCCCAGCATGCAGATCCTACAGTAAAAACACAAAGAGTCAGTTATGGGGAAAAAAGGGACATTATTACAATAAATGTCATGTTTGTCATCATTAGGAACAGCCAAGGCAGAAGTATTACTGTATAGTAAAAATAGTGTAACATTGATCTTGCATTCCCAAGGGATTGTTTAATTCTAATAATTAGTAGTATAAGCCCTTAAAATATTGTCAAATAGGACATTGAAAAACAAAAAAATAAGGAAAATATAAATTACTACCAGTTCTCTTTCATGTGTAGTAAAAGCATCCCAAGAATAACATGCTCTTCCCCATAAACCCCAGTTCCACAATAATTCAGACACTTTCTGTAAAGACTTTTTTTCCACGTAAACCTTTACTGCAGACTTACGGGAATTCAGGCGGATGAGTCATGGATTTGAGCGCTCCAACATAGATGGAGACAATTGAGATAATCACACATGCCAGGAAAAGAGAGGCCAGCTTGTTGACATACTTTACTCCAACAAAAACCACCACAGCCATCAGACTGAGGCAGATTGAGCCATACACTCTCATGTTGTTCAGCATAGCACTGTCAATCCCAGGGGGATCTGTGGCATGAAAGATTGCTGCCTGGGGGACCAGATATTTCTGAGGAAACAATAACAAGCACAGTCACAACACATGCAATTACTCTGATACAGAAATCTCAGCAGCTGGGGAGTTTTATTTGAGCTGCACTGACCAGGAAGATTTCAATGGCCCCCAGTATGTACATGGCAGAGGCAAAGGTTGTGCCCAAGTAGAAGCAAAGTCCCACCGCTCCTCCGAATTCAGGGCCAAGAGAGCGAGAGATCATAAAGTAAGCCCCTCCAGCTGCAACAACAAAACAAAGTGTGAAAAACATGTGCAGTCCTGATACATGTAGACACAACAGTGAATCTATGCTGCCCCCAAGTGGAGGAATTTGTTATGGGGTTTTGCAAAGTGCACTCATCATGGACAAGAGATAATGCTATGGAAACAGCTCATGTTCAGTCAAGCTTATTTAGTTTTGTCAGCACATTACAGAGAGTAAAATAAAAGCATTACCTGGTACAACCCCATTTGTTGCAATGGCACTCATTGAAATAGCTGTGAGCATTGTCTGCAAAGGAAAGGAGGAAATAAATGAGGAGTTTACAGGAGGTAATACAGAATGAAATTGATGATGGTGATTCTTAGTAACAAAGCAAAGCAAAAATGACCATAAAGAAGAAAAGTTATCGTGTCTTTGCAGTTATAGTCATGTTTGAAACTACTGACACAGAAAAGTGTCAGCCAAAGTAACTCACTGCATTCTTCAAAATCTATTTTTTTTGCATTCCCAGTTTAAATTCGTGGAGGTGGCCTGAATGACTGATCAGAGAACTTGTGATGTGATGTTTCCTTTTCTCTTCTCATCTAAAAACACCTTTTGCACATGTAAATGGTCAGTTGACTTAGGCTTATAGGTTGGATCTTAATTCATATGACAACTAAAAGCATTAAAACCACTGGTTACACTTCACACACTGATGGTGGATGTTTGATGGAGCAGCATGTGTCTATCAGTAGGCCTATTAGCAAAACATGTTCACAGGCATGCATTTAAACACCACCAACACAGCAGTGAGCGCAATATGGGATTCTGTTTTATTCCTTCCTGATGGTCAGTATCGGTCAGTAGTTGTATAAGTGATAAGTGTGCTGGATGTTTGAGTCGAGTCCTGTGGCTAGCCACAGCTCTCAACTGGAATATCTGGCTGTAAGGACATTTGGTAAAATTAGAAGCATTAGCTCAGTAGCTTTTACCGTTTTGAGTTGACCACTGGAGGTTCTGATTGCATTTTGTGGCCGAGTACAGTTCTTGCTTGGATTGCCTGGCTGTAAGGATATTTTTGTATAGTTAGTAGCATTAGCTAGGTAAGCTTTTGCCCTTTGGTGTTGACTACTGGAGTTTCTGATCACGTACTGTGGCTGGCCAAAGTTCTAGCTTGGATTGCCTGTCTGTTATGTGACTCGGGGAACGGGTTGTGGCTAGCGTTGCTTGCTGGCTCCTGTTTTTTTTCTGAGTTTATTTTTTGGACAAGAATTTCTGCATTGAGTCCTGTGATCTAGCCACAGTTCTTGCTCAGATTTCCTTGCTTGTTTGTCAATTTGGGAAAAAAAGATCTTAGAAAAAAGCAGTGTTGCTGTGTGCCTCCTATTGATTTAAGCTCCAGGTGGGGGATGCTTTGCTTTGGGTGTTGGGCATCATAGGGAAGCTTTGTCTGATCCATGTATTAATTGAAGCATTTTGCCACTTTCATTGAGAGATGTAAGGCTGTGTTAGGTGGAGGGCCTTCTTTTTAGAGAGGAACTTCCTTCCTCTGGGCATGCTCAAAGGAGCTCAGGCTCTGGCAGACAGCATGAGAAGTAAGAGATAAACTGCTTGAAGTTAATGGTAGTACAAAAGTAAAAAAAAAAGGGTGGCTGTTGAAGTTCCTTCTCATCAGGATAAAGAGGTGTTGCGAGCTAAGACTGAACAGCCTAGAACACTGGTAAGAGCTCCACCTCCCCCACCTGCTCCATGGGAATAGGGTGAGGATGAAGATTATGTGATGTCAACAAGGGCCTCAAGCTCACAGTTTAAGGCCTATAAGGTAGCATTCATCCCCAGGGAAGATCCTTTCCCTGAACTGTTTGATCAGGAATCTAAGCCTATCAGCATAGAGGCCAAGGATGGTTCACAGACCTCTCTCAGGAGTTCAGGAAGCACTGAGCCAGAGGTGGGATCATGCCCATTAAGAGGGACACTATGGGAGGCTCTGGCAAAGGTCAGGTTGGATGATCCTCAACCTTCTCACCCTGTGAGTATCCCATTTTTTCACAAAGCTCCAGTAGCTGCACCATTTAAAGTCCCACCCTTGCTGGCTTTCTTGGAGGAGCTTAAATACTGCTAGGCAGACCCCAGTGCATCTACCCACTAGGGCAGAGATGCAGGGACCTTGGCCTCCATGAGTGATGCAGGAGCAGGAGCCTCCTGTGGAACAATGTGGATCTCTGGTCTTTTCTCTTGATGAGGCATTAAAAGACAAGGCCTGCTGTCCAAAGCCACTGTGTTGGGTCACAGATAGCCTTCTTAAAGGCTTATGATATTGCTATATGGCATTGGTAACTCCTTCTCTGTGCTTCTCCTTGCCCAGTCCCAGAAGTTGCAGCCAGATCATGAATGGAAGGTGTCATGACCGGGCTCACAGACGTGACAAAGACGAGGAGACGTACAGGTTTAACTAAAAATTAAATGATTTTATTACTTAAGATTAATTAAATAATTAACAACTGACAAGAACAACTAAAATAACATAACTGGTAACTAAATCAAAACATGGTGAACCGAGGAATAATCGGGCTGGGGGGAAGGACAGCAGCACAGAGCTGCAGCACGAGCAGAGTAGAGCAGAGAGAAGTGAAGGTTTGACTGCAGGCTTATACACCTGGTGGAATGGCCAGATCCACCCAGAGGTGGCAAACCCCACCTACCAGCCTGCAGGGGAAGACAAAGACAACAGCACAAGGCAACACACAACAAAACAGCAGGCTCTGGAGGCAGGAAGCCGCCACAAAGGAACAAGGTGACATAAATGATGCAGTTCTTCAAGCTTTTGGCCACTTGATGTCCAACCTTGTTGTTGCCCGTCGTCAGGTGTGGCTGGCTCAGGCATGTCTGATGATTGAAAAGTCGACACTGCGCAAGCTTCCAGTCGTGCCAGGTTAGCTGTTCGGCCCTGAGGCATAGAGGGCATTGCAGTGAAGAAAACAGTCACGTCAGGCTTCAGAAGCCTGGGGTCATCAGGGTGGACGCATGGGCCCCCCACCCAATGCCCCAGGAAATGGGGAGTGAGAGACACAAGGGAGTGGCTCACCTCCATTGACCTCAGAGACACCTACTTTCATGTTCCCATCCACCCAGACCACAAAAAGTATCTCCCATTTGCCCTCTGGGGTCTAGCACACCAATTTGCCATGCTTACCTTTGGTCTGTCTTTGGCTCCTTGCATTTTCACAAGGTGCACAAGAGTAATCCTGACATTATTAAATCTGTTGGGAGTGATAGTATCCCCTTTTTTCTGCGACTGGCTTATTTGTTCTCTCTCATTTCAGGCTGCAGTTCAGATGAAATACAGGGCCCTTGTTCACATGGGGCACTGGGAATGTCAGTGAATTGGGATAAGACAAATTCAACGCCTACTGAAGTCTTTCCACTCTGGAGCAAATGTGACTTTTCAAACATGGCTAAGGTTGCTAGGGATGCTAACAGCCGCATCAGCAGTCACACCCTTGGGGTTGCTGTATCCACGCCCACTGCAGAGATGGTTTAACAGCTTTCACATGGATCCATGTCTACACAGGTGGGTCAAAATCAAGGTCACTCACAGGTGCTTTGTTCACCTCCAGCAATGGAGGGACAGCACATATTTGCTATGGCTGCTGGCACAGTGCCAGCGAGACAGGAAACGGTGACAATATATGCCTCACCCCATGGTTGGAGGGGCCTTCTGACAAAAGAGGTAAGCCCTGTGGGAGGACCTGTGGGTCGAAGGAAAAGCACATCAATGGGCTGGAACTTCAGGCTGTTTACTTAGCGCTGAGACACTTCTTGCCCTTTCTCAGGGGCAAGCATGTGTTAGTTCAAATGGACAACCCTTTGGCAGTGTTTCACATCAACCTTCAGAGGAGTACCAAGTCCTAGCAGTTCCTGAAAATAACCCAGAGGCTGAGAGCATGGGCTCATCCTCTGTTTGCTTATTTGAGGACAATGCATCTCCCAGGCAGGTGGAGAAGGAGAACGGAAGCTGAATCCTCAGGTAGTGCAGATGATTTGGGAGCAACATGGGGAAGCCCGGGTAGATCTATTTGCCTCAGAATGCACAACCCATTGTCTTCTGAGGTTTTCCCTCATGGAGGACAGTTCCCCACTTTGGATGGACACTCTTGCTAACGCATGGCTCAGAAGTCTCCTTTATGCCTTCTCTCCGATTTCCCTAACTATGCCAGTATTTCACCAAGTCAAGTTATCAGACCACTGAGTCCTTTCAATAGCCCCCAAGTAGCCATCGAGGATTTGGTTCACTACGCTTCTCAGTCTGTTGGAGAGGGAGCCCTGGCAGCTCTCAGTGATGACAGACCTCCTGTGTCAATTGGAAGAGATGGTCTGGCACCTATCTCCAGGCCACCTTCAGCATTGGGTATGGCCCCTGAAGGGAGTCAGCCTCTCCTGACTGACCTTAAGTTCATGAAACATTGCAGAATGCCAAAGCTCCTTCCTCTCTCACAAGAATGGTGTATAGGAACTGCTGGACTTTGTTTACTTCATGGTGCAGGGGCAAGGGTCTTGATCCAGTAACCTGCCCAACGCAGGATATCATGCAGTGCTTGCTGTATCTTTTTAAGAAAAGCAGTGCTGCCTCAACCATCAGGGTTCATGTAGTAGCTATGTCCATAAACCATGGCCATATAGATGGTACGGTGGTAGTCGCTTACTGCTGGGTGACAGTTCTCACGTGGGGTCAAGAAGCTATGTCCTTCCAAAAGAAGACAGACTGTGACATGGGACTTGCCGCTTGTCTTGTAGGCTTTGAGCAAATTGCCATTTGAGCCTAGGTCCGAGGTGACCCTGAGAGACATGTCCTTCAAGACAGCTTTCCTTTTGGCAGTTTCAACTGCTAAGCAAGTGAGAGAGATCCACATGCTCTCTACCAGTCCTATGTGCCTTCCACGGAAGGCAGATGGCTCCAGGGTGACTCTATGGTCACATATCACCTTCTTGCCAAAAGTTTTGCCTTCCAGACATATTAATCGGGCCATAGAATTGGAGGCATACTATCCTCCCCCATTTAGATCTGAGTTGAAGGAGAAGATAAATTTGCAGAGCACTATGGTTGTACATTGAGGCAACACAGAGCTTCAGGCGTACAGACCAACTGTTTTTATGCTATGGTGGAAAGAACAAGGGACAAGCTCTGTCTCAGTAGAGGCTTTACCACTTGATTGTTGGAATGATCAAAGAGATTTATGAAATGGCAGGTCGGCCTGTTCCCTCAGAGGTTGTCTGTAGAGTAGTCACATCCTGGGCAGCAATGAAGGGGTTGTCACTATCAGAGATTTGTGCAGCGGCATTATGGTCAGTACCTTGTACGTTTCCTAGGATTTATCATCTGAATGTGGCATCAGCTATTCTGCCACTGGCTTCAACAGATTGATCAGAGGATGGATGCTCATTCCTTGTGAACCACAGTTGCATTTGTAACTTTAGGGCTCTTGACCTTTCGATTGACATCCACCTTACTCTATGACTGAGCTGCCGACACTCGACATCTGCCACTCAAAATAAACAAAACCCTTTGTTTAGAGGGGGGGCACAAATCAAGTCAACCAAAATTTTACTAACAGGAGCACTGAAATATTCAATGAAAGCAGGGTTGGGCAATAATTTACTGTACTTGTAACTTGTGATATATTACTGTAATGCTATTATGTATTAAGATGGCTTGTAAAGTGAATTTAAAAGAATAATAATTTTACAGATATTAATCAAAGTACTCCTTTGTTAATTAGTTAATTTTTGCCTTTATTGGGCTGCTATTATGATAGCATGTTTGCACATTGACAAGGTAAAATATTTGGCACAGCATGGACCATTAGAGGGAAAGAGTGAGCAGTACTTTCTATAAATCAAGGTATCATCTTTATTTTGAGTTTGAGCCTAAGAAAGATGCAATGAGTTTCCTTGTTGTCCTTTGTGAACTTTGTTTTAAACCTGTTGTGGATCCATTATTTTAATCCAGGAAAAGCAATGTGATTTAAAGTGAAGTAATTAGTTACCTCTTAAGTAAAGTAATTTTCACTTTTTTTGAGGTAATGGTTGAAATGTAACTTATTACAATTTTTTCAGCAACTTCAGCTGCTTATGTAACTGCATTGATTTGATTGGCTGGTTTAGCACCCAAATCAGGCCCACATTACTGGTGAAATCGATCCAGTGACAAAGATAATGTGTGTCAATTTAAGTACTGTATGAGTGTATCATCATACTAACACATGAGCAGCATATGAGGACGATCAGCAGTGACTGCATGACGCCAGCCATCCCAACAATCCACGTCAGCCGCAGAAAAAGAATGACACCGAATATGTTCTGCAGGCACGGCAAGTAGACTCCCATCAGAGTGCCCATGTTAGGAGACTGATGGAGAGAAAGAGGGAGGGGAGGAAAGAGAGAGAGAGTGAGGGGAGAATATTGAACATGACATTTCAGGAAACAAGTGAATTGATCATTAGTATTGATTGATGTACTTTTTAAAGGTCATCCAATCATGTTATCAGCTCTCTCCATGTATACAGGTCTTACACAGCCACACAGTGACTGCAGAGCATTCAAAGGCAGAAGCAATCTGTCAGCAGGTCTTAATATAAAACCAGAACTTCAGCCAAAGGTTGAGGATAATGTTTCTCAATCTCCAAGACTTTATGTACTCCTGGTAAAAACAGTATGGCATAGTGTTCTTCCATTCTGACCTTGGGGGTCTTCCTGTGTGAGGCCTGAGCACTCTCCTCCTCCTCATGCTCCTTGGCTCCCTGCGTGATGTTGGTGTAGCTGACCAGGCGGCTGAGCAGGGAGGAAACCTTTGGTCGAATGTCCAGTTCTTCCTGGACAAAGAGAATGAGGAACAGGGTTAAATTTATGAGTCTGGCTAAGATCTAGAGAGTTTTCTGGTAGAGTGATTGGAAAGTGAAAAAGGACGAACCTCAAACAAAGCCAGGTTACGGTCATAGAAGTCATTCTTCTTGCCAGGAGCATCACCACTGCTAAGAAATGGACTGTCCTCTTTATGGTTTCCATGTCCTATTCGAGAAAGGGAAACTGTTAGGTTCACATACACATAACAGTTTGAAGCTAAGGCTGGCAGCACACTTGATGATTAACAAATCTTAAGTGATCTTAAAAACATGGTATACCAGAAGCATAAGGACAGCATAACTGATTTTTACCTCCGCCAAGGAGGTTATGTTTTTGCTGGTGCTTATCCGTCTGTCTGTCTGTCTGTTTGTTTGTGCTCAAAATAACTTGAAAAGTTCTGAAAGGATTTGGATGAAATTTTCAGGAATTGTCGGAAATGGGATATGGAAGAACTGATTAAATTCTGGGGGTGATCCAGATCACCGTCTGGATCCAGGAATTTTTTAAAGGATTCTTTAACATTGCCAGATAGGACCATTTTTGCCAAAGTGGACCGAAGCTGCTTGGCGCAGGTCTGCGCTCTCTGAGTGCTTTTCTAGTTTAACATTATAATCCAAACACAACACAAATCAGCTAGACCACATGACCACATACCTGCTTTTAGCAGTAACAATGTCCTAGTGGAAAATTAACAAGCAGAGGGCCTTATAAAAACACAAACAGGATCAACGGTTGAGGTGTTAAAGTATATTTTAGGCCTACTGTTTGACCACAGCTAAAGACTCACGCAGCTGTTTTCTGAATAACATGGTTTAAAACAAACAAAAAAAAGAGCGAGAAAATGATACCTTTCTTTTTTGTGTCTCAAATAATATCTATTATGCCTGCCACTCTGCTAGCTCAATTGGTTTTTGCTGGTAATGCTGTAGGCAGTCTGACCTGAATAGGTCAATTTCATAAATTATGACTTAGTATTGGGGAAGCACGGACCTGCAGAGCTTTCCACAAGCACCAGCTGCCAGCCAAAAAGCAGACTACTTACTCAATTACAGCCACATACTTTTTATTTTTAAGTGGACTTAACCCTTACAAAACACTAAAATATTTTGATCCCTTTGGTGTCCCTCTACTTACACTTTGCATCTCTAAAAAAATAACAGGATTTTCTCCATCAAACGTTCACTATGGTGAATTAACTGGACGCTTAATACATGTCTGAGGAAATCCCAAGGACTGGGAGAAGGAAAAAAGCAGTATCAACACCACATGCTTGAAGAATATTTTGACAATTATTGAGCTGCGACAGACCTTGATTCATTCAAAAAAGCAAATCAGGGCAAAAACCGGTTTATAAATATGTCTTGTGTGACCAGCTTAACCAACACTTTGATATGCTGGGTTAGATTATAAAGGGACAAGCATTCCATTTTTTTTTCTTTTTTTTCCCCCCACAATTGCAAATGCAATAGGTTGATTCTTTGAGATTTTAACTAATTTATATTCATTTCAATCCTGGGATAACATGTTAATTAAGTCTTTTTCAAAATATAAGTCTCAAAAGAAAGAAAAAAGTGATGCCTCTAATTTTAAAAGCAGCCCTAAAGACACTTATTTACTCAAAATCCCAAAACCATCCTGGAACTAGAAAAGCACTCAGAGAGCGCAGACCTCCGCCGAGGTGATCCGGATCAGTCCCAAAATGTAATCAGTTCTTCCATATCCCATTTCCAACAATTCCTGAAAATTTCATCCAAATCCGTTCAGAACTTTTCAAGTTATTTTGAACACAAACAAACAAACAGACAGACAAACAGGCAGACAGACAGATAAATGCCGGCAAAAACATAACCTTCTCGGCCGAGGTAAATATTTACTGAAGTGTACAAACTCCCTTGTAGATAACTTCCCTAAGGATTAACTTTTACATAAAGTGAATTGGTGAATATAGCATAATAAAACCTCCATCCTAGTGAAAATAGCCTCATACCACCTACTTCAACTAAACTGATAAAACAAGCAGATATCAAGTACAGACTTCATGAAATTTTGTTCAGATCTTTTGCATTTTTAGTTTAGATTATTTTAGTGCATCTATTGTAGATGGAGGCAGATTTAAACTGTACCTAGTAACTATAATTCATACATCTTAATTTCTTTGCAACATTTAAAAATACGAATTCCTGCAGTGAAGCAGCAGTGAGAGGCCAGAAGCAGCCGAATTCAGGTGACAAACAGGCACATAATGAGATTTTACTCTCATTAACTCTCGCTTTTAGAGAAAGAATCACAGAGCGGAGCATGAAGCTCAGAGCAATTATTGCACACAAAACAACAGAGCAAACTTATCACACACAGACTCGTATTGCCAGACATACACACACCTCATTACCCGGAAATGACCTAACCTTGGGTTATTAGAGCATGTAAACTCTAACAGCAGCACCTCGAAACACAAAACAACCCTGCAGCTCAAGGAATGCAGAAACAGGCATGAAATAGTAAAATCATCTTAGCTGTGTTTCAGATATCTCAGCTTTATCATCAGTGAGTCTTTGGAGCTTCCGTGCTGCTCTTCACTCACCTGTGCTGTGTGTCCCACTGCTGCTAGATTCACTGTGGGTGAGCATGGCTGAGCGCTGTGTGTGCAGTCTGCACCAGAGGACTCTGAGCTCTAGCTTGGGGAATTGTCGATTACTATCCAGGACACCCAGTCACCCAGGGTGAAAACTCATTCAGGGGCCTGATCTAACACATGGTGCATGGTGAGGGGTGGGGAGTGAAGGGTACAGCAGCAACACACTCACTCACAAACACACACACAAGTCTGCTCACATAAATATTAGGTTCTTGAGATGAATCAAAGGTTTCAAAAAACAGAGAATTTAGGAAACTTTATGTGGACTGACTCTGAGCTTTAAAAGATGTAGATAAATCATAAGTCATAAATTAATTGCCACACCAACAAAGTAACTACATTAATACAGATTCTCCCTCACAAGCTCATTCTTGCCAACTATATTGCCAATATCCCACATGCCAATATTTCCGGTCTCATTATTGCTTGAACTGGCCTGGTCCTGTTAAGACCCAGTCTTTGTGTGTTAGGAACAGATATAAAGCAAGAAAAACAACATTTTATTCTTTAATTGATTTAAATTTTGATTTATAAAAGTTGATATTTAGTGTTGATGAGGTAAACCATAACGGTGCATTTACACATTCTTCTAATAATAGAGCCAACAAGTGGAATATAAGTGGAAAATTTATATGGCCAAACTATCTGCAAAAATTATCATATCTGCTGATACCAATAATGGTAATTATCAGCAGATACCAATATTTCTATAATTATATCCTGCATTCCAAGGTTTATTTGAACTATAATATTAATGAGACCTTGTGAAAATATGACGACTAATTCAAACTGTAATTTTGTAAATAAATAAGTCTAAATAGGAGAGGGGCTTGGTTTGTCAGGCAATCAGCCCTTTAAAGTTTGTCAAGCACATGGGTTTTGATTTTGTAAAAATTTGCCAACTAAAAATATAAAAAAGAAAAACACAAATTCTGATCCTGTATTTCAATGAGTCTGAATTGTTGTATTTTAAAACAGAAGATCGGCAGCAGGGTGCGCAGCAGGTAGTGCACGTGCCTCAGAACAAGAAGGTCGCTGGTTCGCTGCTTTAAAAAAAAACAACCTATACTGTCTTACAAGTAGATAAAGACAGGTCAAACCTTTTATGAGGCACAGTGTAACTGCAACAGCATGTGTATGATGCTAAGAAGAAGGTCTTTTTCTGAGTCAAATAAAGTATCACAATATCTGCAGGATGTAAAATAGACTAATAAAGATTAAATGCATGAATGCAACATCCTTTTGTCTACCTTATATACCTTGACAATTACTCAGCTGGACTGCACTGATGTTCAGAGAGAGATGAGAACAAAAACATGTCAACACTGTCCTCTAGTGTCCCCCTGCTGTCAGTGGTATGATATTAAAGGATAGTAACTGTGATTGAAGCATTGAGGATTAAAAACAATTTCAGATCAGAACAAAAATTGGCTCTCAGTACATACAGATTTTACCCTGACAAGTCTGATGATCCATCATTATGCTAAAAACTAAAATAGTAAATCCTCTGACTGCAATGCCTCAACCAACTAAAAGTCACTTTTACTTTGTGGCTGTGAAGATGGCAGGGGGTCTCTGGTTTATAACCTGACACTGAATGTCTAATTAAAAAGATTTAAGATTAACGGGCCTGCTATGAAGGCACACAGGAGTCATACTGTGCACACTGAACACCACACAGGCTTTAAAGCAACATGTACCGACATGTCGCCTCAAAACATGACCCATACTCACAGACAGGAGATCAAACATATCTGTGCTGTAGGGCCCACATTTTTACTAAAGGATAGATCAAGGTGAAGAACTCATGCATACACGAGCGAGGATGACTTGCACTTTTTTCTCACTCACTATGAGGAATTAAGAAACATCTGCTTTTATGTATAAAAATACAGATAACATACCCGACTCTGCACCATCATCTTTTATTGCTGCACCAGACTGTTTCTCAGGAGTGTCTGCATCATTTCCCAGACAAAATGCTATGCTGTCAAGACTATTCACAGTGCAAAGAGCACTTCACTACATCTATAGAAAACTTCTAAGCTAAAAATCAATGTCATTTATGTGTTGCTGTAGGTCAGACTTAAACTTTCAGACCTTGGCCTTTGCAAAACTTTTTTAGAACATCTTCCCAAAAAGAAATCCTCAAGTTGGTTTACCTGATCAGACTTTAACAGCAAAATCTGACAAAATGTTTTGGTTGCTCATTTGCACCTTTTAAACAACACTTTTTTGTAAAGGAAAGAAACTTCCCTCTGACGTTACTTTGCTTTCTAAAGCCTATTAAACCATGGAAAAAAATATCCGTGTCTATTAGCTTCTTAGGGGTTGGAAAAAGCCTCTTTGCTAAACTTCCTGTTTAATAACATTTAACACCGAGGCAGAGAAGTCACACAGCTTAACCCACCCCACACAATTAATAACATTTTGTGCAGCCTGTTGGCAAGGATGTTTTACTCCAAAAGAAATGGTGATGCTTTTCCACACTTGTGTAAATGATAGATAAAAAGGGAGGAAAAGTATCTTTCTCTCACTCTGATTTCATAAACTACATACTTTTTAAAGCATATTCATCTCCAGATAAAAGAAACATGGTAACAATGTTACCTGAGAGCAGCTCCAGTAGCTGAAGGGCAGACTTGTCCTCTAATTGTCCTCTGTATTTAGGTCATTTTATGTCTGCAAGCCTTCTAAGTGTTTCTTTAATCCCCTGAGATTGCAATATATGAGCCTAATTTCCAACTTGGTGATTAAGACAGTATTGCATGAACATCCTTTGTAAAATTACAAACTTAAACATAATGTGCACGGCTCTAATTATGCTTTTCTAGTTTTATATGCCCTTAAGTGTGTTTCACATGTCTCCTCCACCTGATAAGGTGCCTTTTTGCAAAAAAAAAGTCTGTGGCATCATCTCTTTCCAGCACCAGTTTGACGAGCTTGAATCAGCTCGTCCCCTCACAACCACCGCCCCCAAAGAAAACAGTGTGACATCCTCCCAATGATTTGTCAGCAGCTTGAGCCAATTAACTTGGAGTGACAAGCCCAATACAGCATAAAAGACTGCTGAATGATTGCAGAAATGCTGACAAAATGGTGACAAGCAGTGCTGAACTGACCAATAACCAGTAGGGAAACAGATCAACCAATGAGAGTGGACTGGGTCCACATGGAGAAGGTGGCCTTACAGCTGCAGGAGCTCCACCAGAGCTTCTCTGGCAGACTGAAAATGCAGCTGTGTCAGAGGTACAGTGCATAGTATGTGAGAATGCAGTAATGCAAAATAGCCACTTTAACATGTGTTGCAATATTTTGGGCTTCTGTAAAAGTAATTTATATCTTATACCAAATATAATCAAACAGAAAGCTGTATTACTTTTGAAACTTTAATTTAGAAATATGCAAATATTCATTTGCAACATTTTTTTTTTTAATTTCACAAAAACATCTAAACGTTTGATAAAATTAAGAAGCCCTAGAAAAAAGAAATAATGTTTTAAATTACTTGTTCTATTAACAACAACAGACATTGTTTGCTTGGATGTTTTATAAAGATCATCAAGTGTTACAGAATTTGCAGCTGTATAAAAAAGGAAATACATCTAAATAATGTCATTTTATTGATGACTTCTGGTTGTTCAAATTCCCAAGAACACCTAGACCAGCCTCAAGGCACACCAGTGTGCCCTGTCACATCCTTTGAGAATCACTGCTCCAGCAGCTATTAAAATAGAATAAATGAACCTGGGAAATATGAGCTCAATAATGAGATGATGCTAATGTTGACACCAGTGGTACTTCCACCTTCCTGTGTAGTGAGTGATGTCATATAAATCATATGTCTGAAGAGAGTCTATGGTTACCTTGAATTCTCCTTTAGACCTTCATAGAATACCACATAATGAACTGTCATCTCTGTCAGGAAAAGTCAACATTGTGAGTCATTACATACTTTTAATCTCACGCTTAAGTGTGGCATTAGTCTAAAATGAATAATTTATTTCTTTAAGACAAACTGTTAGTGGCTTTATATACAGTTATTTTAGTTCCATTGTGTTGTTTTGCTTCTCCATACCTTGTAAAAAAAACAGCTGTAGCAACAGGTCAACACTGTCTGCTGTTTCTGTGTCTAATCTGAACTGAGCAGAGGAATGCCAACCTGCTGAGTCGTGCAGCAAAACATATTAGCTTTGATGTGTGCTAATGACGAGAAAAGAGCCACAACTTAGCCTTTCAACCTCAGGGGGTCAAAGTGGGTGGGAAGATATGAATCATACAACACACTTGAGAGAAAATTCACGTGAATTGAATGTGTAAGTGTAGCAGGTGTAGGTGTAAAACTTCACGTAACGTGTACTGGGGGATTGTCTATCTTTATGGTCTTAGCAAAACAGTTCAAGGCACTAAATGGACTTAATACTCTACCCACAAATATTTGTTTAGTGTAACTGTAATGGCACAGATCCTATACTGAACATGAACTTACACAGATATAGACCGCCCATGTAATATGTACACATCATGTTCAGTGTGTTCATGTAATAAGCAGCACACAAGCATGGAGGCTCAGGAGTCACACAGTTACTAGAAATACGAGTTCTGTTAGTGTTTTATTTTAACAAGAGTAAGTGTATCAAATATTGTCCAAAATGAAAGCCTCTGTTTGAATTCTTTGTTCCAATATTATGTCAAAACAAGAATGAACGTGTACCACCACCTGGCAGTGTATGTGGCCCCACAAAATTAACACCTGCAGGACATAAAAATTACCATAGTTTGTCAAGAAAAAGGGCTGGGTTTTGTGGTTGCATGAGGTTACAGTGACCTTTGATCACCGATCAGTTTATGTTTTTATAAAGTTGTCATTTATGCACAGTGTGAATAATATCTCTTGAATGGTTCTTAAGCCATCACAGCCACAAGCAAGAGATCTACATGAGACATAATAACCTAAGCCTTTGACCCCCAAAATTGATTCACTTTATCCATGAGTCAAAGAGGACATTCGTTCAATATCAGAGGAAAAAAAATCATCTGGGTGCTCTATAGATATCTCATAAACCTTTGACTTCATGAAGTAGTTTGGCAGTGTGTGATCTGGTGGCTGATTGCTCTTTTCTTGAGCTGCATTCACACCGAACGCAACTTGGCGACCGAGATCAGGTTGTCCACCCAAGTCACGTTGCCGGTCCATAAGTACCTCATTTTGTCACCATTGCTGTCGCTCAGTGACGTCATGCCCGCTTGAGTTTCACCACGATTATATCATATCATATAATAGGATGACTTTGCTGACATTATTCCAACTGTTTCCTTTTCACTCACCTACCAACTACAAAACACTGCTTTCCCACATGGACATGGATTGTCACTCTGTGAATCGAAATAAAAGCAGTCTGTCATGGGTGTCGTCACACACCCACACAACGCTGATTGGCTGTCGTGGCACAGCCACACGCGAAATCACCTGAAAAGTTCAAATTTTTTTTTACTTTGATGATGGAGCAGCACAACCTGGTCGTACGTCCAGAGCAACCAAGTCGTCCAGATCGCACCCATTGCATCGTCGGAGGGTTGGCCCCAACCCATCGCGGCAGTACATTGAGTTTACATGGAGAGTGGTCCCCAAGTCTCGTTCGGTGTGAACGCACCTTTACCCCCAAATTCCACATAACGCGAAAGTGTTGCGCCTCTGAACCGCGGTCTTGCTCCGACTGACAAACCCCACTGGATGTGCCGCGGCGCGGCGCACAGCCCCATAGGGGGAGGGCTGATCCCTGGAGAGCCACAAGCTCTCATGTGAATAGCGATGTCACACGATAACAAAACATGTTATAAACTGAGAAAATAAATAAACAACACCTCACTTCGCTTCTCTAAGGTCGCTTTGCTAATCCCAACCACACAGCTTTGTGATTTATTTCACTTCTATCTGCCTATATCCTTGTAGAAAGGATGTTTGGTGTCATATATAATGTTATATATTTCTGTACCTCCATGATTAACTTTTCTTCATCCATGGAGTCGTGTTGCCTCTGTGACTCTCTGACCAACTGTTGCCCTGGTGCTCGTGCCTCCGGTCGTGAAGTAATGACAAACTATTGAGGAAATTTACATTCGGGAGTCCATGCATTGTGTTTTCTTTTGAAGGTACTGGATACTCCACACCTTTGACTTCCTTTCTGGTGCTTTTTGAGTGAATTTACGAGGTTTGGAAGTGGCCACGCAGAAAATAGGCCTGAAGTGAATCCCCAGCTCCGTGGCGCACACCGGCACTTCAGTAACGCGGCGCTGGCGCGCCGAAGCGCGGGCAAGGGAATTGCTCTGTTAGTTTCTCTGCAGTAACATACTGGACCTGGAGAAACACATGCACATGCAGAAGGGAGCTCCTGGAAAAAGCAGCTTTAGGTTTAAGTAAATTGAGTTAGTCCTGTGAGATACAGGCTGCAGGGTTTGGGAGCGGGTTTTGTGCTCTATAGGGGTTTATGTTATAAAAATAAAAATTGTCATTTTTGTTGCTGAAAGGCCTTCATTGCTCATTGTATGCACTGAAGTGAACCAAGCACAAGATCTCATGCTACAAGTAGCTTTGACCTTTGACCACTGAAAATGACTGTGTCATCCTTGAGTCAAAGTGAACATGTGTGCAAATTCTGAAGAAAAAACAACATAACATTCTTGAGATATTTTGTTTACAAGCAAGAGATTAAAATTAGACACAGTGGCCCTCATTCATCAAATGTGAGTATGATCATGGAAGATATTAGAAAAAAATACTGAAAACTAGTTATTTGACAGAAAATTGTAAGGGAAAATAAAATTCTCAAATCGAATCTCTGCCTGGTCAGCAATCCAAATCTTCAAATTTAAGAGTCTGATCAATTAAGCCTGTGCTAACTATGCTATGCTAACTATGTAGGAGAAAGAGGCAGAGGGGTGATCAAGACAGAGCAAGTGGTTATGCATGTGGATGTGAAAAATAATTTTCAAATTCAGCCATTTTATTTTTAGGAATTTATTTGACAGTTTTGTTGTTTTTTGCATGACAAACCAGTCATTTTTCGGTCAGCTTTCTCACCACCAAAGTCATATTGTGGGCTGATAGACCTGTAATCAGATTATAAGTTCTATTTGTTCTTTCTCTCCAGTTTGTGAAAACAAGGTCAGTTAAAGTTTTACTTGAGTTTGTTATTCTTGTTGGTTTATCTATCAGTTGATGGTAAATTTTGTAGTCAGGGCTTTCAATTTCCATTTTGCCACCTTGTCCATCTAGTTGACATTGAAATCCCCAAATAGAATGCATTCAGATGAGCAATTAGCCATTGTAAGAAGTTTTTTTTTAGTTAATCGTAAAAACTTACATCTTATGTGCGCATATTTTGAAGAAAAAAACAAGTGTCCTTGATATATATTTGTTAAAAGAAATTGATGAACACAGGCTCAGTGGCTTTGACCTCTGACCTAACGTTGGGGTAAACATAGAGTTCTTGAGATGTCTTGCTTACAAGAATGTATTAGACAGATGGAGGCAGTTGCGCCTTCTTTTATCATGTCCTGTATATTCAAATCCATCCACATCTGTGATTTTGATAATCAAACAGGCCCACTTTCTGATTGCTGTAAAATTATAATGCTGTCACCACTATGCCACCATTTCAGAAGCCTTGGTGCTGTAACAAAATAGACCCCTGTACAATTAATTGTGCATGGACGCAAAGTTTTCAATATCTGTTTTCAGTTTTTTATTGTCTAATTTCCTGTGAGCTCTTCAAGAGAAGCAGGATAAACATGCTGTGAGAAAAAAACTGAGTTGTTTGCAGTGCTATTGTCAGTTTGATGAGAGAGCTGATAGAACAAAGACGACGCATGATTGGATAGAAAATGAGCTGACTCCTAGGAAAAGACTTGCCACAAATTAGCTGATCCGAGAGCTACCTTTAGTATACATGCAGAGATCACTATAAGAGAGATCACATCATGTTATATATTTCTGAGATCACATAAGAGATCACTATTGACCTTCACTTTACTTGAAAAGTGTTGGAGATACATATTTGCATGTGTCTTACATTTATTTCAGCTCAGTCATCAGCTCTACATTTGTGCACCCGCACAGTGTGTTTATCTGTTCAGGGCCATCTGTGTGACATACCAGACAGCCTGACAGGAATAATCCCATGTTCTCCTAAATTAGAGAGAGACACACTGCTGCATTCTCCAGATTATTTACACATGACATGTACGTTTCTCAGGATCTATTTGATTAAGGATAATACAAGCAGGCTCTATTTGCACAACAAGGTTATTTACTTAAAACTGACACACCTGTAAGTATTTTCCTTTCCTTTTATAAGTCTGACATACCTTCTTTATTGCAAGCTATTGCCAAGAGGAAAGAAAACATTTTGGTCCAGCAGAAAAAGAACTGCATGAGAATTCCTTCACCCCAGCAATCTGTTTACCTGGCTGTTTTCAGTCACATATCACCACAAGATTAGGCCTCTGGTTTTAATGCTTTTCTATAACCCCATTTACAAACACAAAAAGCTCTGAAAGTTCCATAAATTTAACTAAAAAGCACTTGGAGAGCGCAAAATGCCTCCAAGTTAGCTCACATATTACTGTTACATCTGCACAACAGTTCAGTTTGCATTTAGTTCATAGTTGAGTAGTTTGGTGCAATGCCTCTCTGGTCAGTGACTGCATGAAAGGCTGGATTTAAAAAAAAAAAAAAAACAGAGAACTCTGTAATGGTTTCAGTGAGAAATGTCATCATGGCCAATGATCTTTAATTTGTTATGAAAATTTCACCTTTTAGTGCAAAGGTGCTTCAGAATGCCACAAGTCATGCTGAAGGTTGTTTTACAATGCCTGATTCAAAAAAGCTGAGAAACAAACAGTAATGTTTAGAGTAATAAAAAGAATGGTATCACTATGTAACTCTATGTGAAAACATAAATAGTTTTGGAATAAAATTTGAAGATCACAACCTGACCAGGTATGAAACATTGTTCCCTTTAGATTATTGGAATCTTCGTTCTGAAAATGCTCTGGTAAGATAGGTGTAAATTAAAATGGGTCTGAGTAGGTGTGGCTTTGTTATGTGTTTAAGTATGTTTTTATAATAATAACATCATCAGCAACAGCAATAATAATAATAATAAAACATTTTATTTGTAATGCACTTAACATTTGAAACAAGTGTTACAGTTATAAAAACAGAGCATAATTAATTGTTATAAAATAACAATATTTGTAAGAAATAACAGAAACATCAATTCAAAGCTTGCTATTAAAGCACTGAAAGGCAGATTAAAAGTCATTGTGAAATAAGCTATGGCTAAATCGATTTATATAGGTAGAGTAGAATCAGGGATAGACTTTTTAGAGAGGCTTGTCTTCCACTTTCTTTTAAAAGTCTCCACAGACTGAGGTCCCTCAGGTGGGTTGGGAGAGAATTCCACTGATTGGGGGTGGTGGACAGGAAAGCTATTGTATTGTTTTAATACCTTCAATGTTTTTTTGTTTTTTCACATGGGAATTGAGCAGCCCCTAAGTATAAAAGCTGTTTTAATGTGAAAGGTAAAGGGAATCAAGTAAATAGTTAATACTAATGTATTTTTCTATTGAGGGCTTTATGCTTCAAACTGTTGCTCCTTGTGGCTGGGAAATAAACCCTGAGAAGAGCAGTAAGACTTGACAACAACATATGAGTAAAGAGAAGCTAAAATGCTTGTCAAAGCTCGGGTAAATGTTCCATTTTTTTTGTTTTGTGGATTAAAACAAAGTCAAATTGTGGACGCCTCACTGATTCGAAAGATGCAAATTACATATATTTATTTATTTACATTTGCTTGATGTAGTCTGCTGCCCTCATGTGTCCAACATAATCAGAATTAATTAAAATAATCATAGGGTGTTTATTGTTTTATTTCCAAACATCAACTTAAATGATGATATACCCAACAAAACCCAGTGTTACTTGTTGGACAGGAAGTGTCTTTCTGACTTTCCTTTATATATTTTAAGAGTATTCGAGCTATCAAGTATGACTAAAGGACTGTGATGTTCTAACACAAAGATAGTAAAAAAGGGACGGATGAAGAAAACACTTCAGAAATAAGGGTTAACAGGAGGTTTACCAACTACTGGTTTAAAAAGCTAATACTGTATCCAAGTTCATGCAGTGACAAGAAATTAAGAAGAGCGAAACTCTTCCACAAACACTCCTCTCTGAGATGTGAGAGCTATTTCAGGCTGGCTGCTCCTGCTCAGGAGTGCAGCGCTGTCACAATGACCACAGTGTGGGCAATGTACTGTGCTGTGCTGTGCTAAACAGAGCCAAGTTCACAGGCTGAAACAGACCCAGCACTGTGTCACTTCCACCATAATGAACACGTCACACAGCTGCTTAGAGACACAGCATAGGACCACCACTCCCATGATGAAATCATACGGTGCCCACACCCACTCTGGGGTGGTTTCTTTTGCAAAACATTAGCCCAAACAACTTTTTTCCTGCTCAAATATGTCACAACTTAATGGAAAGCTAAAATGGGAGAATTATGGAATATGTTTATGCTTCTAATGATACAGTTTGTCCACTTTGTTGGTCTTACATTTTGATTAACACAACAATAAAATATTTGCTTTCAAAGGGACATGTCACTGTGACTTAATAAGTCTTATCTCATACAAACATTAAAAAAAATTCAACCATATGGACTTGTGCAGCTATAAATGTTCAGTTCTAACGGGTTAAGACTAAATGATGCTAAACCATATGATCTTTGCTCCATCTCATCATTCATCATGGTTTCACTTCCTTTTTTCCCCTCTTCTTCTACCCTTTTTGAGCATGCACTCATCCTTTCTGCAGTTCACTAACGTTAATGGTTGTTGTTTTTCTCAAGTCTTCAGGAAGCTCTCCTTGGGTGAGTTACAAAGAATTATGACAGCAGGAAGACAAGAGAAACAGCAGCAGGCTCTACCCCCAAACCAGTGCATGAAATTTGGAGGGTTATTTCGGGACATCTGCTTTTCCTTCCTCTCTGTTTTCATTATGTCAGAGTTCAAAGTTCTGCTCAACAGCTTCCTTGTCAATACTTTTTCCCACTCTGAAACCAAGTGTATGCAGTCTGTGAAGTGTATTAACACTTGTATCTGCTGTTGGAGGATGGTATTTGGTTCTTCACGCATTCCAACAACATACAAGCAGACAGCTAGATCAACATGTTCTCATATTCCAGCTTGTTGAAGTATCAGTTCACTTCAACTTAGTGGCTTACTGAAGAAATTCAATATTAAGGCTGCCCGTTATCATTGGCAGGTTATTAGTGGCAGATAATGGTGTTAGGTTAATCATTAGTATTGGCAGACAGGAACATTTCTGTCAATATTTACAGCTAATGTATCAGCTGTAAATATTCAGAGGATAATAATTTTAAGTTTTGTTTTGTTGACCTACTTACAAGAACTTCCATGGTGGTTTGCGCATGCACCCTGCGGTTTAGTTTCATATCTATTTCGAAAATTACATCAATTGCTAATCTTGGTCTAAAAATAGCACACAGGACCCTTTAGAGTTGCTAAAGGGTTTCTGATGACTGTAGGCAGAGGCAGGCTAACGCTACCCATTGACTCCCAGTGCTTGACCTAAGCTAATTCACGGTGGGTGAGCTCTGCTCGTCTCTTTCTTGTTACTGCACGCACAATTGAAAGAATGGTGTCTATCTGCTTGTCATGGACTCAGGAGTGAGCTAAGACATGAAAACAATACAAAATGTTGGCATATCCCTTTAAGGGAATCATATTCAGATGTGAAAAGGTTGGTTAATCGGTGATTTTTTTCAAGGTTTGTTTATGCTAAATTCTAATTTGGTTTTTTTGTTTTGTCTCTTTGGTCATAGAACTTTTAAACATCAATCTGACAACATTTCAGCATAAATGTGTTTATAACCCAAGTTGTCCTGAATAAAAAGATGTCTTCAACTAGGTTGTGCTTGACAGGGTAGGAAGTAGGAAAAATCATCAAGAAAGGGACAGATTTTTAGCTTTTTTTTTTAAATTAAAAATCCATATATTGCATTGGTATCAATATCAGCGCTGATGTAAGTTAGTCTCATGTTGATTTGCAGAAATCCAGAATTGTGCATCCTTTTTTGACATACATGCATAAACATATCTATCCACACACAGGGAAATGCATAGCCCCAACTTACAAATACTAAAGGCTTTCTGAGTTGCAATATAGTTTATCTACTGATTTTATTCATTTAAAAAGGAACAAGCAAGAATAAACAGCTGGTTTATAATTTTATTTAAATGGATGGCCAGTCAGCCTGTGGTTTCTGTGCCCAGCCTGGCCTTCTGGGTGCTTGGCAAAGCGTGGGCGCTTCATTTGAAGGCCACACCCATGTGTGTCTTTTATTAAACAACTGTTTTCCCCCCATCTGGTCGGCTCCCTGAGCCCACACAAAATGGCCCTGTTCTAACATAATCCCACAAACTCCTCTTCTTGTCCTCCCGTTCTCTCTTTTCTGAGACTTAACCCCCTCTCTCCATGCTGATACAGTGCAGGAACAAGTGAGTGACAGTAAGAGACAAGCTGAGGCAGAGAGGCGGGGAGGGACAAATCTGCTCCTGTGTTGTTGAGCAGCCAATCTCTGTGAAAGGAAATCCCTCGCTGGCACAAAGAAAGCACCATCTTTTGTGCGAGGAAGCACTTGAGGCCTTTTCTTGTTGCGGTGGTGTCATCCAACCCCTCCCTCACACAATCCCACCCTCCGTTGAGCTTTTCCCCACAGTTCTCACCCCCTTCATTGTTTCCCCCTTGTTACTCACATGTTCTTGATTTTATTTTGAAAGGACTCCAAAACTGAGGTGGGAAAAAAATGCGATAAATTAAGAAATGTGTAGGAAAAACTTTCCTCAAAGTGAGCTGTCAAACACAGACCTGCCCTCCATAAGAAAACTGCTTTCTGGCGCTGGAGAATTGCCATGGTAACCATACCACCAGCTGTTGAGAGCCTCTAAGGACAATGTAAAGCTTCTCCATGTTGTGCCTTCTTCTTCTCATGAACTCTCACTTTTAGGACACACTTTTCTCACTCAAATCCCTCCAGATTAGTCATGCTGAGTCCAAGTTGGAAAAAAAAGAGCTTTAAAAAAAGTTTTGAGACTCACCATCAGAGCTGACAGTGTCATGATGATCAGGGTAATCCTGTCCAGTGTCTCTGTAATCCACCCAATTAATCCCCTCCAGACTATCATAGCTGGACTGAGCTTGATCTTTCACAGGTACCACAGTAAAGTGAGGCATGTTTTCATCACTCTGCTCCTCGTCCCCGGCTCACAATCCTCATAGCAGGCTAGCTGTTAGCCTCAACCTCAGCTCAACTCCCACTAATGGCAACTACATTCCACTACACTGTGCTCACTTCCTCTGGAGGGTATTACCATACAGTCCCCGCCCACAGGACAGCCAGCCCCTCCTGGGTTTTGTGTGTGTGTGAACAGCAAAAAAAAAGGTCTGGGGGATGCAACTGGAAAGACACTCAGGCAGGAGAAAAGTGACCCCGGCAGGGCAAAGCTTTGACTGAAAAGTAAGCTTTGTCATCTTTGAGTCATCAGAGGGTGGGAGAGTCAAAGGTCAACCCCTCTCTGCTCTGTGTGTGTCAGAGTGACTGTCTGCTCAAGGTTCACGCACACACTCATCAGTGTATGCAGGCCTTTCTCAGAAACACACACAGACTGCGACGTGGCAACTTGGAAAATAATCAAACTAAATTGGTGACTGGAAAGCGCAGAGTGGTAAAGAGAGGGAAGAGGAAAAGTTTGACAAAATCAGAGGAAACTTCAAGCAAATGTCCACAGTTTGATTTCTTTAAAACCCTTTTGCCTCATAGATGGTCATCAAGATTTCAAATGTTGGTACTTTATTCATTTATGATTTTCAAGGGATGCACTGTATTATTCACGTAATACCAGCATCAGCAGATAATAGAATAGTGCGCAGATGATGTAATTTTATGGACCAACCCTGAAGTTAGCATCAAGCTGGTTTCCTTGGCAGAGTTAATGGGTTTGTTATCTGATTTTTGGATTACTGGATTACTGTTAAAAATAAGCTCTGTGGCAAATAAAAGTTTAGGAAACTTACATTTTCCTCCTCAAGATAGTCTTCATAAATTAACTTAACTTCCATAATTTTTGAGGCAGGAAAATAGTTACTCTCAGGCTTCAAGTGACTATTACATGGCTTGTAAGACCAAATGACACTCTGAAATTCACGAGTGTGGCAATTCACAGTGTATTTCATTTTGTGGGGAACTTTACAATCTTTCAGACTTGTGACCTTATTTTGAGGTTTAGCCAAAAGATAGTTCTGAAATTCCATTGACTTTGATACCTGGACTGCTCATTCATCTCCATGTTTTAGGATTCACTGCTGCATTGCTCTATGGCCTAAAATGTTTATTTTAAACTGAGGGAACTGACAGATTAGAAAATCATTGTCAGTATTCAAATGACTTCTGAACAGTACCCTTATGCTTCACCTTATTAGGAAAAGACTTAACTTTTAGAAGTTTAAAGCAAGACAAACCAGTCAGCCTTGGATGAAGCTGAGGAGTCTTTCTCCGTCTGTAAACTCTCCATAAATTCAGTGACTTAATTTCCTATTTAACCACCTTCAAAATTTGTGGGGTTTCTTTTACCATAATTTTAAAAGGAAGTCTTATTGAGATTGAAATATATTTAACATGATCTGGCTAAGTTAGCAGCCAATACAATATTACAAAAAAACTTTAAGAAGTTCAACGGCACACCAGTTTAAGAGGTTTTCAGAGGTACAGTGACCTTTCAAGAGAAAGCTGCATTTCTCTGTCACCTCATTCTTCATCATCCTCTTTAATGTGCTTCGTGTCATCAATGAATGTAATTCAAGCTCTTTTTAGAGGTTGTTCAGTGCCTAAGGTGCATTTTCTTTGATAGTCGAATATTTTATATCAAGTGTGCAACAGACACACTTTTGCGATCTTGATAAGTTTCACAGACCAATAATAACACATTTTGATGAATTGTTACAATATTTCTAATAGATGTTGAAAACAGCAGATATGTGTGTTTCATTATATATTTCATATAATGTTAGTTTTTAAAATATTTTTCTCACATTTATTTTGATCTTGTATTTTATCATGTTTAAAATTGCCATATGAATGGTGTCTTCTTGATGTAAATTGTTTTATTTTCATCCTTAATTTTTGAGTGTTTTAAACTTCTAAGGGCTAAAGTTATAGATCTGGAGTACAACCTTATAAGAACAATATTTTCAGTTATTTCAAGCATTTTGTCTGAATTGTCAAACTGTAAACTGACTGTTCAATTATGAGAGAATGTACTAAAGATCTCACTTTCTGACAACAGGTTGTTACAGCATTGTTTGTAGCTCTCTCACAGTGCATTTCCACCAAGTGATTTGGTTTATTTAGGTTAAGTTTGATACAGTTTAGTACAGTAAACCCCAACTCTGCCTGCTCTCTCACAGGGCGCCATATCCGTACTTCATAGTTAGCAGCATGTTTAGGGCCACAGTATCTTTTTAGGTCTAGGTAAAGGCATGGATATGATTGGTTCTCATACAGAAGGGTGCAAAAAGTAGTATAGTTGACTAATAACTTAAGTACCTTTTCAAATATTTGACAGGGAAAAAAACAAATAACTGCACCATCGCAAACAAAACTGAACAGGGTGAAAACCCACCACAGGACACAGAAAATGCTTGGTCTTAATGTTACTGTAAAAAAATAAAAATAAAAAACACAATTTGCTAAGAGGTATATGCAATCCAATTTCTTCTCATCACTGAATGTCTATATTCAAAACGGAATATATTCTGTCTAATTAAGGTGAATAAATCATTGCTTATCTTTTTTGTCACTGTTTAAAGAAAACAGACAGTCAACAGGATTTTAGGGAAAGTCTAGTAGGGGAGACTTGGTGTTCTCTTCACTGGAAAAATATATGCATATATTGGTATTGGTATCAGTAATAGTGATGATATTGGTATCAGCTAAGATGGTTACAGACATATCAACATATTGAGTATTGGCAAAAATGCAGTAATGTGCATCCTCATAATTTCATCTCCTTTAACCTCAGAATAAAACATTGTGAAATGAGAAGAACTACAGCTATTGGGAGGAAAGAGCTCAGCAGTGAATTGTAACATCACTAACAGACTGTAGAGTTTGCCCGCCCCTTTCCAGAATTAGTAGCTACTCCCAAACCATAAAACATCAGCTCAAAGACTCCAAAGCTGTTATTAGAGGTCTTGTTTGAGGCTGCTGTAAATCTTACTCTGCTAGTGTTTCAGAGGTTACTGAGCTTTAGTGTGTCTGGGGTGATTTTACTTTGTTTGATTAAAAAAAAAAAAAAAAAACTATGCCCTTCCAGGAAAAATGCACTGGGAAAACAGTGGTGTTTACTCACTTGGCTGAGGTGCTATGGGGACAGCCACATGTAAACAAGAACTTATGCACAGTTGGATTTGGTCACTCTAGTTAATTTCAGACAAGCCTTAGGTCTCTTGGGCATATTTCTGATCAACTTGCAAGCAGATGAAGATCAATGACATTATTCAGAGCACCCATGAAAGCATGTTTACAAGTGCTTTTGCTGACAAAACAAAGGCATGGACAAAAAGAATGATCAAATAAACACCTCAAATCAAGCCAAACAGAGCATAAAGTAGTAAAGACATTCAAAACAAAAAAAGCAAGAGGAAAATCAAAATTTGAAAGGCAAGAAGAACGGATGCAAATGAAAAAATAAAACTGAAAGTCGTGAAGGGCAATCAAAGTATTAAATGACCACATTTAAGAAATACACAAAAGAAGTATCAAGAAATAGGGGCACCGGGGAAATGAGACAAATAAAGATAAAACAAACAAAATAGGAGTAGATTAATAATTAAAAAGGTAAAAGCAGTAACGGATGTCCAGAACCAACACAGAAGCAGAAATAAGAACAGGCAAATAGGTTCTTAGTAAAAATAAAATTTAAAAAAAGCAAATGAAAAAAATGACAAATAAGCAATGCAAGTGGAATGATTTTTATACCTCTTACTACTTGTCCTTCAGTCCTTTAACAGGCATGCACTTGAAAAACATGGTGCTGATACAATGAAACAATTAAGAAAATAGTTTGCTGAAATGTAGACTCAGCCATCTGTTTGAACATGTCTGCTCTGTGAAGATTATGATGTATTTAGAGTTGATTAAGTGCAATGAGTTGAGGATTCTGTGTCATTTTGTTGAGACACATCCATCAAATAAAAGAGTTCTTTATCATGTACTCAGTTTTTGTTATGGTATACCAGTGGAGGCATTGGGAAGAGAGGAAACACACAGGTAATTTAAGGCTGAAGCAAAAACGCAATCTTCACATGAAGAGAGACAGCACGAAAGAACTAGAGAGTGGAGATGCAGAAATCATCTGGCACTGCAGAGCATAAGAAGATCAGTTGACTGCAGTGAATGAGGATGAGGTGCGAGAGTGCAGGGAGCCCCGGTGTCAGGTAATCACGCTCAATCTCTGTGAGGCAGAAAGAAGAGAAAAACACACAAAAGCAGAAGCACAGGAGTCTAGAAACTCTGCAATAAAAGTCACTGATGAATGGGTGTCGTCACAGTTTTGGCCTCACTTTAAAAACAGTGAAATAAAAGCTATATCTGGACCAAGGTGATATTTAAACAAATGTTTTTGTCCTAACTTGTTTCAAATGTAACCCACTCTCATGATCTAGCCTCTTTAGTTACTGCTCCTTTAAAATCTTACAGTGAAATCATTCATTTTCAAAGTTTGTTGTGATCGTCTAATCTTGCCTCTCTCTGTGAAAGCTAAGGTTTGATAATAAAGTTTTTCTCCTGACCTGCTGTCTTGGTAAAGAAATACACACGAGATTCCAAAAACCATATAAGGTCATTATCTGGACCAACAAACCCATGCAGAGCTGTGTATGAGTGAGGGTCAGTGAGCAGCAGGCAGGCAGGACTTCCCTTTTTTCTCTCACCACAATTACTCAGTCTCCTGGAAAGACATGTAAGCAACAGGGGCAGATCCTGGGAAACAGGAGGCCCTCGAGGGTCAGCTTTTTTTTCAGGAAGACAAAAGCCTTGAGTTTCTGGTGGTAGAAATCTAAATTAAAGTACTACAAGAGCTTTCATAATGGTTTACATCATGGCAAAATTTCCAGATGATATACTGTAAGAAAATTGCCTCCCAATTGCAAAAGCTTCATTACAGCAAACTATCCAGCAGCTAAAAAAAATCACCTGTATGATTTAGAGCAAGAGTCTCAAACAAAGCAAAAGGGGACATGTCTGGCCCTGTCTTTAGACAAAGGGCCTATATAACTTTCAAAGACAAAAACATGTATGTTATCTCTGAAAACTGTTCACTCTGGTTTTAAGAATTCATATTTCTATCGTAACAAAAATATGAAAACAGACATTTTTCAGCATCTCTGTGTTCATCTTTCAAATTACTTATTCTTTTTTATTTTATTCCAAAATAAATGAAAAATGTACCCCCAATGTTTGTTTTTCAAGGTAATCATGTCAGAAAACAGAATATGTGCAAAAAAGATTTGCGCTTCTTGCTCTGAATGCAATTTTGTGTTAATTTGACTCAATTTTGATGCAAGAAAAATGTTGGTTACACTACCAAAAGTATGGAAGCCCTGGAAGGACATAAAAACAGAAGTTTTATTCTGCTCTGTCTTTTTCTGTGATAAAAAAAATATTTATATTTCTCCCAAGATCTTAAGTTATTTGATCAAATCTATGCTGTCATTTTCTCAAGATCTTCAGAAATATGACAAGATAAACAAGGATTGGTACATTATTTAACCAGCAGAGATGAGAAGAGCTCTTGAGAAAACACCAGAAAAGAACTTTCTATCAGATAAATGGGAAAAGGTAAAAACAGGAGAGCTTAGGGAGCACAAACCTCCACCAAGGCTTTTCTAACATTATTGACCTAGTTAGTAGTGAGTCTACACAAAAATGCCCTGACTCACAATGTTAGAGCATCCTTCAGAAAATTGGTGGATCTGGGAAAAGCCATATGGGTGCATGTCAACTTAAAGACTCCACAATGAAGGTTGTGACTTCTTCATTTACCTCTATCTTTTTCAACTTGGTGCTAACAGTGGCAGTACTTTATGTCTTGCACTTCTGTTTTTTTGCCACTAGATGGCAGCCTTAAAACATTTAAAGGACATTTATCTGGTCTTCACAACCTCAAAATTGATAACAAACCAGCTCCCGAAGGTGTCACACTTGCTCAGATATAACGTGAGCTACTGTGTACCCCACTATATATAACTTTTTCAAACAATTGCACACAATAAAAACAATTGTAATGTTAGGTTGAGTATTTAAAAAATAACGTCTTCTTATTTATGATAAAAATTGGACTTACTATGTGTTCAGGAATAAGTGCTGTGGATAAACTTGACCTGCTGCAGAAATGTTGTTTGGTTGGTTGGTGGGACAGGTATTTTTCCTCAGCATTTAGGTATATAAAAATAGGTATAGTTTATCTCAGAGTCCAGACAATTCAAGGCCCACTCTAGAACATGGTTAATACACCTTATAACACTTTCTCATTCATGTAATACATTTTATAACCAATTTAATTTACAAATGCTTGAATGCCATCTTTCCATATAGATGCTTTGATAAAACTTTTTACTGTTATAAAATTGGGAAATGATATCTAATCTACATGTATTCCTGTATGTTTTAGATTTTACCATATCTTTTTTTTCCACAGTCAGTGAGTCTAGCTTGTTAAAATTTCATGACCAACTTTTAAGTCTATTATCTGAAAATAAGGGATTTCTTTGCATTTTGAATGAGAGGTACTTAGCTGTATGACTTAATCTAATTGCTTGTGAAAGCTAAGCGCCCCTTGTCTCTCCCAGTGACATTGATTGTGATTTTCTAATACGATGCCTAAGGGGACTTAAGTCGATCCAATTACCTTTGGCTGCCAACATTAGCTTGACGTGGCCCTCGAGCCATTTCACTTTGTCTCTCCCACTGCAGATCTACCTCTGTGGACAATGAATGCCATGTAGCCTGTCCGCTTGGCTGGCTGAAAGGGTGGTCATGGTATCACACTGTTTTCCAAGATGGCTCTGTGGCTAAATGGCAGCAAGTATGGCTTGTTTTTAGTTGGTCTGTGTCAATCCACAGTACTTCTGTCTGCCACACCAGCTGCAGTTTGATATTTTCAACATTAGCAATATTTTTATTTGTATAATTCTACGAGCCAGATTGTTGCACTCGTTATTCAGAAAATGCAGTTGTACAGGACACATTGTTCGAGGCCCATGGAAAAGGGGGGAACACAGACTGTCTGGTTGAGCAGACTTCATACAAAACACTTGGCTAGCCCAGTGGTTCTCAACTGGTGTGCCTTGTTACCGGTCCAGATGTGCCTTGGGAATTCGTCAAACCATGTTTTATTTTTTTGTCACCTAATTCTTTATTGATTTTTTCACATTGGTAAGTTCAGGTAAAGATGAAGCCATGAATAAATATAACAACAACAAAAGAAAAAAAAAACAACAACGAGGTACTGTCAGGGAGTTAAGTCTTCAGCAAGTATCAGTTTAGTGTTTCAGTATCAACAAATGATTTCTTTCCCTTTTTTCAGTTTTTTTGTAGCTTCGTTTAGTCCTGAATAATGACCATTTTTCCCACTTGTCCTCCATCTGTGCCTCTTGTAGTCTTGGACGGTGCATAATTTTTTCTGTTCCATAAATTTCCTCTACTGTGTCTATCCATTGTTTGTGGGTAGGGGATCCACTCCGCCCCACTTTCTTTTCATTTTTTTTTTTTTTTTTTTACAGCTATTAACATGATTTTTTACCACATATCCGTCTCTTGATTGAACATATTCTTTGGAGGAATTTAAATTACACAGATAAAGTATTATAAAGCTCAACAGAATATTTTATTTTAGTATATTTTGCAATATACTGTGCACACCTTTCAAAAAAGTTAGAATTTTATGACATTTCCAAAAATATGTGTGAATTATCAGCATCCAGGACTCCACATTCTCTCCAGCATGATACACTTGTGTTGGCAGATTTGCTTTTGATCTCGGGTTCAAAGTTCACAAACTGGTTGATGTTTGGCGTATTTTCCAAATGTCATGCCAGTCATCATCAGATATTGTTACACTGAATTCAACAACCATGTATTATTAATACAACTGTACAGTGACAGATGAGGGACTTATTAATTTGCTCAATCAGTACTCTAAATGTGCTCACTCTTGTGTAAAAATGAAAATCCAGTTACTTTAAAGGATAAGTTCGGTTTCTACAGCTTTCACATAGTTTGTAGAATGAAGTAGAACAATATACTCACCCAAAAGGCTTTCCTGATCCAAACAGTGCTTCGGGAGATATTTAGATCCAAATCGAGCGGCGGACATCCGTATAAATGGTAGCAGACGGGGCATGTATAGCGCTGCTCCTAAAACTGCATTAATCGTCCAAAAACTCATTAGTTTCACCAACATTTCATCATGGTCCGCTCGCGCTACCCCTCCACGACAGTCCGGTGTCACTCTATCCATGTTTTGTGACTGTGCTGACCTCTGAACTGAAAAGTTTCTTGCCTCCGCGTCCTCCTTTCAATGAGCTCCTCATCTGTATACTCTGGCTCGAAACTGTAAGGACACCCATCATATTCAAAGTTCTCGTCCACAACATCTTCATCCGATAGATATTCGTCCATTTGCACAAAACTGGAAGAAGAAAGTTATTGTGTAGCCACCGCTCGCCGATGAAACAATGAGCCGTACTGCACATGCGCGCGCAACCGAAAGAAACTTTTCAGTTCAGAGGTCAGCACAGTGATAGTCTGAAATAGTCAGACTATCACTGTGCAGAAATAGTCTGTGATAGTAGAAGTCTGTGTGTGTGTGAGTGAGAGAGTAAAAACCAAATGAACTCAATTCAGCCCAGTTTTATTGCAGGGAAGCACGTTAAGGTAAAGGCTGATTAGCTTTTGGCGCAAGGTTAGCCCACCGGCAGTGTTGCCAGACTTTTTGACTGAAGTAAGCAACCAGGTCAATAAAAACAAGCCCAAAACAAGCAACCTTTACCTATTTCTTTTTCTAATGAGATATATTACTGTTTTTTTTTTTTTATAAAGAGAAATCTACACAAAGCATGTTTTAATTTTCATCTACATTACATTTCAATTTTGCAGTGCCTTTTTTCACTGTTTGTCTCTTAATTTACTTATTCAACATCCTTTTGTTTGGAGGTGGGACATCCTTGTCTTTATTTAGAAGTGAAGGGAGGGTCTACTTTTATTTATATCTCTGTTATTGCTAAACAGGGCGGCAGTAGCTCAGTCTGCAAGGACTTGGGTTGGGGATTGAAAGGTGGCTGGTTCAAGTCCCAACTGGACCATGTTTGGATTAAAATGTTGGTTTGGTAGCTGGAGAGGTGCCAGCTGACTTCCTGGGCACTATTGAAGTGCCCTTGAGCAAGGCACTGAACCCCAAAAACTGCTTGGTAGCACTTCTTCAGGAGCAGCAAGCCATCACTCTGACATCTCTCCATTGATGCATGATCATAGGACCTGTTTGCATGTGCATGTGCATTTCAGCCTGTATTTGTGTAGCATGTTTCAACAGAGTGTAAAGAATAGAATTTCCCCATGAGGGACTAATAAAGGATGACTTTCTTTTCAGTCTGTCCAACCTTGATTTTTGCAATCAAACAGACGTAGTCAGGCTTTTCTTTATGTTGATTTTTTTGTGTCTGGCTAATAGGATTTCTTTTTAGTGGAAACATCATTTTTGCCCCTCTTTTTACAGTAAAATTTACATTTGTGTTTGGAGTGGGACAAAATAGTTTGTGTAACTTCTGAATTAAGTTTATATTGATAGTAGAGTGTGCACCAGATCCCTCCAGAGTTCGGCAGCACAACAAGACCCTGGGAACACCCTGCACTTTTTGTTTTTGTTTGAACTTGGAAAAAAGATAAGTGAAAGATTAACATTTAAGTTATATTGAAATTTGGAAAACTTTATTTACTGTAGAAAACTTTAGGAAGCTGTTTTGTTTTATTTGTTTAAGTTTTCAGTTAACTTTATCAGCCTGGGAGCTTCCTGCATGTTTTGTTAGAATTTTAAACAAAGATGTCTATTGTCTAAGATTAAAAAAACCTTTAACATTTTGCAAATTTGATAAGCTGTTCAATAAACATATGCTTAAAGGCATTTGAACAAAGTTAAGTGTTGGAGTTTGTATTATTCAAAATTTTGATGCCAATATTTTCCCTTTTACTACAGATGGATATCGGCTCCAAATATCAGTTATCGGCCTCCTTGACTAGTAATAATCAGTATCGGTATTGGCCTTGAAAAAACCATATCGGTCTATTTCTATTCCAAAGTATCCAAAGTAAACAGCGGTCATATTCATGACAAAAACCATGAATTTCTCCCATTTGGCAGTGGTTGTTTCCCCTTGTGAAGCAAACTAGTTGCAGCTGCTGATGGAAGGACACGTAGGCTGTGCTGTGTGTCAAAATAGTGCCTAATCAGAGCAGCGGTGTGGTGGAATATTAAGTGGATACAGACAACCTGTTTGTAGCGTGTGATGACCCCACACTGTTTTTGTGTTCGTTTTTTTGCACCCACAACTCTTTCAGTTAATTGTTTATCTGTTAGACTTAAAGACTTTACACCTTTGTCTACTCTGACTGAGAGATGATTATACTTTTAAAGTCATAAGTTCAAGGTTTTTACATGTTATCATGCAGGCTTTATTTTTGCATCCTCTAGTTTGAACTAAAGCCAACGAGCTCAAACAAAACACTAATTTTTTTACTGGTATGATCTGAAAGGTGATGTTGCTGAAATATTGAACTGCTTCAGTGGGTCTAAAAGCAAAAGGCGTTTCTCTTTTGTCTCTGTTTGCTGTTTTAACTACTTTGACACTATATGGCCTTGGCCCACTTAGCATAGACTGCCAGTATTATACAATTTTTATTATCTGTTTATTTTAACTCTATGCAATAATTTATGGGGATTTTTAGGAAAAGTATAATTTAAAAGTTGCATCCAGCTTGCAAAAAAACTGAATTTACTACTTGTACATCGGGGCAGCAGTAATATCTGCAGGTCTTGTCTTCAGCAAATCCATATTTTCATTCAATAGAAATCAGAAGTATTAAACAATAAGCAAAGACCCCATTTTCAAATTCTCTTGTTGTTCTGTGCCATCCTGTCAAAAATGGCTTTATATCCTCCAAACTGTCCTTTATCCCTTAGTAGTATTTTTTCTATATGTGGACCACCACTACCACACCAGATCCTCTAGATGAGAGTAAATTAGTGTGATAAGAAAACTGTCTTGATAAATTGGCTTGATTTCCCTTCTTACTCAGTAAGCAAGCAGTGTCTTATCCCAGAGATATGGTGACAAAGCTGGATAAACTAAAGTTTACATGTAGTAAATCTCTATATGATTTTTCTGCAAGTCATTCTTTATTTTGTCAACGACTAAATTTTATTGCAATAATAGTCACACTTTTGTGCAGCAGAAGTTCATGTATAAATTGTAGTCATTGTCTACATGATATAAAGGGCACGCAACATCAAAGCAGAGCCCCTCAGATTCTACTAACTTTGTCTTTTTGTGCTACTCACATCTGATCTGATGTATTGCATTGAATTTGCCTGCAGGGACACGTACACAACACACAGACACAAACACACACAGACAAACACCATTCTCTCAGGAAATCCACTCTTGATGGACATGATAACATCAAGACCATACTCCTTCTGTGACAGATTGCAGACAAAGAACCAGCTCAAACTGGATTAGAATTAAGCGAGTAAAAGAGAGTCAGGGAGAGGAGGAAGGTAAAAACAGAGAAAATGATAGTGTGGGAGACTCTTTAACAAAACTGAGAGGGAGCCAGGGACCAGACAGTTGAGGAGGTCAAGGCATTAATTGAGGTTTGGTTTAAACAAACATTCTTTCCTCATTCGCCACAGGACAGGGTTTGTGTTTTCCCTATCCTCCTCTGCTTTGTCTATCGTTGCACGTCATCTGACTGCTGTACTTTTTAGTATTGCATAATAGTAAACAAAAACGTCAGCCAACGATCATAAATATGAAGTGTCTCAGTTTAGGGTATAACACATTTTTTATGTAACCTTTACTTTGCCTCGGAGTTGAACTTGGTTGCCTCAACACACTTGAGTTTTAGCAGGCCCATTATACTAAGACCTTAAGTTGTTTTGTTCAGTCGACTTTTAGGTGGTTCTCAGTATGTTTATTATATTTTCTACATTGGTATTGGCTCAACTCACCTCATCTTAACTCAGTTCTGGCTCTAGGTGCTTAGTTTTCCACTGCACCATACGGCTCACATAAAATTGTACCCTTGCAGCGTAGGCAGGGTTTTTGTAGTGTGGCTGTGCAAAACTGCTGTGATGTTGTACTGTGTTTGGTTACAAAAAACATCTCTGAGACTAATATTAAGGCTGCCACCATCAATTTCAAATGCTTGAGGGAATCACATTGTCTTAAAGGTCCCATGTCATGCAAAATGCAATTTTCTTTGCTTTTTGTGTTGTTAGAAGGTACTTGGAGAGCAGAAGGACATGGCACCTTTTACTAAACTCTCAGTTTGCAGAGAAATGCACTATACCTCTTTGAATAAAATGACCCTTAAAATGCTCCTTTTCTCTTCCTGCAGTATATTATGTAATAGCTGTACAGTCTACATGTGTGTTTTCTGCTCATCGCATTCAGACCCCATGATTGTAACCCCTCCTCCCTTCAGTCATTGTTTAGGCAGCCAGTTTACAAAGAGTTTACTTTGGTAGCTCTTTGACATCTCAGGTCTGAGTATTTCCAAAATGGAGGGAAATAGAGCTGCATCTGATCCTCTACTGCAGCCTGTCCAAAAATTTGGGTCCTGACTAAAAATGAGTTGCAAGCCCATATTTACTGCATCACGGACTGTCAGACTGAAATCACTGAAATGACTCAGAGGAGTGGTCATGCCCATTCCTTCCTTATCTTTGCACGACCCGGCTAATTGACATCTGTACGTGCCCTCTGGCTCCTCAGAGCAAGCAAGCAAAGGCAGTATGTGTGCGCAAGTGACACTGAGGACTGCTGCGCCCACGATGACACAGCAAAATTATAAAGAGGATTTTATAAACATTTGCTTTGCCAAGGCCTTTTGGATGAAGCCAAGAGGTTATAGAGGGGTTTTATTTTTTGTGATGGTGGAAGGCAAAAGTCACAATTGTTACTGGAAATGAGTTTGTTGCCCAGCTGTTAAAACACAAAAGTGATTGAGTAAATGGAGGCAAAAGTGTAGTGTAGTCCGTGGCTTTAAAGAGACATGTTTTGTTCCAGCGATGCTTGTAAGTAGCCAAAAATTGTCAGAAGACACATAGGGAAATCAAACAGCATTACAACAACAGCAGGAACATTTCCGACCTGATATCCCAGTTTTACTGAGGACCACTCAGAGGCATCTCCCCGTCACATTTTCATCGCGGCTAAGCTTACTTGGAACCCTACCAGAGGTGATACGTAAAATGGCAACAGGTACAATTCGTAATGGAAAAAAGGCTATAGTTGAGGTGTTGAGCTTGATTATTCTTGTCGAGAATGCATACACATGGGTTAAATGTGTCCTTTCAGCTCTCAGACTTTCCTTCTGACTTTTTCACCTACTCATTGAAAGCATGGACAAACTTTACTGCCTGATAATATATATAAGATTTACTTTTGACACCAGTGCAATGCATGCTGTCCATCAAGCTTTCAGAGGTACCCAAAGGCAGAAAACGACACATCTTCTGCTTTGCTTTACATTTATGCTGATCAATTTTTCGGTTTGAGTCTGGTATGGAAATTGTGGTACATGCACTGCAGTCAATCTGGGTCTGTTCAAGGAATACACATACAATAATAAACTATCTCTAGACTAACAATTTAATAATTTAAATTTTTCCAATTGCATTTAAACATACAAGTGAAATATTTATAAAACACATTTTAATTTCTACAGGAGCAGAGTCATTTGTAGAAGTCTTGCTTTGATAGTATTTCCAACTGTGGTTCTTAACTATGTTTACAAGGACCCTAAAGTTAATGTATTCATCCATCTATCCATCCATCTCAGTTAGGAAGGCATTGGAATTTTTGGCTGCTGAAGAAACAAAACAGCGTACTGTAAATGAATCCTCTAATCTCCCAAGTTAACATTCCTTCCTCTGGGCTTCTTATCACAAAAATAGCACTTCACTTTTCCAAAACACTTGCTGTGTGGATGGATGGAAAGTGCAACACAAAATTAAGCAGTGAGCATGTATTGAGTGATTTCTACAGTTACACTCATTGTAGGCTTATCTATTTCAGTCAGTTTCCTCTTTTCCCACCAACTCTCTATATTAAAACAAACTTGAGCTCCTTATTCTGTTGTTCTTTGACATTACGTGACATTTGCCACTCCAATAGAAGTAGTTTAGCCTAATAATTACAAAAGTATCCAAAAATATTTTTTTGTAAGAATGAAGAGACTCTCCCGGCAAGGGTAGAAATCATGTCTGTTGTTGATCATATCTTACCTCATGTTGTAATTTAATGACCAACTCAGATAAAGTGATTAGGGAAGGAAGGTATTTATCTCCCTGACCTAAAGTCCCAGGAAATAGTACACAGTGGGCTCTGTCACTTCCATTTCTGTATTTGTCTCTCTTGTATTTGTATTGTATGTTTAGTGGTGTTGTTCAGAGTTTTACAGTAAATGTAAAAAGCAGAGTTAGACCAACAAAGCAATACACAGCTACCACTTTAAAGAAACTGTAAGTAATTTAACTTTGTGTTACGCGCTTGACTGTATCTATCGTTTATCTCTATATTCAAGGGATCATACTGTTACTTGGTATTTTTTTCACTCTTTTTTGTATCACATATGAGGTACCAAACCAGGTGAACCAATGATAAATTTGACATAAAGATACTGCAGACCATTGAGTGATGAAGGAGTGCAATCACTAGTAGCATTACAAGAGTCATGTCTAACAGATAAATCAAACACCTCTCGTCTTTGGCTCTGTATTGCTGTTATCAGATTCTCTTGTGCTTTTCAACAGAATTTTTTCTATCCTGCAAGCAGTCATCTCTTGGACAAAATTGTTTTCTTTGCCATGACAACGAGTCACAAACTGAAAACCATGTGTCTCCTTGATATCTTCCATTGTTGAACTTCATGGCAGTTTCATAAACAACTATGGCCACCTTGCCATTGTTGTTGTAAAGACAGGAATACAGTGGCTCTTTTCATTGTGCATTTACACAGAAGTACAGCAAAGCTCCTTTATCATAACACCTCCACGTCCACAAATCCTGCAAGGATGTGGCATTTCTGTCAACTGACAGTGTGATCCAGCTTTGGAAAAGTGCAACTGTTTTTTTTCTATACATACACAGTATTACTATGTGAATTAGTTGCTATTGTCAATTCTTATTTTAGTGCCTTTGTCTCTGCCCACCTCCCTATCTCTGCCCACTCACATCCCAAACATGGCTATAGGTTTGGAAGTATGTATGTTTGTACACTGCCTGGCCAAAAAAAAGTCACCACCTGGATTTAACTAAACAAATAGGTACGAGCCTCCTATTGGATAATTACTGCATGGACAGTTATCTTTCAGCTGGCAACAAGTTATTTAACCCCAGCTGATGCAATGAGTAGATTCTCATTTCATAAACAACCATGTCGAAAGACACATCCTGTGGTCATGGAGAAGATGTTAGTCTGTTTAAGAAGGGTCAAATCATTGGCATGCATCAAGCAGAGAAAACATCTAAGGAGATTGCAGAAACTACTAAAGTTGGGTTAAGAACTGTCCAACGCATTATTATAAACTGGAAGGAAAGTAGGGAACCATGGCTTTCGAGGAAGAAATGTGGAAAAAATCCTGAATGATCGTGATTGGCGATCACTAAAACAATTGGCCAGATCAAGTCAAAGAAAAACAACAGTAGAACTCAGGGGTATGTGTAATAGTGAAAGTAAAAGCATTTCCACATGCACAATGCGAAGGGAACTCAAGGGATTGGGACTGAACAGCTGTGTAGCCTTAAGAAAACCACTAATCAGTAAGGCTAACTGGAGAAAAAGGCTTCAGTTTGCTAGGGAGCATAAAGATTGGACTCTGGAGGAGTGACAGAAGGTCATGTGGTCTGATGAGTCCAGATTTACTCTGTTACAGAGTGATGGATGCATCGGGGTAAGAAGAGAGGCAGGTGAAGTGATGCACCCATCATGCCTAGTGGGGGCAGTGCTATGATCTGGGTTTGCTGCAGTTCTTCAGGTCTAGGTTAAGCAACATTATGTCATTGAGCTCAAATTATGAAAGAGTGGTTCAGGGAGCATGAGACATCATTTTCACACATGGATTGGCCACCACAGAGTCCAGACCTTAACCCCATTGAGAATCCTTGGGATGTGCTAGAGAAGGCTTTGCACAATAGTCAGACTCTCCCATCTCAATTCAAGATCTTGGTGAAAAATTAATGCAACACTGGATGTAAATAAATGTTGTGACATTGCAGAAGCTTATCGAAACAATGCCACAGCAAATGCTTGCTGAAATCAAAACTAAGGGTGGTCCAACAAAATATTTAAATTGCCTTGAGATACTATTTGTTCTGGTTTGGCGCTATACAAATAAAAATTTATAGATCGATCAACCTCTGGAGGGATTATCAGATTTGGTGTTGATTTCAATTGTGTCCTAAATCCAGGCTTAAATAGATCTTTAACTAAGCAAAGTAGCTCTCTTTCCAAATCTGCAACAGTCATTGATTTCTTTCTTCAAGCATATGACATCATAGACCCATGGCGAGCACAAATGACAACATAACTCCTTTTTTTTCTTTGTAGACCACCCCTGTTCAAAGATTGATGACTTTCTAATAGATAAATCAGTTCTCCCAAATGTTTCTTTACGTAAATATCATGCAATTGTAATATCTGACCATTCTCCTGCTCAAATAGATCATGTCTTCCCAGACAGCCATCCTCCTCAACTGTTGTGGAGATTTGACCCTTTGAAGCTGTCTGATGAAGCCTTTATTGCTTACATCTCTAGAGAAATAGACTTTTAATCTTTTTTTTTAAGAAATGAATGACACACTGGATGTCTCCAAATCCACCATTTTGGAGACATTTAAGACGTTTTTATGAGGCAAAATTATTTCGTACACTGCACACAAAACAAGAAAAAAATCTATCAGACTTGCAGAATTGACCCAGCTCATCTTTGACCTGGGTTCTCAGTATGCTAATGCACCATCTGCCAATTTGTTTAAACAGAGGTTGCTGCTTCAATCAGAATTTGAGATGCTGTTGATAAAGGAAACAGAAAAACTCATGCTTAGAACAAGACAGCATTTTATGAACATGAAGAGAGGGTGAGTAAAGTATAATCACATCAACTGCGTCAATCTGCATCCAATAATCTAATACTGGAAATTTGTGATGAATCTGGACTGGTTTCAAATGCTCATAAACAGATTAATGATGCATTCGATTGGTATTACTCAAATTTGTATGCATCCTAGGAAACTAAGGATACCTCTTGCCTGGAAGCTTTTAAGGGAAATCTTTGGATTCCAACCATCAGATTTCTCTTACCAAGAATGAGATTGAACTTGCAATCGGTTCTTTACAGGGTATGAAAACTCCTGGCCCTGATGGATTCACAAGTGAATTTTATGAAGCTTTTTCCTCAAAATTGTCCCCATTACTATGTGAAGTGTTTCTAGAATTACATGCAAAAGTTTCATTTAATTAATCCTGTTGTTCTCAACACAGATATTTTAATGGATGCACACTTGGCACATTTGCTGCACAAACATAAACAAGTAACTATTACAAAAATACTGTCGACACCCCCTTCTGAGCTGACAATACACAGCATTCAGTTGAAAAAGATATTGTATTATTATGTGTTTTCTCTTTGCACCTTGCTTTCTCAGTATAACTCCAGTTTGCTCTTTTGATTTTATAACATGTAAAATTAAAGCAGATAGATACAGGACATTTCCTTTTTTTATAATTATTATTATTATTATTATTTTACAAATATTTTAGATAGGCATCACTGCATAAGCATACTTCTATCTTGTGATCTCCTGTTTTTATTTTTATTTCTCAGAGATTGAATTAACACTAGTTGTTGGTGTATTTGTAAAGACAAAAATCATTACACATCTCCAAGGAATGCATGTTCTGTGTTGGATTTATTGGCTTTAGGTAAAAATGTTAACCCAGAGCTCAAGTAGCTATGGCCATATGCAGTCATACTGTAACTTCTCTGAGAATTACATCATTTTATTAGATTGATGGCTATTTATCCTAGAGAGACAAAAACCAGACACTATTTTTAATGTAAACCTTTGCTGCTATGTATACATAAACCTATGGATGAAATAATAATTTTGCCCTCAAGTTTCTCTGTACCTTTGAAAGATAGTTTGGACTCAGGCCAGGTCTTTTGTGGTTTTCACAGTTGTAGGGATGGCTCAGGATACAAACAGGAAATACATCATAGTTTGCCCAAGGGAGAAGAAGAGTTTCCTGTCTCTGAGGAATGCTGGACTTTATTACCAGCTGTTCTGTGGTTGCAAAATATCTAAGTTAGCCATGTTGTTATAATGCCAAGCCTTCAGAGCCACCGTACAGTGAGGGGTGTTTTGCCACTTCATGAGTCCCTGGTCTTGAACTATAGGATTTATTAGACATGCTGCAGAGCAGCAGAAGTATAAAACAGATCCAGTGATTAGATTTGGCATTGAAAAAAAGGAAAATGCATTACTGGGTATCACATCAATCAGAATGGAAAACAGTTGCATGCAAGTAACAGCAAATGTTTTGGTTGAACCTCAAGTTTTGAAACTTTGTTGTTGTCACAGTTGGACATCGTAATGGAAAGATCATCCTTCAATGAGGTTTTTTCACATTTCCAAGTAAAACAATGGAAAATTTTATGCACCAAAGAGAGACACTGATGTGTTTTTTTCTCTGTAACTTAACACTCAGCCCTGCACAAATCAAGACTGATGTCTGTACTGTACACATCACAGATGTGCTGAGAGGAATGTGCGTGTATATACCGTTGATGAGTCTCATGGGGAACAGACTGACATGAACAACTGATCTGATTTCATGAAAAAATGTAACCATACTGTTGAACTGTTTCTTTTCAGACCAAACCCTCAGGTGAACATCTCAGAGGATCATCTCACAGCTAACTCTTTCATAACAGTGCCTTTGTAGCTCCTTGCTGTGTCAGGATTCTCTCCATGAAGTGTTTCTGAAAACCACAAAGGGATTTTGTGCTCTGTCACATGGATTACTCCCAGGCAATTGGATTATAAGTATAAAACAAATCCTCAGTCTAAAGAGGTACATTAGAAAAAGGATTGCCTTTGCCCAAATCACATTAGTGCTGCACAGAGCTGCCAATTAAGAAGCAGTCTATGGTGGTCCACCTTGACTTTTATTGGCTAAACAAATTTGATAAAAGTTTGCGGTTTTGACCTTTTTGCTGCATTACGGTGAAAGTGAAGGCATTGAGATGAAAAGCAGGCAGAGGTGGAAAAGAGACAATTCAAGTCCTAACTTCAAAATGACACAAAGCACAAAAGACAGTTCAGCTGTGATTTTGCTCATTTTTCAAGATTTTGTTTTGAAGGAGGAAAAAATACCTTTCACCTGATAAAATCTTGTTATTGCAAACATGTTTATTTTTAAGTAGCACAACACCTCCATCTAATGTAACATTATCTTAACATTATTCAAATTCTAATCACTGTTGGTGTGACTGGGGAACTGTGCTCAGTTGCCAAATTCAACTCTATTTTATCTTAAGCATTTTTAACCATCAGTGATGTTAAATGTGAGAAGAGGTGGAGTAGAATGTTTAATAGCTTTTCATGACTTATACCACACAAGATGTGATGGTTAAACAAGATGTCCCCTTTGATGAAATATGTAATTAGACATCTTTGTTACAGAAAAAAAAGACAACCACTCTAATTTCAGCAGGCCTCCAATTACCTTTTTTAATTATCGCTAAAGATGGACATCTGGTGTAAATTGGGCTAAACAATAATGGTTAGAACTGACGTTGGGATATTTTTTCCTTTTCCAATATGTATATTCAGATTTTTAAGGCAACTAGTTGAGATAAATGCAACTCATTTTAATGTATTTTTTTAATTTAAGGACTATATTTTAATTTGTGTCAGTGTCATTTTTAGATTTTAAATCCAAACTTTTATGTCTCACTGGATGCAGCTCTCTAAAAGCAACACACACACATACGCTCACACAGACTAAGTAGTCTGAAAGTGAAGATAGGAACAAAAGAAACAACACATTTTATTTTAGAGATGATTAAACTCAAATAAACTTGTTGCTTGTTATTCTGCAACATTTGAAGTTAGCAAGTGTTTCTAAGTTTGTTAAATCTTGCATTGAGTCAGCATCATCACTGCATGGCTTTAGTCTTAAATGGAACAAAGCACTGCTGGATGCCAGTGTGCGTGTCTGTGTCATTGACGGACCATAGATGTTCTGTCCCAGCATTTACAAACACAGGAATGAGGTGTGACTGATAGTGAGAATACACTCACTGAAGAGCTACCTCATGTTACCAAGCATCTGCCTTGTGTATCATGTTGGTGTGTCTGTGAATGCTGCATTTTTACCTGCTGCCTGAATAAGCATGCTGAAGGAACACACAGACTTTGCATACATGTTGTTCAGTTTTTTGATAATTGATGGTGATATAATTCATTATTAGTTGCCCATCCTGCAATGTAACAACTGCACACATCCCATTTGTGGTGGTTATAAGATATGTTGTTGAGCCTTAGAGCAATTAACAAGCATATCATAGATATAAGCTCTTAATTCCAACTCCATTGATTTGAACTTTTTTTAGCTTCTTGTCAGTCTGAAAGCATAAGGAAATGGTCAACTGAGATCCATAATAAGTAGACAAGTACTGATAGATGAGTGAGTGACAGGCAAAAATGTGCTGATTTTGTGATGGGTGACCGGCTGGTCCTCACAACTATTTCCAATTTTGAGCCAATCACAGATTAACACAAGATGTTTCATGCTGTGCACCCAGTGACACAAAAACAAATGCAACAGCCACATACACATTAGCTTACATGTCAACAGAGTTGATGCGAGGTGCCGATCAGAGGAAAACAGCCGTTGACATAGTGAAGGATAATTAACGTCAGTTTCCCAGATGCTCCTCTTGCCTAAAAATAACTCCTTCCATTATAGATCTATGCATCTAAGTATGTGCTGTTTTTCTTTCTTGTAGTGCTGGATTTTAAAATATAATTTAATTGATATCCTACAGATATTTTTTTGTATCTTGGGCCACTTACATGACAAAGCATCAGCCTGTTATCAAGAGGGTTGATCTTATAAGACATGTCACTTTGCAGGCAACACTTCACATTAATTTATGACTGATAGATGTAAAAATGATTAAAAAAAACCCTCTTTGAAACCACAAAAACTGTTCCTTGAGACAGTCAGATAATCGCTTATAATTAATAGCTATTAGCTTCATGAAATAGTCACTTACTGTTGTTTACTGTGTCATCCATAATCCTTGCAGGAGTCAAGAAGAATTCAGATTAAGAACCACCCTGTGCTCAGAGGCTGTGGTCATTGTGATGACCTTTCTAGATGTGACCTGTGGTTCCTTTTCTGCATGTCATTACCCACCATAAATCTCCCAGTTTTCTGACTCCATCCTCTCACTCATTGGAATAGAGAATATAAAGCCCTTAAATGTGTATTCTAAGATTGAGGCAAAAAGTAAAAGTTAATCATTTATTAAACAGTTTCTGAATGAAAGAAGATCCATCCATTATCTATGCCACTCGTCCCTCTCGGGGTCACAGGGGGGCTGGAGCCTATCCCAGCTGACTTTGAGTGAGAGACGAGGTTCATCGTGAACCGGTCACCAGCCTGTCATTGGGCCATATAAAAAGACGGACAACCATTCATGCTCTCACTCATACCTAAGGACAATTTTGAGTCACCAATCAACCTAATGAGCATGTTTTTGGTCAGTGGGGGGAAGCTTTGATGCCTTGAGAGAATCCATGCATGCCCTGGAGAACATGCAAATTTCATGCAGAAAGTCCCTGAATGACCCAGATATCTAATTAGGAACCTTCTTGCTGTGAGGCACGTGCACTACCTGCTGTGCCATCGTGCCCTCCTCAGAAAGAAGGACCTTACTGACCAAACTAATGGTAGGTATTGGGACCAAAAAATAAACTGATAAATTGTTTTTCTGTTTACCTTCTTCTCATTAATTTTTAAAGGGTGGCCTGTATTGGCTTCCTGTGTGATATTAATGGTATGGTCGCTACTAATTTAAGATACATACCTTTCCACATTTTATCTGAAAACAACTTATTTAAACTGCATTAAACAGGAAAGTGCTCTAAAAGTTAGAAAACACCTTTTAACATTGTTTAAACTGGCACTAAATGTTCTGACTTTGCTTTAGTGTAAATGATATATATATATATATCTATATACACACACACACACACTGTTAAAATCCTTCATGTCTGCTGTGACTCCACTGAGGATAAGCAGGCACACATGTTCAGGCTGCAACAATCAGCCACAGGTGCAGCCACTGAGGCCTGATCAGGAGCTTAGAAAAGACTCCTGAGCCCATTGTTCAGTTTACTCTGCTGCTGACATGTGTTTCACCCTGGCTGTCAAGAGCGTCAAAAGTGAGTGTTATGTGATGTGATTTTATTCATGGACTGAATTGAAGCCAATTTAGATTGTTTAATCAGGTGAATTTTGTGTTAAAAGCAAACTTTGGGACTCTAAAGATTCTGATGACTTAGTCAAAAATTGATGGGCATTATTTTGTTATTTAAAGCTAATCAATTACGTTTATATTTTTCCTTCTTGTTAAATACAGAAACACCACTTGACAGCTTGTGAATAAACCCTTTAAATTGGAACCTCTATAACCTCCTATAAAACTGTCACACATTTAAAACACACACACACAAATATATATATACAAGTTTTAGTTTAATTTATATCCCAATATAAAATTTGTTATAAACCTTAAAGCTGGGCGTCAATGTTTATCCCAAAAAGCTCCATGATTATGCTCTATGATAAACTAAATCCAAAACTTGCATGCATCTTATCAATCCCTTAAATCTTTGGATAAAGTTTATCATCAATTTATTGTGATGTGTCTCATCGTGGCCCCTGTATTGCACAATACATCACATTGCCAGATTCTTCCTAATACACTCTTCTTACACCGACTGATTATAAATTATACTCAATAACTCATTGATCTGTTGCACCACTGTGTTTGCAGGGATTTATTTTCCCCCACAATTCATTAGGGGTGATGGCCAGCTTTATATGTTTTACTGTTGACTCCAGCCAGTTAAAAAAATACATTTCAAGAATAACTTTTGAGGGCTGGCAGCATATATCCAGCATCTGCCACCAGCCCTAATAGATAAAGGAGAAACACTGAAATACTGTGAAACAAATTTATGAAGCATTTGTCACGCACTGGGACATGCATGTGTTCATACATACTGCAGAGCGATGCAGCTCTCAGCAGAATTTAGAGATTGAATCAGCTTATACCCAATTTCAGATTATTTTCCACTTACTGTAAATAGCCAACAAAGTTCATGCCAACAATTGTGTGTCTGTGCTATGTGTATATGGGGTGGGGGTTGAAACCCTGAACTGGTAGATTGCTTATTTGATCCCCTACCTCTGTGGTCCACATTTTAAAGTTTTCCTGCTGAAATTAAAATTGCTGGACATCAGCTGATACCTGCATTCCACTTTGTCTATTTAAGGGATGATGCTGCTATGTTGTCCATAGAGCTGTGATGACATGTAATTGCAATCAGTTTGCCATTTTTCACCATTCCTGACTGTTTTAAGAAAGGGCAGTGGTTTTGCTTATTGTTTGATTTTTGCAGATTGTCGGTCTGCAGCTGCACCATATGATGTTGCATCACCATCATTTTTCTTTGGAGTTACTCACTGCCCCCACATTGATGGCATGTTGATGTCCCATTGTGTGGATTTACATTGCATTGCATGGCCTGTGCATTGATGGGTTGGGTAGTTATACAGTACTGTTGTATCCCAGATTATTTATGCCTGCTGTATCCAGCATGTTTATGATTAAAGACTTAAGTGTGTCTCCAGTAGGTGCACCATTTTATGTGTTTAGTCTGTCATACTTACTCACTGGGACGTAAGTCATGTCTGTTTTACTCCCTGAAGTTGCATCCCTCATTAACAAAAGCAACTAAATATACATTACAGGTATATTGCATGCAACAAGGGTTTTACACTCCCAGTGCCAGTGGAGGCACATGAGTGCTTGGTCTGAAATGCATATTATGTGTTATTTTTAATACTGTTGCACGTCAGCTAAACAGTTGTACAAGAGGAACCATTTCAGCTTCTTAAATCTGACAAGTGAGAGCACACAGTCTTCAGGTGTGTATAGAAGAAAATCTTTATTATCATAGTGTGAATACTTAAGACTTCTTCATGGATAGTTGTCACTCACACTGAACAGGACGTTTGTATTGTACATAGTATTTTTGTACACATAGTCCAAGCCAGGGTGTCTTTGTCCACATAGATATGTGACTAAAGAGCTCAGATTACACTGAAGAATATTTTAATCTTAATATTTCCTCTTAGCTATACATCAAACACCATGTTATGACTGTGGACAGTTACGCTTAAAATACTTTACATTCACGTTTTGTTATAAACTATCTGATAAATACAAGATTAGATGTAACAAAAGAATATATTTATATATTTTATATCTTCTTATATATTCCACTTATGTCTGTTTTTTTTTCTGTGTGGCTTCCTTCCTTTCGGAAAAGATCTATAATGATTTAACGATAATTCAACTTCATTCCAATAAATAAATAAAAAGAAACAGAATAAAATCATTAAAACATTCCTCAAGGAACATATTGGCACTTCTAAAGTGATGAAAAAGTGGACCATCACAAGATATGTTTCAAATAAAATTATAAAAGTTGTCAGCATACATTTGACATAATAACAGTGCAGTGAAAAAGGCTTTTGATGGTTGTCACTTTTCCATGTATTATACATTAAACTATTTGGTTGGCAACAAAATCCCAGTAAACACAAGCACACCCACACACACAAACACACTCTTTCACTTTCTTTTGTTTTTTGAGGATGAGCCACATTTTTTTAAATCACCAAACAGACAAAAATCTAAAAAGAAAAGTTAACAATATAAAAACTTTTTGTAACAGTTATGCCATTTGTTTTGCTTAATTTTCTCCTTCAGTTAGTTGTCGCACACTGACCAGCCTAAGTCTTTCTGAAAAGGCTGAAGGCTTGATTGTGACCCTGGCCTTTGTAAAGCATAAAGAGGTGAATGAAGCCTGCCTCAATTCTTTTAAAGCTTTGCAGTGATATATAAGCTATTCCCTTTTCCTGTAACAGATTGTGACACAAAACATAATATCTGGCCTGTTTTCCTGCTTGACCTTTGGCACAGCTGAACTTCAGCTCTTTGACTTGAATATCAAAGGACGGGGTCAAATTTAGAGACTGCCGTGCACAAACTGCGGTTAGATTTAGTGGGTTCCTGAGTCAACACAGTTTATTTTATTTCTTCCTGTATGGGCTGTGAGAAACATGAAGTGTCTTGCTTGATAAGGCACTGACACAGATAAGCTATTCTGTCAACAGAACAGCAACAACAGAGACTTTATATCCAGTAGTATCACATGAACTACTCAGTCCAGAGTGAAGTTGAAAAACATACATAAATGTGGCAATGTTTTGTAGAGCACAGTGAATTTGGATTGTTTTGGTGTAGAGTTGAGCTTGTGTCCTTTGCAGAGGATTATAGTTGCATCACAGACATTAATGAAACCATAATGATGCCTAATGGCAAATAGCAGTACACTTTTATCCCATGTGGTGCCCCTTCCTTACCAGCTGAGGTTGTAGAATAGCACTGAAATGTTAACAGGCCTAGCATACAGTAAAAATCAAAGTGCTTGGAGCTACTTTTGACAACAAAGGCCTTGGGTGGTACAGGTACAGGGAGAAGGTGAAGGAGGATGGGATAGGTTGGAGTCTTTTGCTCTTGTCTTCTGTCCGACCACTGGTGGAGAACACAGGAACTCCAAACATCAGACGTAAGGATGGATGAGGGAATTATGGGTGTTTGACATCATATGGCCAACCAATGCCTTAGCTGAAAAACAAATAAAATTGTTAATTTGTATTTTTTACTCACCACTTTAAGTTGGTGTTTATGCCAGCACCTCTTTTATAGACTTGAATTAAATGTCACATATCACACAAAATTCACTACAACATTTTTTTTCTCCCTCTCCCCCTTTTGTAATAAAATGTGTCCATGGCTTGCCTACAAAAACACAACATAAGAAAAAAACCCTCCTCTCCCTCTTTCTTGCTCCATCTTTCAGAACAAGTGTACTAAGAAAGCCCATTTGAAAATTTTCTCTATTGAGGTTTTAAGGGGTTATTTGACCTAATTCTCACAGTTGACTGTAGTGGCTGAAACTTGTAGATATGCCAGTGAAGCCACAGTAAATATTAGAGCACAGATCTGGAAAAGCCAAAAAACAAATCAGCTTCTTGGTAGTCAAACACAGCTAATGCAGACTTGCACTAAAACAGCCTTTTCGGAGCAGGGCCAAAACAAGAAGGTGGTTGCTTTTTGAAATCAAGAATAAAGGTGGGTTTGTAGGAAGAAACTTTAAAAAATGTACCCTGTGGACCTCTGGGACATCTACAAACTTGCTAAAAATGAGCAAAATCTGTGACTTTTGAATTTTATCAGCCACATCTTTGCAGCTAACATTTTATTAGTTGGAGAAGCACAACTTTTGACCTTACTTTGAATTGCCGTACGTTGCCTTCTTTCACCAAATGATGTTCATGCTCTGGAGTGATGCAATAGGCTATTCTCTGTAAAACAAGTAATAAACCAAACAATATCACAAACAGTCATATCAAACAGTCATATCAAACACATCATCTTCATACACTATGTGTGAAGCATGTTTTAGATAGCTAAATTATCCAGCTTTTATTAAATGTGAGTGAAATATTGAAATTTTATATTTTACTTTCTATTTTTTAGCAACAAATGCATATTTTAAGTATAAATCCATCATATTGTACCTCAAGACTGTATCTGAATTAGTTTAAAATAAGTGAAGATGTCAACAAAAAACACCCTGTGGTTTGAACTGGGATTCCACTCAACTTTTAATCTATTGCAGCAGAACAGCCTCCACTGTCATATGTTTGGTGCCACAGAGTAACGAAATGTTACTTCATTACTAATGCTTCTGTCATGGCTGGAGAGGCTCCAGTTGGTTGGGGACCAATCAGGTTGGGAAACAAAAACAATTGGCTAACTGTTATTACCTCCACTAAGGAAGTCATGCTTTTGCCAGCATCTGTCCATTTGTCTGTCTGTCTGTCTGTGGGCAAGACGATTCAAAAAGGTTCTCAACTGATTTTATATGAATATTCAGGGCATGTTAGTCATGGCACAAAGGAGAAGTGATTAGATAGAGGTTAAGACTCTGTGGCTGAGAGATGTGCAGTGTATGTGCAATGTGGCACAATTAAGTGGCAAAGTAAAATGCCAAACAGTAAGTAAACAACTTAATAAGGCAACAGAATGTTTATGATGATATTTAAATGTCTACAGCCTTATCAATAAAAATAACTTTAGAACAGGTAAAAAAAAAAGGTTCTTCATGGTGTATTTAAATTTTATTGAAAATTGTGTTTTTTGTTAGAAAATTTATGGTGCGCAGATATGATGAAAGATGTGTTTTCAATATAACATCATTTCATCAGATGCATATTGCAACTGAGTCTGTGTTCTGCTATGTTGAGCTTGTTAATTACTCTTCAGTGTATTTTCAGTATTTTAAAAATTGTGTCATTAATCCACATGAATTAATGTAGTGACTGCATCATCTTATTAAGTAATTCAGTTTCTTTTACTGTGGAACACTTGTTGCAAAGCTCTTTGGGAGAGTTGTACTGCCCTGTTTAACAAAGTAAGCAAAAGCATTTTGTTGTATAAAAGAGAATGACTTTGTGTGTCTTTATCAGGTCATGATGCCACCTGGAAGAGGTCCAAGAACACCAGAAAGGTAAGGAGACCGCTGTGCAAGCTATACCAGCAATACCAGCTGCTACGATAAAACAAACTACATCAGTGTCACTCAACAATCACTGCCATTGGCAGCAATAGAATAAGTTGTGATTGGGGTACCACTTTGCAAAATGTTAGCTACCCACACAGAGGTATAGTTGATATTGGACACTAATATTATTTAATAATTTACTAATAACAGTGCAAACAAAATGCTTTAAAAGTCAGGTTTAAGAAACAAATCTGTTCTGTCAATACTGAACACGAGGAAAACACTTTTAAAAATCTTTATCTCCAATTTAATGTACCGGTACTCATGTTTTGAAATCTGTGAAAGTCTAAATCCTAACCCTCAAAGACATTTATTTGGGTAATTATGAGGAGGAGACATTTAAACTCTGTCTTGTATTAAGGTTTTTTCAAAAGGTCCATACTGTATACCCTTTCTAGTTGCTTTTTAAGATAACTAACTGTTGTGGCCCAATTTGATTTTGTGCTGCATGTGAATCCAATTATATGTGTTGTATATCTCAGAGATAAACATACCCACAAATTACTTTTAACTGTCATCAGGATGTTCTTCTAGTAATATGACCTCATAAATAACTATAATGGTTATAACATGATTCAGTTTATCACTTTGCAAATGTCACATCATGAATCTTACAAAGACTGTTTTGACAAACTAGTTATCATACTGACCTCCTTAAATGTTCCTGGTAAACTGAAGAATTTATAAATGGCATAGAATGGGACAAACAGCATAGAGGACATAGCAATGCCCCAACCAACTACATTAGCCCAGTTAGGGAAGACATACTCGTCATACTTCAGGCTTGATGATGTCACAGCGCTTGCCACAACAACAAACTGTAAGAGAGAAAAAATAAGAAAGCAGAGGACAATTAAGAAGTGTTGCAACCTACTTCATCTGTGCTGCTAATACAAAGTAAACAACGATAACAGAGTGCAAGCCATAGAAAGCAATCGCGATGTAACTGCCACCAAAGTGCCTTCAATATGACTTCCAAAAATATTTTTTTCACCGTGTGATGTTCTGACAAGCAAATGTATCCTTTTAGAGTTTCTGAGCTTTTTTAATCGGGATATTAGATGTAATACCAGTGTAAATAAGATGATTGTTATTTATTTGTCTCTTTCTCTGAATATATAGATGACCAATTTGTTTGTATTACCACACTTTGTTATAGTGACCTGACACACCGGATGGACCTTTCAATATATTTCACTAGTCCATCTGGGAAACAGATTATAGAAATTGTTTGGGAAGGGCAGAACCATTCAGAGGCATATCCAGCAGGTGATTTGACAATGGTTTTGTCAATCCATTTACGTTGGAGCTTGGCAAGATGAATCTGTGTTTACAGACATTAAATCAGACAGGTCTGGCTGCTGCACAAGGTTATGTTATAAACCCCTTTCTAATTTATGCCACCGTGATGCTGAAGCATCAGCCGAAGGCAAAACACAGCCAAACTAGACAAAAAAAAAAAAATGAACAGATACCACAATTTAGCAGGCTAACTGTAGTTAGGTTATACAGTGAGACTGACATGGACACATTAAAAATATATCCCCCCAGTTGATGCAATCTGCAGTAGTCTGCCAAAAAGTAACAAGTGTCTTATTTTTGTTCAGCCTTGCTCATGGTAATGGGAATTTCATCAATTTTTTGAGACCCAGATCATTTGTCTCAGCTCGATTATTTGAGCTGGTCTTTTGGCTCTTAGACGGCTTTTCATTTAGTACCATGTTTGCTTTTTTTAAGCAATACAAATGGGTTAAAAGGAAAATGATCTGACAGGAGTCAGTCCCATAAAAGTGTTTTCCATAAAAGTGCTGGCTTTAGATACAGCTCATTTGTCAACAATGCATTACTGCTTACTTTGTCACTTTTCTTCGTGAATTGAGATGCCATTTCAATCTAACCAATAATCCACAAGGTGCTTGTTAGATTGGTTTATTGCTAAATCATGTATCACTGTTGCTTAGGATAATTTTACAGTTGTTTTACAACAATATGAAGGAGAAAAGATGCCAGAGAGTGCTGCTAGTTAGCCTCTTAGCTTGTAGCTAATTAACTGCCATTTATTTCACAACATTACAAATAGAAAACAAGGATACACAAAAAGTGGAGGCTTAATGGTAGGATGTAAATAAACAATAGGTTATTTCTGAAGATTTGTTGTTGGTCATTATGAGATTTCTTATACTTTGGTGCAGTAAACTTTGTCTGAATGCCCAAAATGGGTATTAAGCAGCATTAATTGATATAAAAGGCGTCTATAAAAGAACATAATAACAAGAGCTCTTGGCTAAAGTTTAAACAGTTTTCTCCCATTTCTCAGCATAAAAAAACTTTTTTTTTAAACATACACTCTCAGACCCAGACAGTATGTGACCTTACATAGTCAGAGAGACTTATATTATTTTTAGCAATTATTGAGAAAAAAGTTCTTGCAGTACTGGCCCATTACAAAATCTCACACTATTTACAAATATGAAAAATGTCTGTACATACCTGTTGTCCAGGGCTTTCATGACTCTTTCAATGAGAACTTCATGGAATATAATTATTTATTTTATCATAATGATTAAGATGCATTTTGTTGTCTTCCAACAGGGGCAAATCAAAAACAACTTGAAAGTTGTAGCATTGTTTGAAGAAAGAAATACTGAAAGGTCTTGCTGTCTGATAATGGCAGGGCCTGTCATTTTTTACACAGGCTTTTTTGACTCATTTTTTTGACTTTGAGTAAGATGAAATTAAATAAGAGTTTCATGGATATGCTTTGAAAATAAGTGCAGCCTCCAGTGTCAGTAAATTTAGACAAGCCCCCCTAAGTCAAAATGGCATACCTTTGATAACAAAAACAACATGCACTATAATTTCAGGGGCGAAAACCAGTTCAAGTTTGTGACCAATTGTTTTTTTTTTTTCTTTGAGATGGAAAAAAATATTTAAAAAGTGGAGATTTACTTTTGTGTGTGAAATTTAAACACTGGATTTAAGGCCATAACTCCCAGCCTTATCAGGAATGGGGATAGACCCTAAAACACCTAGCTATTGGCACCTGCATTAACAAAATAGGACATATGACTACACTTGGCCTACTTGGCACAAGTCACCCTTTTGCACCTGAATGAACAAGGACAAGCTTTTAAGTAACAGGGATTTTAAGGTATTCACACCAGTAAGGGAATTTATTTTCATTAACAAAACTTTGAAAGTTTTGAGTAGTTTGGGGGTGCAAATGGATTGGCTAACCAAATAAGGACTTTCACTCAGGAGAATTGTGTTTGAGTCTCATCTGATACCAAGATATTTATTTTAATAAATTCAAGGAGGCATTTTTTCCCCAAACATGCATGCAGTTTTTCACCCAGCTGTAACTAATGCTTTCTTGTCACTCTGGATACAGGCCAGAGGAACCTCGAGTGTAAGGAAGTGAGTGCTTTTACTCTGTATGTCACACGACTTATTGCATTATTTACTTGAGTTATTGACTTAATGTGCAACCAGATCCTCATGTGCTGGCAAAAAGGGTTTTTTTATATAGAAATGAAAACATCTGTCTCATACTGGTATGAGTGATACCTTCATACAGCATACAACCATTTGAATGACTGGTAAGCAAACACAAATCTTGCTTAGTTCATGATTATTCTATAACAGTATGTATTATTGTACTTACCAACAAAAAAACTGGGCTCACAAATTTCCAGCACAGCCTCCAATAAAGTCCTGGCTTAAAACCCATCATTTTCTCAATATCCTCGCTGAAGCGGTCCACGCCTGCAGTGACCATCAAGTTCAGTGATTATTAGAAGACAATAGGAATGTGTAAATTGATACATTTTTTTCAAATCAGTCTTATCTCACTAATTCAACCTCTGGTACAAAACGCAAGAGTAAAAAATGCCATACCGTAAAACCATGACACTCCAATAGCTTCAATGAGCACTCCAAAAAGAATGGAAGTCCCAGCTGCATACTTATCCAACAGGGTCAGCACATAGATGCCCCCCTACAGACAGAGAGAACAATAACTTCATTTACTGTGGTCGATATAAATCTACACCCTTGGACGTACGTCAGCCAGTTGGTGTGTAGCCAATAAACGTTTGTCTCGTTGGCTGCTGTGTGCTTGTTTTGGACAAGTTAACTTGATGTGACCTTTGTTGACCATGTGAGGGAAGTAGACCTTTTTCAATCTTTGATTTGTATCCTGAGCGGTACAATCTGTATTTGTGAAATGGAGCCAGCATGGGAAAAGGATCATCCACTTTCCCAATAAATAAATTGATTCAGTTAAGGAAAGGAATCATGAGGATCACTATCGTTTTACTTTTTTGTTTCCATGATCAGGAAGCGGTGCTTCTTGATGGTGAATGATTCCATGTGAATAAGTAGGAACTAACAGGAAATGTTATTTTCTTCCTGTGTGCAGCAGTAATCAAATTCTAAATAGTTATCAGAGTTAGATCTAACAGGTTTGATAATTTCTTGGAATGAACTCATTGACATTGACAAACATCATGAGACTTGTTTTTTACGGCAGCAGTGACACGCAGTTCCGTGTCTCCTTTGTTAGTATTTAACATTAAGAATTATACCTCCTTAAGTTATTAACATATTTTAAATTCAAACATTTCTTGCTGCTGGGTAGCCAATTTTCTTTTTAAAGCTTTTGTGCTGTATTTTGTATGGTGAAAAAAAAAACTAATTTCAAACAAACCGCAATGTGGTGAAATAAATCAACCTATTGTGTTAATTATTTTCTTAATGTATTAGACTGTAAATAAAAGGAATAAATGGTACTGACATTTGTGATACAGAGGAGGGCAATTAAGAAGGTTCCAAAGGCTGTGGCAAAGGTGAAGATCTTCCTGTTTCTTTTGAGGATCTTGAAGTCATCTGTTAAGCCAGTGATGACTGCCTCCATGCCCCCCATCTGGTGGACACAGAGAAAGGACTCAAAATGTTGGCCTGTCCATAGTGTTGTGAAATGTAATAAACAGAGCACATTTCTCTTGTCTGTCGGCTTGTTCACAGTGTGTGCGGAGCTCCAGCTGTGCTGTGCTTGCTTGCCTTCCTGCAACACAGAAATGCTCTTTGAACTGACACCATATCATGCCATTGCTGAACAGGATGAATGTCTTGAGGCCTTGGTTCCCAGCCTAAGGGGGACATAGAGATCCTAAAGGGGGTATGAGGCCCTGTCTGCTCTGAGTTTGTCAAATAATGTTCATGTTTATTATCTAAAGCAATAAAAGCACGTAATTGCATACTGTCTTTTATTATAATATCTGTATTTGCCCATTCAGTCTATGTATTCTCAATGACAACAACTAAAAATTATCTTAGTTTTGGACTAAAATGTGTCTACCTTTGGTGTGTCCAAGTGGGACTCAACTCCTCTAAGATGTAAATAAGGAGGGCTCACTGTCTTAAAACATATTGACAACATAGATTTAATTTTTTTATTTAATGCATTGTCAAGTGCCGATACCTAAGGGACTACATTCAGTTCAGTACAGTTTTCTAGCAGAGCTTTGCAAGTTGAGACCCTTAAATATTGCAACATGCAAAAATGCCTGTGAATAACTGGTGACATTTGTCCATTTAAAACATCATGCACAGGTTATCAGTCAGTTTATCAAGTAAATGTCAGTGTAAGTTATGTGTTAAGACTTTTTAAACTTCAATATTTATTGAACTTTATTGTTCGAATCTTCAAACCATATTTTATCAAATATTGCACTGGCCAGAGTAAATAAAAGTTAGTAAGGTGATATTTAACCATAGTAGTAGAAACTTTGATCCTATGTAGAGAGGTTAATGGATAATACAACTGATTTGACAAAGTTTAACAGAAAATGATTACAAGAGGGCAATAAATCACATATTGGTTTGACTTTTTTTGGCCTACCATTTATAATTTAAAATCAGATTTTTAGGACAAGAATAAGGCCTTGGTTCCCCACCTAGGATCTGACCCTGACAACAGAAAAAAAAACTTGATGTATTGTCCATTGCAATGGCAGAAAAAAAAAAAACATTTTAAAACATGTTGCCCTGCCATACTTCCTTCTCTGGCCGTCTATGCATTCTGCTGTTAAGTCTTAACTGTTAACTGATCCACCCCGTGCACATGATGAATGTCTTTCCCTGTTTGTGACACAGGTGTCTTTGTCTTTTTCATTCAGCTGAAAACACTTTTACTGTCATAACAGTATAATTCATTCCTTAGAGCTGCCGTAGTGGTCATTGTAACTCACCGAGCTGTCGATGCCCAGAGTCAACAACATGATGAAGAACACAATAGCCCAAAATGTTGAACCAGGCAGAGTAGATATTGCCTCAGGGTAGATGATAAATACCAACCCTGCACCTGTACGCACACATTAAGAAAGCATTCTCAAGGAAGAGTTGTAGCTTTAACAATAAAGGCGCGCAAATTATATCTGTAAAATTATTACTGTATGTCGATCTTACCTTCTGTAGCCACATCCTCTATTCTCACACCATGTTTGTAAGCCATGTATCCGAGCACAGAGAAGATGGCAAACCCTGAGAAAAAACTTGTGACGCAGTTCACAGTGCTGGTCAAGAGTGCATCCCTGCAGACAAAAACACAACAATAGAAACCAATTACAAAGACTTAAGCCGAAGGTTTTTCATTAAATGTTTTATTAAAGTCTCTAAATACCAGATATATCATGTTGTGTTGTACCTTGGCTGATGACGCAGCAACTTCATCTTTAATACTGATGAACTCTCTTGTTAATCAATAACTCAGTCAGTATACGTCATTTGGCTCTACCCTCTACCAAGTAAGTCAAAATATGGTCATTTGTTACTTAGTATGGTTTTATGTTTTCCAAGGGTTGATCATTTGGCCAACGCTGTCTTGTGGGATATTCAGGACATTCAGATACTTTTGTTGTCTTCTTCTGACAGAGGGTTTGATCTGTAAGGAGTGAGCCGTTCTCTGGTTAAATTGTTTTTTTTTTTTTTTTTTTTTAAACCAAACAAGCTGTAATTAACTAGGTCTACATTTTCCTGTGTTTTTAAATTATTTTGGCTCTGACAGGGTCCCATATGTCTTTCTTATTAGATAAATCAACATCAATGGGTGTTTAGAATTTAATGCAACACAATAACAGAAGTGCTTCAAGTTTGAAATACCTCCCTCCGCCATTCTTGTATGACAAGGTGGTAGGACAAGGGGATATGACTTAAATATCATGTTATGTTCTTTTGTTTGTTTTCCCTATGCAATAAAGTTACTAAATTGCATTATTAAAGTAAGAGGAAGCATGCACTCCAATGCTTTTTCAAGTAGTGCAACCCCCCATCTCCCCCTAAAACTGATATTACACTCAACTCATGTTTTTACACAAAATCATATTAAAATGCTTTCATAAGTCAGAGTGGTTTCAGCTCTCTGTCTGATTCATTCCTCTCCTGTGTGATGTTAAGCTGATACTAAAATAAAGTTTGCTGGTTTGGCTGTTCGAATAACAGCATTCATCTTTCACTTATAGTTAATACTTTTATTTTAAAGAACTTGTTGAAAGTTACATATGTATCAATGTTGGAGCTTTACATGCTCCAGTTACTTGAAAGTATTTAGAGCAGCAGCGTTTCCAGTCACTTCAATGACCAAGATTAGAGGAACAGCCGGCTTCTAGGAGGCATCTGGGAGTTAAAATAAGGAAGTCATGGATTTAAGCACCCTTAATAGCAGCTGTTTGGGGTACAGCTGTGCTTGCTTTGTCACAGATCACTCTGTAACATTTCTTGTATTTCCCCACCACTGAGACTAGTAGTTATAGGCTTTGAGCCATTTGTGGCATCTGTTTAGCCTCCATGTGGACAGCAACACTGAGTGTGCATTTGAGATGTACCTGTGATGAGGGCATAGAAAAATTCAATTTTACAGCAGAAAAAAAATACTGGTGTGGGTCAGTGGCCAGCCATAATCAAGAGTACTGTGGAAAAATGTTAGTGCCGTAGTGCTTGCAACTTCACTCAAATGCCAGCAATTGTGAAATATGTAATATTTCACAACTGATTGGCTCATCATTCCAAGTGGATCAGGATGGTTGATTGTTGATTGGGAAGTCCCGTGCAGACATCACTAACAATTAATAAGGCAGTGAGAAGCAGAGTTGCTAGGTAATGTTGGCCAACGTACAAAAATTGAATGGGGAGGATTTTAACTCAGGCTCTAATTTTAAACTTTGACTTTGTTGGAGAAGTTGGTACTAAAGCGCCTTGGAGATATGCAGCCACAGGATGTTTTAATCAGCTTCAATTATCACTGGATTTATTACAGAGCAGTTTAAAACATTGCTAACAGTTCATCATTAAAACAGCACAGCTCTGTTTTTTAATACCTAACAAGGCTGAGGACCAGTTTCAAAGTGGGAGTTATTTCAACAGTGCATCAAAACTGGCTTACATGGAAGAGCAAACATTGCTGCATATATTGACAGCCTATACAGGTGCACCAATGACCAGCATAACAGACAGATGGAGGATGGCAGGTACCAGCTTATATATATATATATATATATATATATATATATATATATATATACACATATATGTATGCATGCACATCATCTCCCTCTCTCCATTTCTTTCTATCCATCCCTGTAATTGTGTTTGTGTGCATGGTAAGCTACAATTATGGAACTGGAATGCCTTTTATGGCTACATTAAATTTTTATCATACCACTGGTGTGGGTATTTACACCAGTTTACCACTCAGCATTTCTAGCTTGGTAATTTCAACCCTTGTAAGCCTCTGAAACAAGTGTTCTAGCTTGGCGTAATTAGAATTAGACCGTAATTACAATCAGGATGGGAGGACAATTTCAACATGTAAGACAAACAATTCTTTTCGAATTGCCCATCCAAAGTTTAAACCAGCCTTGAAAAAAGTGAGAACAATAGGCTGTATCAGGCATTTCTGACAATGGTTGATTGAGGCCTCAAGATCGCTATTAAAAAACATTTAGGGTCACAGACTTCAAAGAATGGTGAGAAGAGGGGCACTAATGGATCTCCATACTACACACTTGTGAATGCTTTGGCAGTTCTGTAAGTTATGTTTCCTTAGTAGGTGTGACAGAGGATACTGTGCTTTAAAAATACTGCCCGGCTCCCTTTGCAGATTTCCTCCATCTGTTCAGACAGTTAAATCATAGTCTGAGTTTGGGGCTTGTTTTCATACATCAGCAGCTTTTTTTCAGCCGTTGCCTTTGCCCTTGTTCAGATTTGGTTATTTGCCACTGCAGATATAATGTAAATACCACCTGCCAGAAGTTCACACGCATGTCCTAAAAAGACAGAGGGGCAGAAGGCATGAGGCCCCATTTAGGTTCAAGGAAGAAGGAAATGGAGTAAGATAGTATGGAGGTGTCTATCATGGTTTAAACAACAGCAACTGTGTGTCTGAGAAACCTCAGAGCAGATGATGTCTGTTAGTTTTAATTACTTGTTGGTGAATTATTCATTCAATTATCCATACTTCAGGGAAGTAATCATTCTCAGGACTTTTGTCTTGTAGGGCCACGAAGATTTGTTTCTGTGAGCTGGGAAAAGTATGTGCCTCAAAGTGCATCATAACCTATTTATGCAGAAAACGATAAGCCGAAATCCCAACCAAATGTGTCCACTTTCGGGAGAAGAGCAGTACTGTGACCATCCAGTCAACTTACAGCCCCAGGGTGTATTATCTGGCAACCCTTCCTGGCCTGTACTTTATCTGTCCTGCAAACACCTGGCCATTGGGTTCAGCTGGACAGATTAGCATCACCTCTGCTGCTTTGTGATCCAGTTACATGCTGAAAAGGACAGAGTGCTCAAAGACAGCAGGATGTTATATTGCCATGGGCTTGTTTTGGCTATCAAAAAATCAGCAATACAGGATAAGCCCTTACCTGTAGCAGTTGTTGTCAAATTTGTTATAACTTGCAAATGCAATGAGCACCCCAAATCCTGCTCCTAGAGAGTAGAATATCTGAGTGGCAGCATCAATCCACACCTGTGGCAAAAACAAACAAGAAAGCTTTTGAATATTTCAAAATCAATACGTAGCAACAAGGACTGTTTTTAATGTTACTGCATGTGAATCGCTCATTATCTAGGTGTGCTGGAGCTGGAGCTGGAGCTAGAGCTGGAGCCTATCCCACTAGATGCTAGGCAAGAGGCAGGTACACCCTGAACCAGTCACCAGCCAATTGCAGAGCCACATGGAGGGACAGACAACCACTCACTCTGACACTCATACCTAAGGGCAATTTAGAGTTACCAATCAACCTAATGAGCATGTTTTTGGTCTGTGGGAGGAAGCCGGATTGCCCGAAGAGAACCCACGCATGCACAGGGAGAACATGCAAACTCTGCACAGAGAGGCCCTGCCCAACATGGGGATCTAACCAGCAAACTTCTTGCTGTGAGGCGCATGCACTACCTGCTGCACCACAGTGTTGCCCTGTCATTATGCAAAAAAAGATTAAATATGGCTTGAAAAATGTGTTTCCTGGAGATTGTAACATTTTCAAAATCTCCTCTGCACCCAAGATGCTTTCCAATCAACCAGCATTGTCTCTGACCTCTAGATTGTTCAGCCTATTGAAGTCAATGTGAAGGTAGGCCTTGATGCCATCCATGGACCCCGGTAGTGTAACACCTCGAATCAGCAGCACAAAAAGGACCACATACGGCATGGTAGCTGTGATGTACACCACCTGAACACACAAAAAGAAAAAAAAAACATTATGAATATAAAAATAAAGACTGAGTTTACACAAACAGACAATATTCAGGCAGGCTGCCGTGGTTTATTCTCGGCTTCTCAAGTATTTGACATGTTGATTTTGTTTAAAGCCATGTATGTTTGACATTATACACTCAGGAGAGAGGATGAGAGAAAAAAGCCTAGTGGAATATCCAAAAAAATCCCAATGAGTCATGTCTCTTTGCCTTGAAATTTTTCAAAGTTTGAGTTATCTAAAATGTGAAAAAAAAACTGCCCAATTGCACAATGTTAACAAATCTTTAAAAAAAAATCCTGGATCCATATCTGTATCTGTATTTGGACCACCAGCAAAATCAAATCACTTCTCTCTTGTGCCATGCTCAACATTCCCTGATAATTTAATAAAAATCTGAACTTTTTTAATTTTCAGTTTAATGTGGGAAAACTACCCTATCTTGCAATGTAAACAAATCCTTTAAAAAAAAAAGCTCAGATCTACATCTGAATTTGGATCACCACAAAAATCTAATCACTTGTTGGTTATAGCACAAGAAAAAAAATGTCTTTAACATCCATCAAGAACTTTGAGTTATCTTGCTCACAGCTGAACAAACAGACAGACAAGCAAACACTAATCTAAAACATAACCTCCTTGGTGTAGGTAATAAATATTTTAAGAGTAGAAACAAAAACCACAGAATGAAGGGGAACATGACCAAGTGAAAATGGAAGAGAATAAGCTAATGCCCACTACTGAGAACATAAAGAGGGCACTATAATATAGCACTTTTGCTCATAGTTAATCCAAACAGTCCTCTATCTAAAGCATCTAATTTTCTGCTTAAAAAAAACATGAATTTGTATTTTTTTATCAACTAAACTCCCTTGCCTCCAGGGGTGAAAGTAAGATAAGATTCTTGCAGAAACTGTGCAACTCAAAAAATTTTTTTAGCTTGCGCGCAAAAAGCATCATACAAGAAAGATATTGACAAAGCCTGCTCTTTTCTGACTACTGTGCACATCCTTGAGTGCACAATGTAAGATGTCAGACACATAATGTAATATATGGCAAAACATCTATTTTCAGGTAAAATACTTCTTTAGGGGGGGATAACATCAGAACAATAATAACAGTAGTAGTAGTGCACAGAAGATGGCTTACAGCCTAGGCCCACAGTAAATGTAGACTACACATATAAGGATAGACTTCATGGTCCATCTCTGGTCTACTGCATAGCCTACCTGCTCCATGTGCTTCCTCTGCACTTTCCGCTCACTTTTCCTCAACCTGCCTGTCATCCCTCTTTCTCTTGAACATAGTCAATTTTTCCTTGCACTTTTTGACCTGTCTTGACTGTCTGGGGATCCTTCCATCACCTAGGCAACCAGCCACCCAATGAAAAGAACGCATTGAGTTTTCTCACGTCCACGTGTGTTTGCGGAAGGAGCGGTGCTGCTCGCATGACAGAGAGACAGAGCATTTCACGACGCATAAAACCTCACAATTTATTACTTATGGATTTTTGTTTTGTTTACTTTGCAAAAATGACTACCCTGTTGTCTGCAAGTAAAAAAAAAAAAAAAACACAGTACCAGTGGACATTGGATTAACGTTACGCTAAAGCGAGTGACTGCCTACTAAAAGTTGCAACCTAACACGGTAAGCGAGTACCGTAGCCTACAAATTATACTGGTCGTCCAGCGCACTAAAACCTAGTTCAACACATCACAGAAGGCATATTCTGGAGATGATTTTTATGTATTCATCAGTTTTACATTTATTTCTGTAAAATTTGCTTGAAACAGAAAGGGCTCGCATTGTATGCATGGGTGAAATTTGCTTTTCTGAGGCATTCCGGTGCGTTCCGGTAGAAGAGGTCTGTATATTTCTTACAGGCATGGCGTTCCAGTGCGTTCCGGCTTACTTTCACCTCTGCTTGCCTCACCCTAAATTTTGCTTTTGAATTGGTGATGGTTGGCCATTTTAAAAGGTCAAAACTCATGTTGTAAATGACAACACTTCACATATGTTATTGCTTTATGAAAGACCTGTAGGCTACAGCCTCCCACCCAGTCAAAACAAATGTCAGTGGGACTTTGTAATGAATTCAAATTTTTTCAGTACAGATACCGTAACGAACGGCCACTATCACAGTTTTACAGAATAATCGAAGTATTTTACAGATTTTTAGATATACAGTTGTCACATACTTATAAAATTCTGGTAGTAAATCAAGGAGAGGTGTTTTTGCTGTGTGGTGGGTGAAGCCTGTACCTTTCCTGAGGATTTGACACCTTTCCAAAGGCTGAAGTAGAGGATGAAGACCACCACCACAAGACACAAGGTCAGCTCCCAGCGTGGAAGTCCCAGGTCCTGGATGCCCCTGCTCTCATGAAGATGCAGCACACCTCGTCTGCAAGACGCACATGGACATTATAGATTATTGTCAAGGTTACATTTGTTTTCAGATGTTAATACTGCATTATCTGACCATCACATGACTTGATTATGGATAAAAACATATAGCACCATAACGACCTTTGACAATAACCAGAGCATCATTGTGTGTTTTCACATTTCCCGTTTTATAATATGTGTCAGTTGAATGTGAACATCCAGATTGTGTTGCAGCTTGGAAAGTCCAAACCAAATGCCCCAAGCTGTGGGTGTCTGAGGTGAGGTTGGGAGATTCAGTATTGAATGGATGATTTGATAAAAAATGACAGATTTCTGCCCAAAGCAAGCATCTCTTGTCTGAAACAATGTTGATTGACCCAGGGCCATTGTTAACAAAGTATTTAGTTACAGAAAAATAAAAATAAATTCAAAGTTTGTTACAGCACTGGTGTGGATGAAAGTATCTGTCTTGGTGCGAGAGAGTGAGGCTTGTTTCATTATGAATAAACCATCTGTTGAATAGTTTTAAAATTGAATTACTGCATTCTTCTTTTCAACAACGCACCAAATGCTTTGAACCTACCATGATGTCTCTTGGCACTGCTTTGATATCATCAACCATATCTCCTTAAACCAAACATACTGCCAGTTCGAGGTGAGCATTTAAAGGGAGGGATATTTGATTTCAATCAAATGAAATGTCTTAAGTATTATTTCCAGCTGTGAGATCACTGTGTTTTGGGAAAAAAAAAGTACAGGTGTTACATCACCCATCTGGTGAGCCTTAGAGCATAACTAATCCGTCTTTTAAAAATGTTATCCATCACATTAAAGGGGACCACGACCAAAAGCTGACTTTCATATGAGACAACACAAAAAAACCTAAATCTTTTCTTTTTTTTAAGGATACTGAGATAGGATAAAATACCTCTGTAACTAAAGATGTGTTCATACACATGAGATGATGTATTATTTTTTCAGAGCAAGGCAGGAATTGTTCCTTTAAGATGCGTGTTTCAGTCTTAACAATTAGCTTTAACACATGCTGACAAGCAATCCATACACAACACACAGACATGTCATGTCACTTCACCTCAGTCTTAGCCCCATATGTCATAGCCATCAGAGGAGCTAAACTGAGGGGTTTCCTTTTTCCTTATTTTAAATTGTGTTTTGGTGCATGTGAATATTCCCCATCATAAGGTAATTTACATGAAAAACCTAAACAGAATAACTGAAACCCCCCCAAAGACAGTTAAAACGTCTATCAAAAGCCTCATCCTGCACACTCTTTTCTGTTTTTCTCTGTGACTGTGATGCTTTTACTTAGACATTAACTTCCTTCTCACTGAAGTGTGATACTATTGAAGAACTGCCAAGCATGATTATTGGTTTTATATTCAGGGGTAAAGTTAGCTTGCTTCAGTCCTCATATTTTCCTTTAAAAAAGCTGAAAAAATCCTACTGAATCCTTTATATGAATGCTAAAGCGGTAGGACTACTGCAAACCATATAATAAATAACCGTGTTGTGGCTTCATGCTCCCACCAGTCAGTTGAGCAGTTTGACATCAATCAGTATTTCCCAACAGAATAACAGTGCAACCGTGGCCAAATTGTGAAACAGGAATATGCTTGTATGAACCATTTAAATAGGACAACAGCACCAGAAGCCTGAATTAAAACACTCAAACGTCAAATAATAATATGCATCAGGGATATAACACTGAGGACATCTCTCTTAAAAGAAATCGTCAAATATATGTGCAGCAGTCTTAGACAAGTTTGTTATGAGAAAAATTTGACTATTTATTCAAACTACAAAAGTAGCAGATATTTACATTACCCCCTAGAGGTTGTATGCATGACAATGGACTAGCATAAGGTCCCGTTCTCATTGACCTTTGACCTGCAGGAGTATTCCCCCTTTAGGTGCTTCCGAGAGATCCCATCCACAGGAATATAACAGAAATGTGCCCATAACATATTGTCCCCGCAAAACTGACCTATTACAGACAAACTACCAAAATGAAAGCAAACCCACTTGGGCAAATTCAATTTAAGTTCAGTTTTCATCATAATATTCATGATCTCCCTGTTCAAGACCTTAGTTCCCATCTTAATCTCTCTGGTTTCATTTTATTTGTTTGTTTATTTATTTGTTTAAAAGGATCCCCATTAGTTGCTACCAAAGCAGCAACTAGTCTTCCTGGGGTCCATAAATCCAACAGTCATACATAACAAAACGTCAAAAGAGCAAACATTTTATAACCATACAATCTTATCCCCCCCCCCAACATCAATAAATTCCAGTGAGCATCAAAGATGTCAAAGACACATGAACATCTGCACCGATGAAATGAGAGAACAAAGAAGCCCAGCTTCACCCTGAAAATATGATGCTCTAGCAGCTCATTCTACATTTTGAGTTCATCGTAATAAATTGTGTCCATCAAGAGTTTTGCCTGCAGTGGTTAATGGTCCTCTTGAATGACGATCAACCACTAGGCTTTACTAGACTGCTCAATGAACTCAAACCCTTTAGCATCCTTAAGTGCTCTTTGCAATTTTGCCCATGTTTTTATTTTCATTTTTCTTTGAGCCGCATACCATCCTGTATGCTGTCACTGCAGCTGAAGTGCTGCGAGACAAACTGCTTATCGGAAAATATTTTATTTACAGAAATAAATGTGTTATATGGAGACCTATTGTGTCCTCATGATGATTTAGTGATGTGTCAACCCTTTGCACAAGCAATGTTTTGTTGTTGGTGGTTTGTTGTGTGTGTGTGTGTATGCGTGTAAGTTCTTCTTGCAGTTCTTGGGTTTCTATGCATACTTTCCTCCCACAGACCAAAAACACGCTTGTCATGTTAATATGTGACTCTTAATTGCCTTTGTGTGTATGTTTGAGTGGTTGTGTGTCTCCATATGTAGCCTAGTGATTGGCCAATGTCAGCTGGAATAGGTTCTGCCCCGAATGTAATTCAGAAAGAGATAAAGTGGTATGGATTATGGGTGGATGGTTGAATGGACAGATGGATGACATTGACTTTGTATTTGTTTCTGCACTTTTTTGACCTGTGTCTCGAGTAAGTGTTAAACTGCTTTGTCTATTTCTCAAACAGTTTTCTCTGGAAATTTGATGATCACAGACTTAACCATGATCCTAATGAGTTAAATGACAAAAAAAGAGGAAATTGAATCTAATCATTTGCCCACATGACTCTGTGCCCAAGTTTACCTCCTAAAACAGTTAAATGTCATCAGGTTAGAGATCTACCTTCAACAGATGTGGCCTGTTCCAGTAATACTGAGAGGGTCACTGTTGTGTTTTTCTCATGCCAACAGGATGGCTGTGGTTCTATGGCACAGTGCCTCCCTTACAGCAGTTGGCTATGCATACATTTTTCAGCTGAATACTACTGACACTCTGTTTACATTGCTAAGAATTTGGAAGCATTGGACATGTGCAAGGGAATTTCAACCTTCAGCTGCACTTTCTGAACATGTTTGTCTGACCTCTGGAAATTAAATATAGTTCTACATGTCAACATGCATTTTAAAAAGTCCAATTTTATCAGCGATTTGTCTTATTTGACTGCAGTAAATGTACTGACCTATAGTGAGCAGTTAAAAAAAAATCAGCATGTAAATTTCATGGATGATCTGCTGAGGATAGTCCAGGTCTGGTTGAAGAAGGCAAAGCAGAGTCCTTACCATCTCAAGTTGTTTTGAAACTTTAGAGTGTCTCTAAGATCTATCATTCTGCTCTAAAATGTTAAGATTATGAAAAGAGACATCACTGCTCAGGAGACAGCACTGCGCAAGATAGGAATCCTCTGTAGAGAGTTGGTTGTTGGGCTGAGCGGCAACTTGTATGTGAGGGAAAAAAAGCAGTAGACCTTTGAGTCTGATTTCTTCTTGAGGAATGCACTGAAATTTAGTGTGTTAAGCTTGACACAAACTAGGAATGTTTAAAAAAAAAACTACACCTGACTTTAATATAAGCATATTTGTAATTTTAAGGTCCTTTTCAGATTGTTTTTCTGCTCCATAATCTAACTATTGCATCACTACAAACTATTTTTACATATTCATCTAGCACTGATGTTTGCATAAACTAGTTCATGCTACATTTATTTATCTGACAATAAAATAAGCATACCTTGATTTTTGATGTGTGTATGGAACCCTTGCATATTAGTTTACATATCTTTCTTATTCTGCAATAGCCTCCTGGACATTGTTGTTGAAAATGACTACATAGTCATTTCTCAGAAGTGTTGGATCACCTGCAGCCGATATCAGGGGATCAGATTATTTAACGTCTGCAAAGCAGCGATGACGGATACAAAATGTCCCTTCCCGAAACTTTCTTTGAAAAAAATCAATTTAGTCAGCATGTGATGTTACATTTGATAAACAGAGGAAAATGATTTGATCTGATACTCCAGTTGCTTACACAACTTGCCTGATGAGACAAATCTTCAGGAACACGCAAACAGAAAAATGTTCAGACACAACCATCAGGGACCAGATGATCAGTGAAACTCATCTTTAGCAATTACTTATCTTTAGCTGATAATAAATTCAAAGCTCGGAGGTCTTTTGGGAGGCAGATAGTGGTGTGAAGACATCAGTTTGTTTGAAGGGAGAAATTTAGTCTATGCTCATAACATGAAGTCCTTGTTGTGGTGTTGTGTTGTAATGCTCAAGGGCCTCTTTGTTCATCTGATAGCATTAATAGTGCAGTGCCAGTAAGTGCCCACTATAACATCAACCCAGATCCCATCGGTCCAGTTACTCTAAACACATTCACTCTTATCTCCACTCACCAAGCTGCTTATTTTGCCATCTGACACTCTATGTTGCCATTACCTGATCTTTGTATATTTGAAGCTGGCACACCGTTGCATACAGATGGCCTTTGAATTTACAGATTATAAAATAAACACAAAATACTGAAGCTCTGAGATTCAAAGAAAGTGCTAAAGGGTTCTTTCTTATTTCAACCTATTTTTTTTAACAAATGTATCCTTTCATTTATTTTATTAGACATCTTTCACAAGACGAAGCAAGTGATGGCAATCTGTATTTAATTTAATTTCAGTGTTTTGTTTAAATAAAGGCTATTTATCAAGTCTAATAATCCTTGACAGTAATTTGGAGGTGGTTAGCACGGACTGGATCCAAATGGAAATTAAATTCCCATTTAGTTAAAATATATGCTTTGGTTTTTCAGCTATTGCCATCTACATCATTTAGTTCAGTTTAACCTTAAATGCTTTGAGTCAGCCTTTTTGAAAAACACCTTCTTTCCTCATTTCCTGAAAAGTTAAAATATTGTTACGAATCCAAAATGGATTATATCACTTTTACCAATAACGTTTGCAAAAAGGAACACTTTGTACAGAACTCTTTTTTAAAGATCTTTTGATTCATTTTGCTTTTCCATCAAGCAGGATCACACTATATCACATTTTAAGCCTAATGAGGATGTTTTTTATCAAACTGGTACAGTCTGGGGGGTATAAAGAAAATGTATCCATTATCTATACCAGTAGTTTCCAACCTCTTTTCCCTTGGAGCCCAACTAGTTGTATCAAAGAAGAGTCAAGCCCCCCTGGAGCCACACTGGGGAAAATGCATTGCTGTGCAAAACTTAAACACCAATTGTAATTGTTTTCATGGATAGAATTAAGATTAATGGGCTTACACACACATTTTTGTGCAAGCAACTTAAGGGGTGGGGGGGTAAGAAGGTCTCAGGTCGAGGTATTGTCAGCTTTGAGGTGGTAAAAACTTGCTTCAGATGATTTAGGTAATAATAATAATAATAATTCCTTTAAAGGTGTGCTGTACAAGAATGTTTGTATGCCTATTTTATCTTTTTTAATTCATGAAATCAAAGTTGGTGTTTAATTTGTTCAGCAGTACATCAGCTTTTCATGTTCGTAGAACCACTGGTCTAGAGAACATATGTTAACCATATTTTGACAACCTCAAAGCTGACTGAGCCATGCAGCCCCCAATGAGACTCTTTGCTTGTCACTCTTGGGGACACAGGATGCCGGGGCCTATCCCAGCAGGCATTGTGCAGGAGACATGGTACACCTAGGATTGGTCAAAGCAGATCACAGGGCTGACACACAGAGACAGAAAACCATTTACACCCACACTCACACCAAGGGGTAGATTTGGAGTTAGCAATTAATCTCAGAAGCATGATTTTGGTCTGTGGGTGGAAACCGAAGTATACCCAAAGAAAACCCACACATCCACCAAAAAAAACATGAATAATCAGCTCAGAGAGGCCCCGACTGACTCCAACCAGCAACCCTCTTGTTGTGAGGCATGGGGTAACTATGGTAAATTGTCTCAGTTCCTGATAGCTCCTTATCATTGACATGTCATTCAGATGTATGGGTGAAAACAACGCAACAGCTTATTTGAGAAAAGTAAAAAAACAGCATCCAACAAAAACATAAAAAACTAAAAGAATTTAAACTCTTAACACAATAAGCATGCAGCTTAAACCTAACATAAAAAATTGAGAAACATCAGAATTTCCTGAAAGTTACATTTGTTGTCAGATGCAGCACTCCCAGCTTTCGAGTTGGCAAGGCAGAGGCAGTGGTTTCCATCTCTTTCTCCATCAGGCTTGCACCTCTGTTGAGGTGCACTGGCAGCTCAAGAACTCATTGAAAGCTTCATATTTCATGATTTGTATGCCTTTGAGGATTGAGCCTGCATTTATGATGCTGTGATTTGACATCTGGGAGGTTTCTTCGATCTCTTTAAGCTGTGCAAGTATTAATCACAGAAAATGCCAAGATCTATTATTTAATTTACTCTTTAGACAACAACATCCCTTTCACACATTGTTTCTCTCTTTAATATGATCAGAGTTCATTTTTCTGGCGGGGCAGGCCATATGTGGGTCAAACTATGTGATTGTGAAAAGTAAAATCTACATGGGAAATTGGCCCAATGTTCAAAAATAACAATGCAACTGATGTTGGGGAAAACCTTTTTATGAAACCAGCACTCATATACAAATCTTCTTAATTTGAATAATTGTTAAACTCTGCTGCGGAATTACTGCTATGACTGAGTTGCCTCTTTTAATTTATTTAAGTTAAATTTAAACTCGTTTAAGGTAGTCCACACTTCAGTTGTACCATTTAAGCACATTTTGGCTCTTTTTGGCCCTACTATATCAACTTTTGTTTTTTTTAGTTAATTACAAATAAACTTGTCATTAAATGCACAATTCAGATAAAACCACCATATCTTTTTTTTTAACCTTACTAACACTACTTTGAATATTTTAAACTTTCCAGGCAAACACTTAACCTGAGTGGTGCCCCCCAAAGCCAGGTTTGTTTGAGTAAGGAGACTTGAGAAAGCCTGGAGCTTTAATAAGAGATGCTGGATGTCACAAAGCTAGTGATGAACTTTGTATATCCAGGCTTTCTGCCCCAGGTTGTGTGAGGTGAGTCAAAGATGCTGTTTTTTTTTTTCGCTTGCAGTATGTATACATACAGCATTATACATACAGCTGTAAAGTAAACAACAACGGTGGTACATTTATGCCATTGTTATACCTCATATTTAGAACCCTGAGAAGCAGCAAGACAAGGTACTGCTGATGGCAAGAAAACGCTCACTGAAAATCTGCCATAACGAAGGGTCTGCCACCAATATTGTGTCTACGTGTTTGCTACAGCATACAGGAGCCACACAGACTCTGCATGCACAGAGGTCAGAGGACCACTACAGCTGGTATCAAACAGACTTTCACAGATCATAAGTCATAACAAGAGAAAACTGTTGTTCTGTTTTCCATTAACAAAAAGAAAGTGCCTACATGTACTGCCTCAGGTATGCCTTCAGGACTTAGATGGCATGTTCTATGATGTGACAATTGCACATGCACACAAAGCAATCACTGTGAAAAAAGATACAGCATAATGGTTTAGCAAGTTGTTCTTAATTAATTAATTAATTAGTGTATTTATTCATTAGTTTTTGTTTATTTATAGGTTCATTTACTTTATTTGACATTGCTGTACAGTTACATTAGTGCAGCTACATTTGACAGTGCACAAGTCCCAGGTTTATTGCTTTCAGTGAATAGCAAAATGCTCATTTGCATAACCTGTCCAAAGATGGAAAATGGATTGAGCTTGTATAGTGTTTTAAAGTCTTTTGACCACTCTAAGCCCTTTTACACCACAGGTTAGACCTACCATCTACACCTATTCACCCTCACATTCATAAATTGATGGTTGGAGCTTCTATATGAGTTATCCATCACTGTCATTGAAAACTGTGCTCTCTCATAACCTTTTAAACACTGCTGATGCAGCAGTGGGACCAACTTGTGGTTGAGTGTTTTGCCTACAGACACATCAATATTTAAACCCTGAACCCTTTTAATGATGGTGGAGCGAATTCCCAGACTGAGCCACAGACGCCTCAAGGTGTTTGGAATTTACAGATTGAAGTAAGCAAAACAAAACTAGAAAAATACAACACTATTTTTAATAAAATGTTTTTAGAAATGTAAGACAATAAAATACAAGTAAAAATGAAGGCTAGGTTATCAATGAAAAAACTTGTGTACTTGTGTTTTATTTGTGTAAACAATGTTGTTTATTTTATTTATTTATTGAATACATTCTAAATATGTAGATGAGATGTAGGTTACAATCTATGGATGATTCCTGAAGAATTAGTTCTAAAATTGTTTTTGTTTTAAAGCCAGCTGTGTCAAACTGGCTTTTTTAACATTAAGACCAAATGTTGACATGCAAGTTTATGATAATGTCTTACTGTGTGACGATCAGCTTTGAATACAAACAGGTAAATTGAGGGGGTTCTGTAGAGCAGTGCATACGGTAGGCCACCTACTGTAACTGCATGGCTTTGCTCTGCGACACTACAACATAAAGTTAGAATTTTTTATAAATATGCTTTTTAAACTGGGAGAGGCGTGTTTATAAAGAACAGTCCCAGGTAATAACTGTTAAAAATGAAACGACTTTATAGACTGATCATAACCTTGCCCCAACCAGGTTGATTTTAAAGTCAGTTACACTGGTACTCAAGCCAGCTTAAAAGAGACAGCTTTGTGATACAGAAAACTCTGACTTAAGGCCCAGAACACCAGGCTTACCCGCTAATATTGCTGAAAATCAGTTAAAGAGCTAAAGTCAGATCTGTCTGACAGCAGTGCAAGTTGTATCAGTATGTTTTGGTATGTTTAATAAGTCTGCTGTATGAATTCTTATGGGTGAGCCCTTACCTCTTTAAAGAAAAAACAAACACACAGAGTAAAGTTAGTTTGAATGTTTTGTTGCATATAAGCTCCTGATAAGGTCTGAAAGACTTTGTGGTTGTAAAGGTTGTAAGAGGTGGAGCAGGAGAATTGTTGACTCAGTTGGCCTCTCTCACTCATGCTGGGCCTTGGCGCTGCTCCTGTGCTCAAAGCTAGCTGTAAGCAGGAGGATTTATCATCCCCTGCAGGGCCTAACCCTCAGCAAGATCTGTCTTGAAGCACTTTATTGTTGTCAGCCTGTCCATGCACATGAAGTGTTATTTTCCAATGAGTGTCTGTTTTCTGATTTTATGGACCATGCATACTCTTTGAGTGACATTGAATCACCCCTTTTAAAGGCCATGGTAACTCACAATGCCTGAGCTTTGACGTGAATGCTGACATCATGTTAAGTCAAAGTGTTAACCTGCTCTTAATATATCAAGGGTAAGAGTTCCTGGAAGTTACAAGATATCCAAAAATACTTATTAAAGAAAAATGTGGTTCTAGTCAGCACAGTGCATCAGAATTAGTTTTTTTTTTTCTTTACAAGCACAATAATTTGCCTGAATGTATGCTCAATGTATTCTGTGCGTCACGCGTAGCATGTGTCTCCTGCTCTGTCCAAGTCCTCTCCCAGACTTCCTCTGGGCTGCACAGTCGGTCTTTACAGAAGCTCGGGAAGAACCGGCTGTCTTTGAAGTATAAACAGATGGAGTTTTTTCATGCACTTCAAAGACTGCATTTGAACTTTTCGTGTATTAAAGGTGCAAACATTTTTGGCTGGGCTACTTTTACACATTGACTAGTGTTGTGTGACTGGTGTCAACCCATTTACATGAACAGTGCAGCACTTTTTTTCAATGCAGAGCAATTTTAGAGGAGAAAAAGCATATTTTCCACATGACAGTGTGTTTTTTGGAGAGGACTGTATTCAGTATTCTGGGTCAGCCATGTTGTGTCATTTATTAGTGTCCACATGAACAATAAACAATGATGATGAGCAAAACACACATATTGATGTTCAGATGGAAACAGTGGCTGTAAACACAGAGGCCAAAGCTTTGATCTCTGCATAATTACACACAAAAATCAATCCATTCAAGAGGACACATCAATCCATAGAGCAGCAAGTGGAATCAGTGTGTTTTGACATTAAGCATTTATCTTGATTTCAAAATAGATTAAATGTTATTAGTACAGTCATTAGTCAATCTTAACGGGCACATATTATGCAAATTAACTTTTTTAATGTTATTTTGCTTATATCTATCTATCTATCTATCTATCTATCTATCTATCTATCTATCTATCTATATATATCTATATATATATATATACATATACATATATATATATCTATATGCACGCACACACACACACACGCACACACATATATCTATATATCTATATAAATATGTATATATATGTATAGATATACATATATATATATATATATATATATATGTGTGTGTGTGTGTGTGTGTGTGTGTGTGTGTGTCCACTACTTTCAACCCCCTATGAGAAAATTCCCTGCACTGTTATTTGCTCCACCTTTCAGAAAATGTGTTCAAGCTAGGGCTGAACAGCATATTGTTCTAAAATAGCAATTACAATGTACACATGTGCTACAGTCAGCTATATTTTTTTAGAGGACAACTAAACAAGTAGACATTGGTGTAGACACTGTCCTTCTTTAAAAAGGGTCTTTATTGCAACATCGACCTGTGCTCAGCAGCACAACCCAATGAGCCTTTAGAGGCTAAAACATGGGTCTGCCTATCGAGAATTCATTTAAAGCCTTATCAGCAAAGTCAGTCATGTAGGTCATAAGTAACAAAATTACAAGTCCTGATTTTTCAGTTTGTTAGTGAGACATGTTGCTACACCCTTCCTCCTGAGTGTATGTGTGTGTATCATAGTTGCAGTCAGAAGGCTGCAGTATGTGAGTTTATAGAAAACAAACTACACCAAATGCTGAATTTAAGTTGTAGCAATGAAGAAACAGCATTTATCTGGAAAGTTCCCTCAAACATTTGCAATTAGCGTTGCAGGAGAGAAAAATATTGCATATAATGTTTTTTTTTTTTCCAATATTGTTCAGCCCTAGTTCAAACAATCCATTAGAAAATCTACCCCATGATGCTATTAAAGGGATATTTCACCTCCCCAGGTGGTCTTGTTGTTGCCAATTAAATAGAATTTCTTTATAGTGTGATCTGATCAGGTTAATGCTAATGGATAAAGTTACAATGCATACAAAATTATTTATTTTATTTTATTTTATTTCTTATTTGAACCCATCTCTGTATTTCATTGAATAAATTACCTTTGTTTTCCCCGCTTTTAACCTCAGCTTTATTGTCTCTTTGCTGTACAGCACTTTGGTCAACATTTGTTTTTTGAACTGAGCTCTAGAAATACATCTGACTTGACTTGACTGACTTTTTTTTAAAAGATAACCTGAAACTGTAATGTTTTAGGTCCTCAGCCATTTTGTTAGTTCTTATATTTTTTATACCTTATAAGATGCAATAATTGTTTAATATTCACAGGGGATATTTTTCTGGGTGTATTTTATGTTCTAGAAAAAGTGGTGCATACATTCATCATTTCTAATGCAGGTATTTATCAAAAAACACATTCAAAATTCCCTTGAACTTTGAAATGAGGGATCTGAAGTGCAAAAATGTGAACTCCCATACGTGTTTTTTTAAGACTCATTACTGCACCACTTTACGGCAACGATAGTCAAAGCAAAGCCTTAAAATAGATCAGAAATAGCAGAGCAACTTTGCTGACGTGGCAGCAAACCAGTTTCTACATGCTGTAAAGTATACTGAACAAGATATGTTAACATAAGAACAGGAATTAGACTAAAATTGCTAGGTGATGTCCCAGGCAGCTTCAGTTCTCCATGCTCATGGTCTTCCATGTTAGTTTAAGGTTGCATTTGATCATGTGAGATTTTGAGCCGCAAGAGTGGTGACTGTGATTATTGGTGGATGAGTTGCTAATTGTGTGGTGTGCCGTGTTGATCAACCTTCCACACTCTAGAAGAAGAAACCTGTTAAATCTACCAGGATTCAAAAAGGCTGTGTCAGACTTTGGATGACTAAAAAGTACTTTGTAGGACTAAGTCACAACACTTTTCCATGTCGTGCCATATTTTTTGAGTCGGATAATATTGGATACATAGTCAGATTAATATGATCTGTTTTGAAAATTCATAAGAAGGATTGAAGCTAATCATTTATCAATGGCCGCTGGTTTAATGGCATTGAATTCTATGGTGTTTTTTTGTAATATGTTTTTAGTGTCTACTGGGTTACCATAACTTCTTCCATATCAGTACAAGTATGAGGTGGGATAGCTTTTCTGGTGGTATTCATACAGCCCAAATATTACACTTTTGAAACAGTACATAATACACAAAATATGAAGCTGTCTCCACAGTTCAGTAATTGATAAATACATTTTAGAAAGCACTTACTCATAGTATTCTGCTGCGGGGGTGATCTTGTACTTAGCATATGACGTTCCATTGCCGAGAACTGATCCGTTGATGGCTTTGGGGTCAGTGCAGTTGGGACTGTTCCAGCTGTTCCCACATTTGAGCCATGGCAGGTCTTTGGTCATAGAGGAGAAAAGGTAGTGCAGGGACCAGGCAATGATGACGTTGTAGTAGAAGCCAACATACAGGGCTATGACGATCACAGTATAGCCCACACCTAAAACACATCAAGTGATTAGTTTGAAGAAATTTAACGGTGCTTGAACCTAGGGCTTGAGGGATGTGTTTCAAATATCATATCATGATATATACATATATATATATACATATTTATATACATATATATATATATACATATATATATATATATATATATATATATATATAAACTCTTCTCTCACCCACCCCCCTCTCCCCGGTGGGGTGGGTGGCTGTTCATCCTCTTCAGCTCGGGTCCTCTACCAGAGGCCTGGGAGCTTGAGGGTTCTGCGCAGTATCTCAGCTGTTCCTAGGACTGCACCCTTCTGGAGTGAGATGTCTGATGTTTCTCCAGGGATCTGTTGGAGCCACTTCTCCAGTGTGGGGGGGTCACTGCCCCGAGTGCCCCAATGACCACAGGCACTACTGTTGCCTTCACCTTCCAGGCTTTCTCTAGCTCTTCTTTGAGCTCTTCTTTGAGCCCTTGGTATTTCTCTAGTTTATATATATATCTATATATATATCTATATATATCTATCTATATCTATCTATCTATCTATCTATATATATATATATATATATATATATATATATATATATATATATATATATATATATATATATATATATATATATATATATATATATATACATATATATATTTATATATATACATATATATTTATATATATACATATATATATAGTATAACTTTTCAGGAGTCCAGTGTTAACTGACAGAGCTTTCCATGCTACAATTATTGCCAATTGTTCAGGGCAGCAGTGTTTTCAGCCACTTCACTGACCCAGATCAGAGTCTCGGCTAAATCCTTTTGGACATAAACGAACAAGGTTGCTCTTTCCTGACATTTCTGCCACCTGGTATTGGCTGGACTTGACTCAACTCTACTCTTTTTACATTCCATCCAGGGCTGTTCCCTTGTACATCATTTACATCATCTCTGAGGGTCCTAGGGAGCTAAGCTAATTGAAAGTGTGATAGTAAGACACTGCAGATCACTGAATGGTCAAGATCATTGCCACAATGGGACAGGAACATCCGGCACAGAAATGACACACCTCCCATTGCTGACAGCGTTATGACTTACCAAACTCCCCCCTGCTTTTACTGGTATAATGCTTTGTTGCTTGCAAGTGTCCCTGATACAAAACTCTTCTCCTTACTGTGACAAAAAGCTATGAACTAAGGGCCAGCTGCACTATGGCCTCTATTTCCTCTTTTGTCGTTGTGTTAATGTCACAGCAGTTTTGCACCATTGCTGTATTACATCCCTTCTACATTTATATGGTACTATCAGTGTATGTTCTGTGATGGAAAACAAAGCCCTTAGTTCCAAGATTGAGTTCAGGTGACACCACAAATGGAAAAGTACTATTTATAACTTTTCCACCAGGAATGGAAATTCAGTAAATGGTCTGAACAGAAAATGTTCCTCTTATCTCAGGCCATTAATTTCCCTCTGAATTCTGTTTGTTTGATAATGTATTAAAGTATCCTAGGCCCTGTGCGCATTATGTACTTTTCAGTTCACTCTTCCATCTTAACTGTTTTGTAAGGTATTTAGATCATTTGCAAACCTGTCCAGATCAAGCTCTGTGTTAAACACTTACACGGCTGTGTTATATTTTTCTTATCATTTAGCACATTTTTGTATATTTGGGATGAGCTGTTTTGCCTTCATTGGAATGTGAGGGTTTTATATGATAACAGAGAAGTCATAAACCCATCATTCGCTTATTCTGGTCAGGAAAAAACACAGACCCTCCTCAGCAGTGAAGCCAAAGAAAGCAGCGGTTGGTGTCCATCCAACAGTGCAAACAGAGACTTGTCTTTATATTTGAGTCACGCAACAAGGAATACATGTTGAAAAAGAGATTCAGTTTTCAGAGCTGGAATTCAGAAACATGCATGTTGTTAGATTTTCTTTTCACACTCACACATATGCAGCAGAGCTTTTTGTGGGTTTAGTTTAACAGTGAAGTAAAAACCTCGGGGGAGGGTGCATCACAGAGCTGTTTTTATTTCCAAATTAAACTTGATGCAAGTTTAAGTTTTACAAGTTAACCCGCCATAAATCTTTGTCAGCCACATGTTATAGCACACTCTTAGCTTTCTTCATGACAGTAATATAAGATCCTCTGATTTTCCTGTCGTATTTCTGATTGATGCAGTTCATTAACATGCAGTCAAAATGACCACAATGCCGTGGACTCAAGTTTGGTGTGACCCTGTACTTTCAGAATAGTCATTTGCAGAAGCACAGACGGGGGTAATAGGTTTGAAAGTAAAAGCAGAGCCGGATCAAAACATCCAGAGAGGTGAAATGGAGAGAGAGGTGATGTGACGGAGAGATTAGCTGCCCCGATTCTTATGATCTCATTAGGAGAAAAGGACAGGAAATAAAAGGGCAAGAGGCTGAAGTAAAGCAAAAAGAGCATGACTCTGTTAATAGAACAGCTGAGGAGGTTCAAGAAGGACTGAAGTAAACAAGTGTGTGTGTGCACAGTTTGTGTGTTGCACTCACCTTTAAATACAGGGCAAATTTTCCACACTGTAGCTGCCCCTTCCCTGTTGTACTGGCCCAAAGCAAGCTCCATGTAGAACAATGGCATCCCCGCGATGACCAGAAAGAGAATGTAGGGGATTAAAAAGGCACCTGGGAAGACAAATAAGTATAATTTTGAGTGTATAAAAACACACATCGTACTTATGACATGTGCATTTTGCCTACAGTGTCAATGCAGGATAGTGGCTTATGGAAACAAGTGCAAGACAAAACAACATTTCATATAAAGAATAGGAAAAGAAAGTGTCAGTAGGGGGTCTTGACAATGTTGGACAAATAATGCGCCATGACATCCAAGCAGGAAGGCTCGCAGCTATTTTCATGCTGCGCCTCAACAGCACACACACCAACAAGGAAATGACTTCTCCTAATTCAATTGTACTTGACATTGTCCATCATGAATGACACATTATCTACAGTAATGAATACATTTTGCTCGGGGCCATGATGATTGACAGGCTTGTGGTGAAGCTGACCCCTTGCTGTGGCCGCTCCTGAGCTCAGCATGTTGATTTTCAACATGCGAATGGACTCACAGGCGCACAGGGGACGGGACACACCTACTGGTTCACACTTTATTGTCACGTAAAGCAACACAGCACTTAAGAAATCCTTTGGACCTTCACCCTCCTTCATCATTTTTAAAACTGACTGCCTTTTAAAACATTCTTGGTCAGGACCATTTGATTGTGTCATGAGAACGCCTTTACCAAAGTAGACGATTCCCTCAGCGTTCAGGCTTAGACACTCTGGTCATATGTTCATTTTTATCATCAATAAAAAAAGGTGTTCTTCCTTTTCTCCTTTGCGGTTTTATATCTAATAGATTTAAGGATTTTTATTTTTGCATGGAGTTATAGTGGCTGATTTATTAACATTTTCACTTTTTTGAATTCGACATGAGACGATAGGGCTGGACATATATGAAAAGATTTAGGATACGTATTTCCAAACATGATGTATAGCAATGCAGTTTAATAAATATCAATACACTTTATGCTAATGATGAAAAAAGGCATGCTGGCCTAATGCTAATGAAAATTATTTTTTACAGTAGAAACAAGCTTATCGATTATAAGATAATCAATTTGAAATGTTTATCATTTTCAATGTTGTCTTCTACTAAAGGAGCATTTCAAATTTCCATCAGAGAAGATGACTTTGACACCTACTTGTTGTCACAGAGACTAAAATAGAAATCTAAAAGACCATGGGGTAATTCATTTTTTGGTTACACTTTGTTACATATACTGTCTTGAATCTGTTTCTGTTCTGTCTGATAAATCTTTTTTATCTGGCAGTCTTTTGATTAAGACCGAACTCCCTCGGGACTTCGAAACAGATCTTGAATCTAGTGACAAGACATTGCAGGCAATTCCCGCACACCCTCTGAATTACACAAACAAGTTGGCAACATTTGGAAAAGTTGGTGGTTGTGGCACTTTCCAAAAGATGCCATGTGGACAGTGCTGTGTCTCTTTTGTTATAGAAATGACTGAATGTAAGTCAGTCTCTGCAAATTTTGGTAATATTAGTTTGAAACACCTGGTATTTAATTACAGATATTTTTGACGCGCTCAATATAGTACTGACAACTTGTTAAATTGTAATAACGTAGCTCATTTGCAGATCTAAATCATTTATATATCATGTGTTTATAATGATGGCATGGACTTATGGGTCTGGAATAAAGTGTAAGGTTAAACATGTGCAAATGTTGCCACTGTTTGTGCACAATCAAAGAAGTGTAGAAGATTTGGTCAAAACTCTTGATGATGAAAAAAAAAATTGACATTGCAGGATATTGTCCATCAGGAACTTCTACTTTTGTCGCCTGGTGCCAAACTTGTATCAGCGTCATTTATTTTTCATTCCAGCAGTCATAACAAAGTTTATTATTCTGGTATTTTGATAACCAGTTATCTCTTTAGTGTAAGAGATCAAGATAAATGCTGCATTGTGCCTTGAAAATAAGCAAAATTGTGATATGACTTTTGGTATGAGTGGCTCATCCCTAACCCAGCAATTTATTTATCATTAATTTGGCAAAGATTAATGACAGTCTGATAGAAACCTTAAAGATGTAGATATTACCACAGCTCTCTGTTTCCTTTGCTTGCCTTAAAGCAGGGCTGTTGAAGGTTAACGCACTCCCCTGTTAATGCATGTGAGACTATAAGGATAATTGAGAGAGAATAAGGAGTTCAAATTAGAGCAAGTCTTTATGTTTCAAAACGTAATATTATCTCCAATTTCAGTGCTGCTGTATTTGCTCGAACAAACATAAGGACATGTTTGCACTCCTCAGCACCTGACCTCTAAATGAAAACACACACCAGTGATTAAATCAGTTCACATTTGGTTTTGCTCTGGTGTTTTATATCATTTTAATGCAATGTCCCGTTTATTTTTTAATAACCCAGGGATCTTCTGTACATGGTGACGCTGGGAAAACTTATTTGACATTTTGTAGCCTCAAAATGAAAAACAATATACACTCACCCCCTCCGTTTTTGTAGCACAAGTAAGGAAATCTCCAAACATTGGCCAGGTCCACAGCGAAGCCAATCACCGACAGGAGAAAGTCTATTTTCTTGCCCCAAGTTTCTCTGTCGTCCTCGGACCCGGGAGGACCTCCGTGGTGTCCGGGAGTGGGGATGATGGAGGAGCTGGTGTACTGGACACCATTCTGGTCCTTCACCAGTATCAGTTCCACCTCCTTTTTCTCCACATTGCACTGTTTGAGCGGGGCCACTGACGAGAGCTTGTGTTCTGGCAAAACCTGGATATTCATCTTCTCTGCGGTGCGTACGAAGCCCACGCTGGCCCGGTGCTCTCACGGCCCCCTGCGGGTTCTGGTGGAGCTGCTGGTCTGGGTCGGTTTGCACGGATACGGACTCCAATCCCGTGGATTAAAACCGGACAATCGAGTGTTCTCCACCGAAACTACAGCTGACACCTCCGCGTACATGGGCTGGAGAGGAGGGAAGAGAAACACAGTTTGGAGAGGTTTGGTGTTTGTGCGTAAAGTTTCGCTATAATTACGCACAGCGAGAAATACAGGTTACGACTGCCAGGGGGATAGGTGTCATTATTCATAGACTAGCAGACAAGCATGGTGTCTGAGTGCTACTCGTGCCAGTATAAAACACTGTAACTGTAGATTGAAGTAAAACAATAGCAGGCGTCAAAGTAAAAGCCACTTCCCCTCTGCGTCAGAGTGCACCGTGCTAAGCAGTCTACTCAATTAGACAATTGACCACAACATTTATCTTAATTATAGTAAATACAATTAATGATTATCTGAATATGTCACCGCTAAAAAAGAACCGTTCAGGTCTGCATAACAAAGCCTTTCCCTCCGTACTTGGCAAATCTAAGGACACCTCTCCATGACCCGATGCTGCTGTTGTCCAGATGCATCTGAGCAAAGACTGCCCATTCTGAAGGAACTTTAAGGCTCGCCTTCTTCAGCACAGACGATATAAAATGCGAGCTCTTAAGTCAGTTTCCTCTCTCTCCTCCACGTGATATTTCATAATTGAACACTTTCTCTCCAGTTTGATGTCAACTTGGCATGATGGTTTTATATCATTTTTCATGCTGAGCTCAGGTTCCCATAAGCTTGGGCGTCTGACTTGTCAGTGCGTAAATGAGTCTGAATGCTTTTGTGCTTTTGGGTGAATGCTAGGCGGAACCCAATAAAGCCCTACTTTTCTTTATATCTGATGTTCTGATCAGGCAAAATAAACAAGGTGGTAGCTGTAGCTTGTGTTGCTCATGTTGAATTGTTTGTAAATCTGAGAATATCAAGAGTAATTTAACAGACCAATGAAGTCCTTGTTTCCAGACTGGCACATGATATTCAGGTTTTACAGTAGACAGAAGATAACTACCTTCAGTTTTGTATAAGTACTCCAATTTCACTCACAGCAAAAGTTTTTAATGTTTGAATTTGGACTTTATCTGTTTCTTCTCTGTACCCAACAGATTGAATTAGAGTTTTCTAAGAAGCCATAAAAGCATTGTGTTCTATTTGTAATTCAATTGTAAAGCTGCTTTTGCCAGTGGCAATGATTTCTATTAGATATGGTTGATCAGTTCATCCCATTAAAGTCAATGAATGTCCTCTTTGCTCCCCAGAGCTTGTTTTATAAAAGCCTAATATGGCTGGTTTGGGGCATTTTGTCTTTGATGATTGAATAACTGCACTGATGGTAAAGCAAAGGAACAGGTAACAAGGAAGGATCATGTGTTATTACTGCTGTTCACGCTGGAATTACTTCTTTTCTTTTGCGCTTTGTTTGGTATTCTCAGGTATTTGTTGCAGAGAATGACCAAATATTGTGTGTTGTGGGTATGACTAAGTGTATTTTGTAATATTTTTCAAAGCATAATTATCTCAAAACTGATTCACAGCAGGTGCTAATTGTCTGTAGAGTTTCTAGTAAAAAAGAACTGTTTTGAAAGAAATCTTGTCGATCAGTTTTTACCTTTAGAGATGAAGTAGTGTGCCCCAGGCAAAATGATATTGTTCCTCACCTTTTACCTCGATCATCCTGGATTTCTTCGAACATTTCTGAGGACCCACCATGTCTTTTTTTTAATGTTCGGGCTCCGACATGTTGACCTGAGCATCAGAGGCTAATTAAACCAGACAGCCTCTCTGTAGACACAGTATGACCCTTTAAAGTTTAACCCTACACTTGGTTAGGGTCACAGGAAAGACTGTACTTCGCCATCATGTTCTGGCTTCAGAATGCCACATTACGTGGTAGGGTTGGGTGATATGGTCCATAGAACAGTTTTCAGGCTTTTATTAAGTTGAATGGCTATACACATTAGGCCTATAGATACTGGTTGGGTGTGAGTGTGCTTGTGGAAAGAAATAACAATCCTGCCATTATGTTTTAATTTTAATTACATTTTTTGTCATCCAACCATAATTTTTCAATTTTTAATATGATTCCAGTATGAATTACCTGTTATTGATTAGGGCTGCATGTGTTTAGCCAGTCAAACACTTGAAAATCAGAAAACAAACTAGCCTGCACCAGATTAACAAGTCAGTAGAACTATTTTTTTTAATCACTACAAGTTCAAAGTCATGGTCAAGTGCTCTGTCCAATGCCAGAGTCAGACTATGCATTTTTGCTTTTTGTTACGATGGTTTCTATGTCAGATTAAGTGATCTTGAAGCCACCAAATCATGCTATGAATTGGCTGAAAATATGACATACTACACAGTAGCGCAGCTTCAGTATAAATGCACTGTATTTGCAGTGCTATGCTTTTATTTGTCTTTCCAAACTTAATATCTGTTGGTCATTTCAAACATTCAAAATTATGTTTGCTTGATGCTGTCAGCTGCACACCAACATGCTGATGTATCTCTGCTGTTTCCTCTCAACATTTTTCTTTTCTCGATCTATTCCTATTTCTATCGATTCCTCTATGACACACATTAAAGGCATATATGTTGTTTACAGACCATGACAAATTTTTCCTCTGTCTCAGATAGGGATGAGAAATGAAAACCAATTCCAGCTGAGAATCGACAAGAACTAGTTCAAAGAATCAATATCATTAGTCTTTTTGCTTAACAATTTCCTTCACAATTCCTTCCTTTTTGCTCTGCTCGCCTTGCAGATCAAGGACTCAGCTCCCATCAGATGTAGTCAGCAGGAACCATTAAAAAACATAGTCCAAGATGTGATCATTGCAGAGAGGAGACACAAGTGGTCTAAAGTGTGACTTGATTTCAAATAGTAAGGGATTACTGCACAACATCCATTGTCTGCGTCTGTGTGACTTCAAGCAATGATAGAAACACCAACAACGTGCAGCACTACGCAGCATGGCATTAAATATGATAAGTGCCATGTGTCTGAAATTTTTGCCACTGAAAAGCTGTGTAGGCCCACGTTACTCCAAACAGAAAATCCCCAGGAAATGGTTAGGGAATCAATAAAGAATCTGATCGATAAGCATAATGGATACCAACATTGTTATCAATAAGATTTTACCAATTTCTACCCCTAGTCTTAGAGTTTCATCTTAATACAACGACCTTGGTTTGACACATATGCTGAGCTTCCCTGGGCTCTCATTGGACAACACATCTGATGTGACAGAACAATTACAGGCGATGGGTCATTCACTATGGAAAACTACACAAGATGAAACAACTGATTTCTATGGCTAACAGGTTTAAAACCCCACAACAGTTGGGTCAGACTATGATCAGGCATAAATTGTGTAAGTCTTATTTTAGCATAAAATGTAATGCAGCCACCGCCACCAGTAACCACTTAAACTCTACTTAGTGGCCTTTACCTTGCTGCTGAAATGCCCTCAATCCTGTATGTAAAAAAAGGACATTGAATGAAACAAATTGCATCAGTAGTTCTTTGATCTAAAAACATCATTATTAGCTACATTTCACCAGCAAAGCAACTTAACACTATCTGCTGAGGCTGTGATCCCATGTGTCATAAATAGTGTTCATTTTTGACCATTTCCGTTTGTTGATACCTGTTTGACACCACAACGACCAAAATCTGTGGTGGGCAGTAACTGGTTACTTGTTATACAGACCACAATTCCACTGAACTTGGGATGTTGTGTGAAATGTAAATAAAAACAGAGGACAATGATTTACAATCCTATATTCAATTGAATGCAAAATATTAAATGTTCAGGTTGATAAACTTCATTGTTTTTTTCAAATGTTCACTCTTCTTTCTCCCCTCTTAACTTATGAGAAACACTTCCATGTTTTTCCAAAGTGATGAACTCTCTGTGGTGTCAAAAAGCACAGAAAATTCAACTTTGTGTTGTCATAGGTTTAAAATCTACCCACCCAAAATTGTTCTTCATGATTTTGTTTGTTTTATAGTACTCTAATCAAATGTTGTTGTAATGCAGAGTGGGTGTGAGCCATGATTAAAAAGTTGAGGAAAGGCTGTCTGTTTGTTGTTGGAAAAAATTGTGAAACTGTTCTCTTAAATCAGAAGCATTGAAACAACTTTCTGTTCATTTTAAAATCATACAATTTCCTCTTTCAAAGAAAGATCATGTCTAGAATAATGCAATAACCTCAGCAACATTGGTAATGAGAAGATTTCATTAGTAACACACTTGTGATATTTGTGTTGAAATAAAAGATGATTTGTCCTCGTTGATTAAATGCTGCAGGAAATGCCAACTATAAATTAAGTTTGTCATGTATGAAAAGCTCTTTTATTACACAAACAGAATTGTTTTTAGAATTGAATTTTCAAGTTAGCTGTTTTTTTTTCAGAGTTTAGTGAGGTCAGCTTATTTTTTACCCTTCTAAACGAGAGAAGTGTACTGAATATCACACAACGGTACATAATTGTTGTAACATTAAGGTTTTGTATTATTGTAACACACATTTAAACACAAAGGATAGCACATCCCTCTATATCTCTTGAAACGTCATAAAACTTGATTCCCAGCCCTATTACTCCACGATATTTCTTCATCTTCATCAGTTTTTATCCCACACATACTCACATGCTTTTTGCATTCTGACCTTTCACCCACCTTTGCTGAGTATTTGTGTGACCTCACAGTTTCAGTCCCTGTAAAGCCTACTAACTCTGCCATTAGTGTCAACACTACATCACAACAAAGCACCTTTATTATGTGTTGTACAACTTAACCGCTGCATTATTGTACTGTAAATGTGCAAGCAGCGATTTGACTTCTGAAGCTTTTTTTATGTGCTCTCCTTAAGGTAAGATCTAAGATGGTGTTAACATTAAGGACCCTTTTTTCCTCACAGATGAAAATGTCTTGTTGAGTCACTGACTTACAGCAGCAGGCCATTCGCCATGTTATAATCAGGCTATACTGTAAGCACTGAGTGGGATCTGTTTTGTTCTTCAGCCTATTAAGACTCTGTGGTTTAAATCTCTCCCAGCCCCGCAAAAGATGAAGTGACACTAAGCTTTGCTCTCTGGACTTTACAAGTGTCTGCAAAGATTTAAGCACCTGAGTAATGTTAAGTCTTATTCCCTACATGTTGTATACATTCAGTAAGAAAAACAGTGCTCTGGCTTAGCCCTGGAACTTTTTCACAGCACATCTGGGAAATGTGGAGAGCATCCAGCACACAAAGGTGCAGTAAACTTGAGCTCCTCAGCAGCACTTCATTTCCAGCGTTAGCCAGCAACTACACTCCAGAATAAACCTGTGAGAATGTGACTCCATTGTCCTCCAAATGCTTGAAATAATAACCCAATACTTTGGCTGTTACCTTCATCTATACATCAAAGATGAAATCTTTTGTGGGAGTGACTGATTACTGAGGAACACAATAGGGGTTACACACAAATGGAGTTTGAATAGTGTGTAGTAATTGGGGGGCACTAAAAGGAAAGACTTACAAGCAGGAGGATTGGCATGACTAATGTTTGAGTTTTGAGAAAGCTTTAGTAAGAGAAATGTATGATGTATTCAATTTCCCATGATAAGATCTAAACTTTAGATTATACCCAGAGTAAATGTGCCTCTCGTACAAGACACCATTTGTAACCCAACACTGACAGTTTTTATTTTCACTTACATAATTGTTGCGTAAGATAGGTAGCTGCAGAGATATAAACACAGAACACATCTTTCTTTCTGTCCTTTTGTAGCCTAAAATAAAAAGAAACATTAGTTACAGTGACAGGGCATGTTTTATCATCTTGTGCCATGTAGTGGAATGAGTTTGTGTGTTTGGAGTTGGAGCACATGAACAAATTCACCATTTTTAGACACTTTCATAGACAAGTAAAGTTCATTTTTACAGTCTCTGACCCATCCATGAACGTTTCACAGGAAGTTTTGCCCATCATCCAAAAAGCCATCTGGAATCAAATCAAACACAAGAGATGCAAAACACCCAAAAACAGAGGGAGGAAACAAACCTGTTGTGCTGATACTGGAGTCCAGCTGATAATGGTTTGTACTGTTTCTTAAAACCTTGCCCTAACCCAGACCTTGGCTTTTCCTATAAACCATCACAAGGAAATGAAGAACAATTACTTTCTGGAGAGAATAATAGCAGAGAAAAGATCAACAAGGTGTCATCTAGTGTGATAAGGAAACATAACAATGAAGTTTGCAGGAACTCCCCAAAGAGCGGGAGGAGACAGCTTGCCAGGCTGGAGCCTGCAGGACTCAAGGGTGGTGCAAGAGGTGTCCTGCAATGTGTGACTTGAAATTTTTATATTTTTTACTTTTTTATGGATAATATGATTTTTTTATAATTTAAGTCATAATGTATTTAAAAACTTGCCTTAAAGATTCACAGAATGTTTTGACAATGAAAAGGAAATTTCGAAACGCGCAAGAATCAGAGTCAGGTTAATTGCCAGATATGTTCGCATAAGGAAAGTTCTCTTGTTGTGTCAAATAAATAAACACAGAAGTAAAAAATTAGAAAAGTATCAAATAGAAACATCTAATCTGAGATGTTTTTGTTCGCCTTTTTGCTTAGCAATTCCCTCTCAATTTCTGTCCCCGTACCTTTCCATGATTGGCCGGCTGTCTCAACGCTAACAGTCTTCAGTAGAGATGCAAATAGGTACACATGCAAAGCAAACCTCTGGCTAATGATGGCAAAATCATGATGAGTTATGATTTTATATTCAGTTCACATCTTTTCAAACATAATTATGAGTAGACCTTTTTAGGTATATTTTTATGAAACCTTTTCTTTTTCTTATTCTTTTTTTGTTTTGTTAACCAATGCCATCTTTCCGTCTTCTTCAGCTCATTCTCCCAAACCAAGAGGAATATGTGCCATGACTTCCTCTTTTCCTCACGTATATTAAAGCGAGAGCTGTTTTGGCAGAGGGCAGAGCACCTGCTGTGTTCTTTGGAAGGGAGAGTGCACTTCACTTTATCTCTCAGGATAGGAGCTGAGAACCGGTTCCAATTCGTTTGAGTCACTGATATAATTTGACTTTATAGTTAATGATTACCTTAACACAGCCTTACACTTAGCATCAGGTTTTTCATGGTGTTGAAAACCGGTGTAGGATGACTTTTTGGGAGAGAGAGAAAGAGTCTGCAATATTCAACAACAGGTAAACTTTAAAGAGACTGGATCTATGGGTGTAATCGATAATGGCTTTTGTCTCACTAAAGTCTCCTAAGTTCCCATCTCCATTTACCCCTCATGACAAACCCATTGATAAAATGAACACTGCATGGTACAAGGCACAGTCATTTAATCCTGATTATCTTGCATACCTGATTGTTGGGAGTTAAATAACTGCTTTTCTTAGAGACAGCAGTGGCAGCATGGTGAAGGAACTACCAGCATAATAAAAACATATTTTTCAAAACACTGACAATTTATATCATGAATGAGCAAAGCTTCTCATACAGTGCATGTTGTGTAAGTCAATATTAGCGTCAGAGGTTTATAAATATCCTGTAAAATCCTGTTTTAGCCCTGCTTTCAGTGCTCTCCTTCTTTAATCTGTATACTTATGTGAATGCAGGCTGCTCTGAATGTTTGCAGCCATACATCCATGTTCATCATGCAGGACAAAGGAGGGGGCAGTGGAGTGTAAACACACCCAGGTATCCTGTTGTTTTGAGCAGGAAAATCTATTCTATATGAGCATAGAGCCAAAATAGCATTGAATTCCCCTTCTCACATAATATTTATGAAACATTCTTTCAGCAAAGAAACACAATTACTATTCAGCTAATGCACGGTGACGTTCACAATCAGTCATTTTTGACATGCAGGTAAAGCTTCCATTTATAGCATTGGTTCTCAATGGGGTCTAGGGGTGCCAGAGCCTTGGGAGGCTAAGAGGCTGTTTTAGCTTTGAGTTTGTCAAAATCATGTTAACATATATTCTCTAAAACACACTTATTGCATATTGTCAAAGGTCTTTTGATGATATGTGTGCTTAGACTCATCCTGTTTGGATTTATTCAATGAAAACTATTCGAATCCATTTTAATTTTGGTAATGTCTATATGTATTAGGTATTAATAGATGAAAACATCTTTAATCACTCAATAGACGTGATAGTTTTTAAGAGGTCACATTTTGCCTTAACACAGATTCATATATTCTATTTTGATGACTGTTGGTTAAAAAATCCTCTTGCTTTCGGACACTGATCTCCCCTGATTCACCTCTGTTCTCACTCTGTCTGAGATGCCCTGTTGGAGCACCTGTCATTTTAAGGCCCCTCTCCATCTGTGGGCCCAGTCCAGTCTGATTGGTTGACCAGTTGTTCAACTCCATGGTATGTAATTGGTCCGTTCAGTGCCACCCTGAGACAATGGACATGGATGGATGATGACACAAAGGTAGCCTGTCACGGGGGCAGAGGGATCAGACAATTCTTGCAGCTGCCATTAACAGGCGGAGGGGAACAGTCCAGATGTCGCTGACTTTATTTTCTTATGCGTAGAAGTAGTCAATCATGTGGTGGTGACATAAAAAATGCACTAGGGTATATAAAAGTAAAGAAAAAACAGAAATCAACCATCTAAGGAATAATACATGAGAAAATGTGTCACAATATATAGTGATAACCCTGTCTATGTAGGTTAAAGCTCTTACCACGTCACAATACATAAAATAACCTTTACTCTTGAAAAAACACGGCTGATTTGGAACTCAGTTGGGACTCATTGTCATTTTGCCTGAGAAAGACGATCTACCAGGTTAAACAGAGGCACCCAGTAGTGTCAAATCAATTCAATGGCAAGGCCTGTCACTCCTGACCTTTCCTTCCAGCCTGGCATGGTGAGCCCCCCATCCGCTCAAGGCCCCGTGTCCAGCTTGGGTCCACAAACACAGGTTGCTCACTCACTCAGGTCCCGAGGAGACAAAATTCCATTAGCAGCACATATCCCCCGCAATCTACTGCGACAGGATCAGCCCGCAGGCAAGCCCGAAATGGATACAGCAATATACAACAGCCACGTGGGGTAAAGAAGGAGGATGATGGGGTGTGGGACTTAGAGGAGAGTCGGAGCCATGGTATAAAAGAGAGGTCACTCTGCAGAAACGATGTGATTTAATTGATTCCACGCCATCTCATCAATTTTAATTAAAGTAAATTGAGCCTCTGTACGTTTGGAAAGGTTAAAACAAATTGAAGTTAGAAATAACAGCTGGTAATCACAGTTTGTCTAACAGCAGGCATTTAATGAAGCGGCCCACTCTCAATCATTCATTTCAGTCTCGTCTGTGCGTAAGGAGCCAGCAGTTCTCATGTGAGCTTGTCTGTGTTAGTGTGCAAGCACCTCACTTAAAAAAACTCTTTGAAGGTCAACTCTCTTTTGGCATTCATATAAAAACCTGGTCTGACAAAAGCTGTAATATTAGTTAATCCTTTTACAAAAGTTTTACAAAAGAAAAGAGCACGAATTTTGAGGAAAAGTTCATTCTTTCAGTAAAAACTCTTAACATTGCATCATTTTAGATCACTACAGAGGCTTGTGTTGCCTGACTCTAGCTTACCTCAATACACATCGTTGGGGTCAATATAGTCAAATGTTACCTGAACACCAATGAAACAGAACTAGCTCGGTGCCTGTATACTGTGTCTCTTTAAAATATTATCAATAAAGGTGGTTTATTGTATTGGCACAAAAGCACAGTCAGTTTCAGATGATGCACGTATCGTATTTCCTCCTGTTCTTCACATTAAAGTCTGTCATTACAGTTCTGTCAAAGGGCCTCTATTATTGAAAGCTGGATGTGGTTACATTTACAGCAGCAGCAACTTCACTGAACTGTCTGAACTTATAAGTGGGGAGGGGGAACACAGCACTTCAGACACAGGTAAAACATACAAAAAAATTTGAAAACAACAATTCATAAAATCTCGTCTTCTGTGCACGAGGGAAATATTACATCTCAGGTTTGTCAGAGGGGGGAAAGGGTTGTAGTGTGTTTACATAGGACCAGTGATAAAATGAAAAATACACATTTCAGCAGCAGACTATACATCTGTCTGAGTCAGTGCAAAATGGTTTACATGATTTCATATTACTTCAATGATAAATGCAGCCATCCTTGGCATGAACACGAGCCTAGTGTCTCTTACATGACTCCTAATTTGCTTTCTGTCACATCATAACTTTACTGCTGGCCATAAATTAAACAATATGATATTGATTAGCCTCCTGCCATTTCTGCTCTCCTTGATGCTTAACAGGTTTGTAAGTCTGTTAACAATTAAAGGCATATGTATACATTTCTTTTTCATCATTCATATACCAGTATCCTAACATCAAATTTAACATGGATTAATTTAAAATAAAGTTATTGTCAAAGCAACACTGATCAGTATGTAGGAGGATAAGTCATCAGTTACAGAGCAAATTAAATTCACAAAGGAACCACTGAACCGGTGATTTTTGTACATTAATACATGAGTACTATACATTACTATTTCAACAAATAGACTTATTCTGTGTTAGCAGATAAAACAAATTGGAAAAAAAAAATCAATTTTGTAATAGGTCTGTGAAAACAAGTTTATTCACATAGAGATCCAATAAACAAACTCAAACAAATCTAAAATGCATTAAAACCAAGCTTTTGGAGCATGATTACAGAGCCATGTTTTCTTAATGCTAATGCCTTGACTTTTGAGCACTGAAAAGAAATGTCCTTGTCCTAAATGTATCTTTAAAAAAGTATTTTTATTCTGCTGCCATTAGTGCATTCCAAAAACAGAAATAACAAATATAGTACATCTTATCTTTTGCCCAAGTGCTGAAGTTCACATATAGAAGTTTAAGACCATGATAGTTTCATTATAGTTTACTCAGCAAAGAAAATCATTCAGTTTCAGGCATTTTACCTCAAGTGTCATAGTCCACACGCCTACAACCAGCTGTAATGACATACTTAAAAAAAAATCATAAATAATAGCAGAATATAAGTTGTGATAGAAGACTGTTGTCTTTTATGGAAGCTATGTTTTACTGTTCTGTACACTTAAACATTGTTGTAGCCATAACTTGCAGAATAGGTAGCAAAAGTGTGGAAGATCAAAACAGGTTCTCAAAAGCAGCACAGGATCACACAACTACACTGTGGAAATGTAAAAGGTGACTGCTGCCCTCTGGTGGGACTTTAGAAAATTAGATATGCCCTCATAAAAACCTCATCATGAAAAAAAGTCTTTAAAACTTGTTACTAATTACCATACTGGGGAATTTAATAAGGAACACGAGTTAAAATTCTTGTTTTATTTTACAAAGCAAATTTTGCAGTGTTGACAAAAAGAACAAAAAATCACATATTTGCAACGCACATGAAAAAATAAGGACAGCGCTGCTAGTTAATCTGAAAGCATACCCCGCTGGAATATACTGTTGTGGAGCAGCACTGTTGGCTTTTTGCTCACAAATTGCCCTATTTTCAGTGGTTCATTTGCTTTAGTAAACTTAAAACTGTGCAGACACTCTGCTGTCTCAGCAACAACAGTCTTCGGTAGAAATGCAAATAGGTACACATGCAAAGCAAACCTCTGGCTAATTATACAGCCGTCTTACAAGGTCTGTGTCCCTGAGCGCTGGGGAAAGTGTAATGCGCAGCATGTTTGCTCTTCATAGACGTCGTTTTAATACAGAACATCTGTGGGTTGCCAGATTGGAAAGATCTTAATAAAGCTTACTGTACACTAATTACACTGCAACACAGAAGCACAAGGACTGTCTGCTCATATTTAAAGAGGTGATGGTTTTGCTTTTTTCACTCATTTACACAGTTCACAAAGACAAAAGAGAGACATAAAGCTACGTTCATCTCAGTCCAAGCAAGGGTAAGCTCAGGGCACAGAAAAATACAGATCCAAGGCAGGGACATGGTGAGGCAGTTTACAGTAACACAGAACATACTGAAGTCCATCATGAAACACAGTCACTAACAATAAAAATCTAAACATCGCAGAGTGTATACTGATAAAACACGGAGTGCCTATGTGAGTTCTGACATCTTCTTGTCATAAGATTAACTTTTGATTTGTTTATTTAGATACACCATAAGCACACAATCAAAGAATTTAAGAATGAAAACGTGCACACACTGTGCAGTAGCTTAGGGAAGATATTTTTCTTTTAAATCTCTATAAGGCACTAAAATTGAATGGCAGCACTCTAAAAAACATCTATAAAAAGGCAAGCACATGACCTATAATATGGCTCTGCTGTAGCAGGTGACTCAATCTTGCTGAAATGTTTTGGAGGGTAGATGACACTTCAGCATTTCCCTTCTCAGATACAGGGTTAAGACTCTCAGTGAAGTCTGGGAGAAATCACAGTCATCCTCAGGGTCAGTCATCTTTTTTGTCAGAGGTGCTGTCTTCTTGGTTATCATCTAAGCTGGCCTGCCCGGACAACTGGAGATCACCGGGACATGCCTCCTGGATGGCATGGTATCTCTGAAGCTCGAGATAGGTTGTGAAGAGTTTGGCATACTCGGGGTGGGTGGAAGCAAAGGCTTGAAATTCATCTGACAAACAGAAAAAAAAATATTTACCACAGTGCTGGTTAGGTCAGGGAGACTCAAAGCTATGATTACAAATCATTTTCTAACAGCAGCCTCTTAGGGCCACCCTTAGAAATAATAAAGGATTCTGTTTTAAAGACAAAAATGTCATGTTGCATCAGTTTTCCGCACATCGTTCTTGACTAAAAAAGGATATAATTTCATCAAAATTGCTGTGTTGTTTTCTTCTTGATCGTCACACTTTAAAAAAAATGACTTCAAAGTACAGATGCTTATCATAATATGGTGATTCTGGGCCATAACCACAAATACTTCCTTATTACTCAGTCCATATAAAATGAATGATTTGATCAAGCTGAAAACTGCAGGCATGATAGAAGACAAATGGCTTTATCTAGTTTGATTTTCTTCCATGTAATTGGCTTCATAGACTTTTTTCTTTCTTTCTTTCTTTCTTTCTTTTATCTATTTCCTCTTGCACTCCTAACAAACCAAACTTTCACCGTGTGATCATAGTACAATCATAATAACGCTGCAACTGATTGAAGCAAAATCCCCCATCTCACATAAGAACAAAGTTCTGTCTAAAGCTAAGAGACAAGTACGGCTAGAACAAATATTGTAATGGAAAATTTTCAGTATGAAAAAGTGATGCTAAACTCAAGAGTTTCTTGACAAAGAAGAGCCAGTTAGGCATTGTGGAAAACATTATTTAGTTGGTCAAGCACTTCGATAAACAATGACTAGCCCCTCTTCAAAGTAGTTAGGGTTGCAGCCCTGAAAAAATACAAAAAGAAGCTTGGCATGTGCAGTTTGTCTGAAGTGTACTCACTAAAGGTGATGAAACCAGAGCAGTCAGCATCAATCTCCTTGAAGAGCTTGGCCATGTTAAGATCTGACACACCCAGAGCTGAGCGCAACAGAGCAGTAAACTCTTCTCGAGTGATCTTCTCATCCTCATCTGTATCAAAGAGCTGCAGAAGGAGCACAGAAACATGTACTTCAGCTATTTTTCATTCACATTAATTTACTACAGTTTGAACAAATTTGTTTGAACTGATTTGGACAAGAAACTTTTTAGCAGCAGTACATAAGAAGGGACTGCTTGTCAAAAATCACATTTGTCCGCATGGCCGGCAAAATGACTCCATGTTCTCCTCAGCAGACAGACATTGTTAAGTTGACATTGTCCAAGGCTCTCTGAGGGCTGTCTCTGTTCCTCCCACTGCACCACTGCTGTAATTGTTCTCTCGTATGTACTACAGGCAAGCACACTTAGCTTGGATTTACTGCACTGTCCAACATATCTCTTAATTTAGTTAAATTTTTATATTAATTCATCAATCTTCTGTACTTATAAAAAAGACAACCATATATACCTGTACACAAGATTTAACAAAGACCTAAATTTACTGTACACTTTCAAAACAAGACATTATTTCACACATAAGCTGATACTTCATTAGACTGAAGCTCAGGAGAGTTATTTGTCATTTACATCACTCTTACACAGTCAGTGCATGCAAATTATTATTTAAAGGCAATTCTCTGGTGTAAGACCTTCACCAAAATAACCCCTGGGGTTAAGTGAACATCCACAGCCAATAAATGCATATTTGATAGTTAGTCTTTGCTTGGTAAAGTAGTGCTTTATGCTTGGTAAAGTAGTGCTTTATGAATACAACATTATTATTGGTACAATAAAAACGCTGGAAAGTTAGAGTTCAGGAGTTCACTTGAGTATTTTCACTCGAAAAAGCAGATCATATGTGAGTATTTATCCTCTGTATAGTGAGCTGCATATTTTTTTCAGTCCATAAGGAGCACTGGAGCGTTTAAGTATTTTTTTGTACCTTGAAAGCCATTCGAAGAACATCTTCTGTGTTGGCAGGTCGACAGAGGATGGTCACACCAATAACATACTCTCTGAAGTCTATGGTGCCATCTCCATCCTAGACAGGGTCAAAGTAGCAGCAAGAAGCACAAATGAGCTAGTAAAAACAAAATAATGTGGTGAACAGGAAGTATTTTAACACTTACATTATAGAAATATAGACTATTGTTAATAGGTGTAAAGACATTTTAAAATAAAAGATGAATTCTGAAATGTTTATTATTTATGGCTGGAAAAAGGACTGTTTTAAAAGAAAGAGGACACTCTGTGAATTGGATGTTATAGGCTGTTTTATTCTTTTAGTCCTTTTCTCTTACTAAATCTCTTGTTGAAGCGGCTTGTGAATTTAACAAGTCGGTACTTTATGTCTGAAATTGTGTAAACAATTTTAAGATTGTTGCACATATTCCAACTCAGACATTTATAGCACTTTTCCAACAAGCTGAGTCAAGGCCAACTCTTACTCCGCTGTTTAGCTGTTTAAGTTATTCTGATTAAATAAAACACAAACATTTGATACATGCGTCTCTCACTCTGTCAAACAATGCAAACAGCTCCTCCAGTGCTGGGCTGACAGGTAGCTTAAGGAAGCCTGCAAACTCCTCAACGTTGATCCTCCCTCCTCTGCATGAGCCAGCCATTGCTGCAAAGCCCTCCAGCTCCTTCCTCAGATTGTCCCACTTCAGACTGTAAGAGCAGAACACAAGGAGCCAGAGCTGGCATCAGGGCTGGCCTGTGGTATAGGCACTACAGAGCAAATACCAGGGACGTCCAAGTAAATTAAGAAGACGTTTGGAAAAAATAAGACAAAAAGCGAGAAAATGTGTTCATTTAAAATAATTTCATCTGATAAAATGTTCTTCCTTTATTTAGTAAAGCCAAGAAAACACAACCTCACACCTATTCTAAAAGATCCAAATATGTACATGTCACACCACTGCCTTGCTGCTTGTTATGTGCCCAATGCTGAGAGAGTGACTGACAGACTGAGAGTAATGATTCCTTTGACATGTCTTAAACTGTCTTTAAGTTTGAAAAGCCAGAGCCCAGGGATATCAGAGAAGAAGGGGACAATGTTAAAATACCCAGGTGATGCTGACTTAAATATTTATCTATTGCAGTTATCTGCTTGCTTGTCATGGATGGGCCACAGTCCCTGTTTTCTAATTAATAACGGTTAATTCTACTGTGCAGATTATAAGTGTAATATTATCCATGTATTAAGTAAATGCATGCATGCAAGAACTACAGTTTTTCTTCCGTGTGATGTGTTGAACATATTACCTACTTAAACTTGTATTGTACTTTGTAACAAACGCCTTCAACTTTTATCACCTTTTGAAAAAAATATGTCTTAAGATCTTGCATTTTGAGTATTTATGTCAAAGATCATGCATGCACTTTGAACAAAAGCTGCTCACTACATAGGCAGTTATTTGTGATGGTGTTGGGGTTTGAAGGGATAAGGAGGATTTCGCCTGGGCTGAAAAGCTATGCTAATGTGTCTGTACTGCTTTGTGGAGAGAATATAACATATAATTACTTGAGGACTTAAAGTGTCTGATCAGTTATCACCATACAGTATAATAACTACACTGAAATACAGTATTGACTATATCAAATAATAATTTTGAATGAACCTAGTACAGCGTAAATGCAGCTTTGTAAAAAGGGGGTGATGTAGGATGTGTGTTAGGGTCTGTTGGCACTTAAGGGTTATTTGGTGTATTCTATCTCAAGAGGTCACTAACTCTTCAGCTGTGACCCCTCAAAAACAGTGCCAATAACTGGGTAGCCCAACTGTCCATGAGTTGGTTAAAGCACATAAAAAACCCCTCAAATTTTAAGTTTTTTTTTTATATTATGTGTGTATTTTATCCTAAATCTGGTCAAATGTCAATTGTGTCAAACTAAATTCAAATAATTTTAGAACCTCCTTTATTACCACAAAGTAAAGTATGCCATTTAAATGAAATTAGATTTCAATTAGTTTTAAAGACGGCAAATCTCCAACCCATCCTTAGGTATTCTGGGACCCACATGTATCTTTTACCTGAAGAGCCATGATGGCTACCTCTGTGGTGAAACAAAAACAAAAAAAAGCCCATTTTTTAAAGCCGTTTTCTAAAAATTTAAATCATATAGGGCAAAATCAGCACTCTCTTTAATCAGTGAAATTAGTAACTGTTTTCACAGTAGCTTTATTCAGAGTTAAAACACCCATTGCTTCGCAAACCCTCATTTTCTCTCTGTATGCACTTTTAACATAATTGAGTCCCCTCCCTCCCTTCTTTAGGCCATCTTTGACCACCCCTGCTTCCTTTACTTCTGCACTGCTGGGCAATGCTGCATCTCCTTTCTTCAACTCTAAACTGGCAAGTGACAAATATGCTTCATCAACAGACCCTGACACTGGACATCCGTTCTGACTGATTCATTAGGAGCAGGGTTTTTAAGAGGGGCTGCGTTGAACAAGAAAATATGTGAAACATAAAGCTATGCAATGTTTTTCTCTCAGTGCATCTATTGGTAGTAGAGTTGGCTGCAAAACAAGAAGCCCCACCTGAAATCTTGAAGGGCAACAAGTTGGTTCGGGCCAGCTCTAAATGGTTTTAGTAAAAATCACAGCCTGACTATGCCAACACTCTGTGTAAGTGTGATGTGCTTACTTGAGTTTGCGGCTTATTTTGGTGAACTCCACCAGGCCAGCCTCCATAGGCAGCATCAGCTCCCCAGCTGAAATCATCAGGCGGCAGTCCTCATAAGTGTGATCTGTCACTGGAACTCCCAAAGCTCTGAAAGAAGATCATTTGCATAAATAGTACACATCTTATTTGCTTATTGTTCTCAAAGAGTACTTTACAAAACAGGTAAAGGAGGAAATGCAAAGTGAGAAGGATCGAATGGGTGAAATAACCAAACTAACGAAAAACTGCAGCTGTTGTGGCGTTGGTAAAAAGGAAATGAAAAATGATCTGTTGCATTCAAATATGTTCACCAGCGTTGATTCTGTGTGGTGTTTGCATCAACTTGCACTCTATTCCCCTGTCATAATAATAGCATTTATTTGTTATGGATCATACTAACATTGCCCTTTTTTCCTTTTTTGTACTGCATGTCCAGGTAATGTAATGCACCAATGAAAGGGATGAACTCTTACTGGGCCATGATGTCTCTCACTCTTCTAGCAAATAGAGCAGGGGTTTTCTTTTCCTCCTCTGTGGGGATATGTGGAGGCAAGAACTGTTAAAAAAAAGACAAGGTACAGGTATTAGAAATTTGCAATCGCTGTCTTTGCAATAACACAACAGCAGAACGCACTGATCCCTCTAAACTACCTGCTGTATACACCTACTAATCAACACAACTCCAACTCAGAAAAGGAGACACAAAATCCTTTTCTTCTGTGAAGTTTATGTAACTTCAGTGTCCTCCTTGCTAGGAGTGGGGAGAAATATCGATTCATCAATGCACTGCAATTTTTCCCCTTCCAATTCAATATCGATTCAGCAAATCTTCTGAATCGATTCACTTCCTGGCCAGTGGGGAGCGCTGTGCACTTGTTCAGTGTTTATCCAGCTGTTGCCGGTCGCAGAAGAAGACAAATAAAAAATGTATTGAAAGGACAATTCCTGACACATTTCTTGACAAAAAAGACAAAAAAGACCAGGTGGACATTTATGATTATAGTATGAACTGTCATGTTTTTACTTTTGTACTCCATATGCACAAATAAGTTATTACTGTGCAAATTTTTATATTCAGATGTTTGCTCAAAAATATGAGGTGACATACCACATATGTTCACATTGGCATCAAATTAAAATTCAAAAACTGTCAACAGGTACTCTAATTACACTGCCTGGCCAAAAAAAAAGTCGCCACCACAAAAAAAGGTCACACACTCTAATATTTTGTTGGACCAACTTTAGCTTTGATTACAGTACACATTCGTTGTGGCATTGTTTCAGTAAGCTTCTGCAATGTCACAAGATTTATTTCCATCCAGTGTTGCATTAATTTTTTCATCAAGAGCTTGTATTGATGATGGGAGAGTCTGACCACTGCGCAAAGCCTTCTCCAGCACATCCCAAAGATTCTCTATGAGGTTAAGGTCTGGACTCTGTGGTGGCCAATCCATGTGTGAAAATGTCTCATGCTCCCTGAACCACTCTTTCACAATTTGAGCCTGATGAATCCTGGCATTGTCATCTTGGAATAGGGAAGAAAAAATCCATTGATGGAATAACCTGGTCATTCAGTATATTCAGGTAGTCAGCTGACCTCATTCTTTGGGAACATAATGTTGCTGAACCTAGACCTGACCAACTGCAGCAGCCCCAGATCATAGCACTGCCCCCACAGGCTTGTACAGTAGGCACAAGGCATGATGGGTGCATCACTTCACCTGCCTCTCTTCTTACCCTGATGTGCCCATCACTCTGGAACAGGGTAAATCTGGACTCATTAGACCACATGACATTCCTCCAGGACAGTTCTTAATCCAATTTTAGTAGTTTCTGCAATCTCTTTAGATGTTTTCTCTTCTTGATGCATGCCAATGATTTGACCCTTTTTGAACAGACTAACATCTTTTCCATGAACACAGGATGTGTCTTTCGACATGGTTGTTTAAGAAATGAGAAGCTACTCATTGCATCAGCTGGGGTTCAATAACTTGTTGCCAGCTGAAAGACAATCGCCCATGCGGTAATTATCCAATAGGAGGCTCGTACCTATTTGCTTAGTTAAATCCAGGTGGTGACTTTTTTTTTGGCCAGGCAGTGTATTTGTGTATTTCTACTTCTTACTGAATCGAATCGCCACCTAAAGAATCGATATCGAATCGAATTGTGAGGTTCTTAACAATGCCCAGCCCTACTCCTTGCGTTTTTGTTTCACTGTCCCATGCAGCCACTTGAAAATACATTGCCAGTGCCAATGTTTTTTTCAATTCCTGATTGTGCTGGCAGTGCCCACCCAGCCTCCACACTTGACCCAGGCCACTACCCCACGCTGGGAGAATTGAGCGAGGATTAAAAACCTACAAAATAGGGACCTGTGATATTTAGCTTAACAGATACACCAAAATCTCCTGGCAATACTGATGTATATGCACCTTAGAGACACTTCAGTTCTCTCGCCGTTCAGAAAAACACGGGACATGCTATATCCTACATTGCCGTCCATAGTGCCAGATTCTCTGTATAATTAAGAGTTGTGGGAGAAAACAAGCCACAAAAACAGTGTGGGGTCATCACACGCTACAGACAGTTTGTTTGTATCCACTTAATTGTACACCACACCACCGCTTTTATTAGGCACTATTTTGAAACACAGCACAGCCTACATGTCCTTCTGCCAGCAGCGCAGACTAGTTTGCTTCGCAAGAGGAAAAAGCTGCTACCAAACAGGATAAATTCATGTTTTTTTGCCGCTAATATGACTGCTGTTTACTTTGGAATAATTGTATGAACTGGAGTTCACACAGGAGAAACTTCTTTAGCTGGAGAGTCAACAGGTCTGAACTGAAAACGGTGGAATCTGATATGGGAACTTCAGGACCGGAGAAACACACATTACCTGTTGATTCAGGTGAATAAATTGTGAGCTCATGTTGTCAAACTGGATTAAATAAGAGCGTAATCACCTCAGGCTTCAATATGTTTGTCTGCAGTGAGCAGCTCTCATCACACAGAGCCTCACTGCATAAATGGACATTTATAATTATACTTACTAGATTCACTGTTTTACACGCTACAAGGACAAAACAGAGGAGTCAAATGAAAGTTCATCTTCAAATTAAGTTTTTGGCTTATACTGATTGTTTATTTTGTAAAGACTGAAGCAGTGGTTTCAATGATAAGCGTACTTCATGATAGCTCACTCTGTGTTCGTTGTTGTAGGTAAACTGAGCTAGAAAAACATTCTTTGTCAAAATAACTGTGCTTGGTTGGCATGATAGTACTTAAACATTCCTTACACATTTGGCTAATTGTTATTTGTGATGAAGTATTATTTGTGCATTTGGAAAAATTGAAGTAAGACCATAGTCTGGTCCTTTGGCTGCTGGCAGAAGGACATAAAGGCTGTGCCATGTCTCAAAATAGTGCCTAATCAAAGCGGCTTGGTAGTGGAAAATAGTGTGTGATGCCTCTATGCTTGTTTTTAGCCTGTTTTCTCCACAATTCTTTTAATTAAGTGGAGAATCTGGCATGTCCAGCAATGTATAGCATTAGCATCTGCCCCCAGTTTTTCTGAACAGAGATAGAACTGAGCTGTGACGCAGTGGCAAACGTTCAGGCTCATGCCATGTACCTTCTAAAACACTTAAAAATTTAAGGACCAATATTAAAAAAGCTCTTAAGGTGAGGTAGGTCTTTTAGCTCTGCGAAAAAACTCCACAAACATTATGCCTCACCTCTTACAATAAAGCATTATCAAACCTTTTCTGTTCAAATACAGTATATGGCTAATGTACTATATATTATGTTAATAAGAATACCAATAATTAACTTCCTAGTTATCTGCCATTAGTGGAATTAGGCCAATGATATTCATCACATTAAAAATAGTTTTTCCCCCTTAAATCAGTCTGTTTTTAACCAAGATTTTTTTTTTCTAGAAATGTGATCAATAGGCTGTTTATGGTTTCTTTGCTATGACAGAAGGGGACTTCCTTTTACCTCTATCTCTACAGTGGTGTACAGCTGGCTCAGAGTCAAAATCAGCAGTGTCCTCCTACACAAAGCAAAAGCATTACAGTCCAGTTAAATATGTTGAGTCATCAGTAGCAGCAGTTTTGGAAATATAAAGCAATGTTGCTTTTTATGGTATGATCCTGTTCACTGTATTTCCAAAACAGGCAGCAGACACATCTTCCACACAACCAGTACATATCAGTCATACATGCAGAACCTGTTCAGATAAGTGAGAGCAGAAAGAATACTTACGAGCTGAAGCCCTGCCAAGTCCAAGACACTGTGTCCTGGAGGGAAAGTAGCAAAATTGACTTTAATAAAATAAATGACATGAGAAAGAATTGTATGTGATACATACTGTGTGATACAGTTCATCTACTACTGTTGCTTTAAGTCTCTTTGTGGCAGAATTGAGTCCAGTTTACAGTTCTGTTCCCTAATTGATGCACATGATGTGCATCTACTTATCAGTCCATGTATGTCTTCTTGAGTTTAAATAACTATAAATCAAGTACCCAAAGATCTGGTTTGATCTTGTTTCTCACCAGTTTGTTGGGATACCTCATCAGCACAGGCTGTACAGGGACTCCTGGAATAAAGGCACCTAGAGGTGGAGGGCAGCAGAATATAAATCATGGAGACTGTTATTTTCCATAGATCACAACGCTTAAACAAACATTTTTACCCCCACTTTCATAAAAAAAAACCCCCATGATGGTGAAACTGACAAACTGACATACCTTTGAACCCTGACATACATGACATGCTGCTGTTAACACAATACCTCACCTTGTTTGAAAGTTATTAGACATGAACGGTTTGTGCATGTTCCTTCTGGAAATATCAGGACCTGAGGAACAAAGTATAATGAGTAATAAATAGGGCATTTTTCATTTTGGTATGTTCATTTGACCCAGTCTTCAGGGTTGATAAAGAAAAACAAACCAACTTCCTGAGATAAAGCTCTTTGACGAGCAATTTGTTTTCTGCAGTTGTATAAGGTAAAAATATTAAGAAGATTTGCTCAGGGACGTTTTTTTTTTTTTAACAACAAACCTGTGGCCAGATTCCCCTCGACTTGGCCCTGCTGTCGATCTCTTGGATTGTATTCTTTCTGGAGTCTGGGTCCTTCCTGGATACCAACACAGGCTGAAGGCAGCGCACAAACCCTAAAGAGAGAGCGGAAATGCACGTAACCATACACAGATAAAGGGCAAAATGCATTTTTGTCCTGTGATGCAGCGATGCAATCAATTTCACGTCAGCATTTATCAGTAATGGCCTTGTTGATAAACATCTGTATGAAATGGGGCATGAACCAATTTTAAAACAAGTCAAAGAAGTAACATTTGATGTGCCAGAAAGTGTCAAATGTGGTACGCCTAACTGCTGATTCAGACTAGAGGTTTTTTTAATCAGGAAGAGGTGACTTGTTTACAAGTTCAAAATATTTAAACATTTTCTCCAACATAAAGTACTGCTGGTAATACCCCACTGATGAATTTTGAAGCCTTGTTGTGACCTATATTGGAAGGTTGCAAATTAGGACTACAATGTGTGTTGAGACATTTAACATTATCATTTTTGATGACCTCAAAAAACTATGAGACAAGCAACAAACACAACCATGACCACTAACTTTAGATCACACAAAAACTAAGTCTTATTGAAAGAGGCAAGGGTGTGAGATTAAAGTTGAAAACCAATTAGTGGCAAATTGTGTTGGGTTAGCCATGCTTAAGTTCCGTAATATTTCAGCATCAGATTATCACTTAAGCAAATTACTATTCAAGCTTGAAAAATTATGAAAGTAATGTTAATTTCAATTAAAAAAATATGGGCTTTTTGCTGAGGAAATAATTGTCAAATTTAATTTTAAACATTGCTTTAGCGCATCTGTATTTTTGTTCAACTTCCCTTGTTTTATTTCAGGGGGTCCTTCCGTTTGTTAGAGTCAAACAGTCAAAAAAGCAAAGTCATTTCACTAAATGATGACATACTGACATGGTTATGGTTACGACACAGTTAACAACTAAAACAAGCTCTGTCACCACAATCATATAATCTAAAAGAGGAGACACATTTCACTCAGTATGCCCTGGCCAGGCTTTTTTCAGCCAATGCCGATCACATGTTAGTCAGACTAGCCAAACAAATATCCCTCAGGGAACACTGTAATAAGTATCCAAAACAAAGGACAACTGAATTACACAATGTAAAGATAAATTTCTGGCTTATGTTTCATAATGTGAATTAACATAATTATAGATTGTAAAAAGTCTAATAAATAAAAAGCATTACCCTAAAGAAAATTAATCCAGTTACATAATGTATCTGATGTAACTATACACAAATACACCCCCTGAACATTTACTATTCAAGACTGCATCCAAAATTAAATGTCCATTTCTTTAAATTACATTTGAGCACATCTAGTACTTACTTTTGTCACATTGTAATTATACAGAGCCAACATAAATGCATCATTATGTCACCAACTGGACCTAAAAGTATCACAAACCACAACCTGCTCATGTTGTATGGCAATGTGTAGCTTGTTCACCTTAGCAAATTAGCTTTCATCCTGTTGGTCTCAGTGTGAATTTTCGCCCAGACTTTAATTGTGGCTTAATATTTTTGACTATAAATATTAAAAGCAAAGTTTTGGAGATCTTTCTACAGTTTCTGTAAGAGGATGACAGGGCAGTAGGGACAGCAGACGAGTTGACATCCCAAAGGTGAGCATGGAATTAAACCACAGGTGATTGTACAAATAACTTAAGGCATTAATTTCAATCAAAGGGTCATGCGTTTTTGATAAATATTGGCCCATAATGATCAGCTTCCTCTTGTTTAGGGTACCTTAACATTTCACACATGTTTTTACAAGTTCACACTCACACACATTAGAGACTGACAAAACAGGAAATCACACATTAGCAAAGAGAGCCTTTGAACCCTGCACTGACACATCCGAGCAAAAGGAAAGAGTCTTACTGCCAAAGATCGGTGTAGCCAAATTCTCAACACGAGAGACAGTGGAGGGCAGGCCAGCAACAATACACACAATCCCATCAAAAAAGGTGGAATGGGGGGCCACAGCCAGGATGGGGGCCTCACTGCTGTCCACTTGCTTGCCCTTAACCACCACTCTAAAGCCCATGCAGAAGAAGTACGCTCTCCCCAAGGCAGCCATCACGTTCTGACACATAAACCTAGAGAACCAAAATTTAATAGTTAATTAAATTAACCACATAACAGCATCAACATTAAATCAAGAAAGAAATGTGTAGCTTTGAAGTGTCATGTCAGTTTCACATAGGAATCAGCCTTGGAAAATAATGTCTTTAAACTCTGAGAAGGGGCTGAACAATTAATGGTAATGACATCAGCAAATTTAATGCGTGGATATGCAATAGCTGTATTGCAGGAGGTTTACCGTCACATGACAAAATCACTCTTGATGAAAACCACAACAGACATTTTCTAGTTTGCTCAGATATCTACAATAGAAGTCCAGAGTTTTTGTGTGCCTGAATATAAAATGTAAAAGCTTGAGAGAATTCTCAGTACAGTGGTGTTGTTAGCGGTGCAAATAAAGAACCTCTTAGTTTTTTTCTTTCGTTGGTCCTTCTTTAATTATAATTAGGGATGGAAATCGAAAACCAATCCCAGTTGAGAATTGGTTAAAATTAGCTCAATATCATTTATATTTATGCACAACAATTGCCTTATAAATTCTGTTCACTTTGAGTTGTATACCTTGCAAATTGCACAGGGGTGGAAACACCGTTAAATTGAAGAAGCATTTGTTTATGCAGCATGGCATGAAGTATCATGAGTGCCATGTGTTTGACATTGTTGCCACTGTGACAACTATTTTCCAAACAGGAATCCACAGAAAACTAAAAGGGACTTGATAAGGAATCGGATCTATGAGTAGAATCAATAATCAATTCCTATCTCTAACATTATTAACATACTTGATGAGTCTTTCAACATCTTTACAAGTGACACTTAACTTTTAAATTATCTTTATTGCACCACCTCCAGACGCTTAGCGAGACAACACTGTGAGCTTTTAGAAGTTAAAAAGACTCGGCTGCTCATGGAGTATTCACTTTTAAACATCATTTGAAATGGTTAATAATACTGTTTGACTTCAAGTAGAACATCAGTCTTTGTTGTGTATGAAGAAGCCTGTACAACACTCTCCTCTTATGTCTGTGCATCACAGTCACTGTCAGATGGTTGCCGTGTGTAATAGGAGAATGAATGTGTTTGTAGATGATCAAATTAAAGATCTAGTTTAAATTATTGCAACTGTTCCCTTAAAAATTGAAGCATACATCGCAAGAGGAAAATAGTGCAATACAATTTCTTCATTCCTTATACCATTCAGCCCTAATCTAAACTTAAGAGATCGGAGATGCATAATACTCTTACAAAAAAAAAAAACGTTTTAAATGTTTTAAAAACTGCAACTGATTATTATTGATACACATTGTGTCCGGGGTTACTTTGTGATAAGGGTCAAATGTAAGTTTTAAAGTAACAGGAAGCCTTGTGTGCACTATTTGCTCACCACTTTCCTGTTCCTCAAAAGTTATAGTTAAAGTAGAAGAAGAGAACTAGGTGATGTAGGCTGGACATTGTGGTGAAATGATGAATGGGGATGTGAAACTCTTGTAGCACTAGAAGTAATTCAACAAGCGTAAGCCTTTTGCATAAAAAACATGGGGAGTTTAAAGCAACAAAGTAGATTCCTTCACAATCACAAAATGCCAACATCAACAACATACTTTCATTAACAACCTCACATCACAACATGCTATTTACATTCAGACTAACTTTTCAGATCTTAAATACAGATCAGGGACAAAGAATAACCTGAAAACAATTGAGCATGAATTGCTTTCATGAAAATATGATGTAAAATCTTAGTCACTTCTGAGTACTGACCCTTGAACAGTACACAGGACGACTTTCAATCCATTACAAAATTTAAAATACCGCCTTTCTCACTTTAAGTTATCTGTTTAAATGAAGAATTGCTGATCCATGTCTAAAGTCTACTTGTAATCAAGCTCAAAATACCCATGCTGTAACACTTGGAGCAGCTGAGCCCATTCACAGCTAATCATTATACAGGTGACTTTAAAGGATAAGCATCATGACTGTGTGTATTAGAGCTGTAGTAAAATGTCACAGGAGTTTTCCTGTTATCTTTAAAACTATACATGCAGCCCTTAGTGTTACACAAGTGGCCAATTAAAACGCTGCAACATTTAAAAAAAACAAAACAAAAAAAACAGTCCGACGATGAGACGTTTTACTTTCACTATAGCTTGAATCTGGAAGTGAATACTGGAGCAGTGTTTTTTTCTTTTACTTTCTGCTCCAGACACACATAAAAACAAACCACAATCTCAAGGCACATCTTCTTTTGCAAGATACTGGTGATTTGATACTTGCCATAACACAGGGCTGACAATATCATGTATCATGATATATATATGTATATATATATATATTATATATATGTATTACAGTACTACAGCAGAGCGATATGTAACTTGTTTTTATGAAGTAGTTCATTTCTTGTTACGTTTTTGTAGTGTCAGGATTCCATAATGTCATACACACGAAATACAGTTTCTAATCAGTTATTATAAAAGCATGGTCCCTGCAAAATATATTAACTTTGTCTTTCCCAATGATAAAATTAATACATATAAGTGTGACAATCAGACAGCTTACCAGCAGCAGAATGCCAAACTGCAATACAAAACAAATAACCTGAATTTCTATCTTTATCGTTAATCAATAAAATATTAATTGTGCTGTAAAATGTCAACACAGTGTGTCAACCACTTGGTTGTAAACTTGTGTATCAATATTTTCTTACACCCTTGTATTCATGGAAAAATCGCCTCCTTTCAGAAATGTTACTGTATCTTATCAGACTGATAAATCTGAAAGGTCACAATTTTCAAAATTTGGTGAACAGAAGAGGCAAAAAAGTAATTTACCCCACCAGCTAAATATACCTGAAAAAACAGCGCTCCCCTGCAGGTTTTCAATAGATTTGTAAAATAACAGAATTTGCAGCTGTAAATGGAAACCAATGTGCCTTAGGTACAGAGGAAGTAAATAAAAAAATTATTGATAAGTTGTTGTGTTTGTTTGAAACAATAAAACTTGGTGAATGTACAAATCCCCAAGGCACGCCAAGACTTGCCTAAAGGCCCACGATTTGGCAATCACTGCTCTGGAGCACAGTGCCTTCCACACAACTGCATGATCGTTTTATTGGATGACAAAATATTAAGTTATAATATTATAATAAGTTATTTTTATTAAGCCATCTTATACCAGTGACTCTTCTTTTCTGAGAACTGAGCTTTTTAAGTGCAGTGCAGATATGATCGGGAGAAAGATTATTTGACCAAAGTGCAAGCCTCTGCACATTCTTCAAGTCGTGCCAAGATGCATCATGTTGAGAATATGCTTTCTGGGCTGTGTTGTACCACCCAGTTTGAGCAACCAGCAAACACACTGCTCCTCCTGCTGTTTCTGGTTTTAGGCAAAATCTAATTTAACAACATTAGAGCAGATTTTTAGAGGAACAAAATTTCACTGAAACACAGTTTATACTGTCAAAACATTAATTTGTGATATACTTAACATTTTAAAGTCTGGAAATTTTTGTGGCCATCTGTTGTCTTTGTGGTGCAATAATGGCCTCAGCCTTGAATTCAGAGTTCCTACCAACCTTAAAGTCTTAAAAAATCAAAATTTGACATTTGAAATTGAAGGACGTTACAGGTCTTAAAAAGTCAAATTTTTATCTGTGAGTAATCTTATTGACTGTGATGTCTTAGAAAAATTGATTTTGGGCTCTTTAAAGCTGCTTCAGACAGCTGGATGAAATAAAAGTGGCAGCTGCATGATGGTTGGAACATAAGCTTATGGCTGTGTCTCTGTTCCTTACTTTAGAGTGAACAATGTGCTATGATGTCATGTTGTCAAGTTTATATTCAGCACCCTTTTTGTTGCTTTTAAATAAAACAACAGTCTCACTCTAACAAATCCTCCTGAAATTGTAATCGAATCAAATTGTGACACACTGGAAGATTTACACTCCTAGCAGGAACCCAACTGATTTCATCCTTGGAAAATAAAAGTGGTAAAAGTAGACCAGTCTTTTTTTTCCCCTCTTTCATCATAAATCATTAAATTAAAAAAAAAGTGTCCCAGTGAAACTGCTCTATGGAAATTATGTTTTAGCCTTTTGCTTTGCATGCCAGTGTATTTTATTTTGACATTTATAAGATTTTTTTGAAATAAACAGTGATTCAACCGGTTCTTTTTTGTAACTCCTTATTTATTTTGTTCAGCGCCATTAAAATCTTTGACTAATACCCATGTTTACATGCACTATATTGCTAATTAGAGGCTGTTTTCATTCTTCATTTTTTGTTCATTTTGCCTGTGTTCATGAATATCACATGCATTTTGGCAACACTGTGTGTTTTAATTTGATCTTATTTCCAGTTTAGCTCCTACAGTAAGTCTAAAATACACTGTGTACAAACAAGTGTTACATTCATTCTGTTAAGCTAAAACAATGTGCAGTTGAAACCCAGCCAAACTGCATTATTTTATTTCACTTCCATTAAAGCATTATACATACTGTCAATTTGGGCATTTGCCTTGGATTGATCATTTTTACTATTTTTCACTGGATGGCATCATTTAAACCAGATGAAAATGAGTGTGACACTGCAAAAAAGTAATAGTGCACAGAAATATAATGTTGCAGCTAATCACTGACATACCCCAGGGTATAATAATTTACACAACAAAACTCTGCATGTAGTATAGTAAAAATGTTTTTTGCTGTTTTTTTCCATCTGAAACATGGTGGTAAGACATTTAAAGGGTTAAAATATTTGAAAAATCATCAATATTTTATTTGTATGATTAGGACTTATGTTGGTTAAAAAAAAAATCAAGTCTAAAAAGGCTGGAAATAATATCAATGCATCATTGATGCATCATTTACCTTACGAAAAGCACATTTTTTGTGCCATGTGGTATGAATGTGAGTATTTGACACTGTGCAGAAAATGAAAGTCAGTGTTGCTGCAAATCGGTGACATATCTCAGGCTGCAACAATCCAGAACAAAATCTACCTTTCATGGATTATTAAGAAAATGTATATGTTATTCTGTTTTTAATCTGAAAACATGGTGGCATCATGGCAAACACGTGGCATTCAAAGGGTTAAAATCTTTAAAACTGAATTGGTATTTAACATAAGAATTAGATCAGATGCAGGGCAAAGAAATCATGGGTACAAAAGCAGAATATAATATTAATGTATAATCTTTTCTTTTCATGCTTTTAAAAAGCACATTTTATGTGCTTAGCAGTATGACTGTGTCTTATATTAGGTCAGGGCCTAAGGGTCAAAGGAATTCTAAGGAAGGGAAGAGAAAAACAAAAGCACTGGTGAAGTCCCTTGTCAGTGTTGGGGTGCTTGTACTTTAATGAAGACACAGACTAGCGCACTGAGTGAGAGAGAGTGTGTAAATTACCGTCTCCATCCTCTCATTGGCTCCACAGCTCCTTTCAGAGGATACCTGAAGGTTATGATGACCGACACTGGCCATGTCACCATGAGAACCAGGGAGATGAGGATGACTCGAACTGGGACCAGGAAGATTCCCAGGAGGACACACTGCACAGAGAGAGGTACACACACACAGACACACTATGAGAAACAGGCCTTTACCATAAGGGGCAGTCAGCTGTCAGAGTCAACCCTTTGTGGTTTGACGCTCCTCAGAGCAGAAACGGGTTAGTAATTCCACACAATTGGCAGACTTTCTGGAAAAAAGCACACAATGGCTCTCATTGTTTGTGTTGCACATAACAAGGCTCTGCAAGCCGATTGTCAAAGGCTCGGTGCAGGAGATTATATAGGCCGTGGTAACACAGCAGCAGCCTGTGAGTGTATGTGTAATCTCACATCAGCTCGAACACTGCCTGTGGTGTCCACAGCCACGACAGTATGCTATGTTACCCTCTAAAACCTGCCCTCACATAATCCCAGTATCTGGAGGTCGTACTCACTTTGATGATGGCAGCTTTGGGGAGTTTGGTGTCTTGAACAAACGGGTTGATGACCGCAGGCAGCAGCAGGGATTGTTGCCTCGGCAGGGTGAACACTCGCTGTGGCGGCATTGCAGTCCGCTGACGGAACAAACAGGGAAATAATTTGGTCGAGGCGCCGTTATGTTATCATGTCACTTCCTCAACAGAGACCCAGCTCTCTCTTTTCGGGCTCAGACGACCAGGCGAGCGGCGGCCGCAGACTCCTGCACGAGTGGTTCCGGACTGTCGACGTAAGCCCCGCCTCCAAACGCGGTTACCTCAGGGTTCATCCCAGACCACTGTTAGTTGGAGCTGCAGGTCGATGCAGCTGAGACTACATGCTAACACATGTGGAGATCAGGGATGGGCAGTGCTGGTTAACAAGAGGAACACAGAAAACATTTCACCCTCACCTGAGAGTCGCATTGTTCCAAAATGCCTAATAGTCTTGATACACAAAATTAGCAAATAGTACGCTGTCATAAAAATGTATTCATATATTTAAACTCAAACATATAATGATGCATAATTAAATGAACATGGCATAGAATTGTAGGCAGCTAAGCTAATTTCAGGATGAAAGCCAATTTAAAGGGATAGTTCAGTTTTTTTGAAGTGGGGTTGTATGAGCTCCATATGGCCACTAAGTACATTAGATACTGTAGAAAGTTCTCTCCTCTCCCTCAGTAAGCCACGATTTGTAAAAGTTTCTGACGCAGACCCAGCCGCAAACAGGGAAGTATTGTACAAGAACTCCCATTTTAAAAAAATAACACCACAGTTTAAGAGCACGCTACCTAGACATTTTTTTCAGTGCATTAACTTTTCGGAAAAAAAAAGTTTATCTGGAACTAGCCGACTCGCATCATACGTCAATATGTGACATAAGTTGGTTAGTTCCAGATAAACATTTTTCCTAAAAATTAAAGCACTCAAAATAAATTCTAGGTAGCTTACTCTTAAACTGTGGTATTATTTTTTCGATGTGAGTTCTTGTAGGCGGAGAAAATACCCTTTGTATTTGGTACAATACTTCCCTGTTTGCGGCTGGTTCTTCGTCACAAACTTTTCAAATTGTGGCTTACTGAGGGAGAGGAGACAACTTTCTACTGCATCTAATGTACTCAGTGGCCATATGGAGCTCATACAACCCCACTTAAAAAATAAACTGAACTATCCCTTTAAGCTTTTTGTTTTTAATGCAACAAAACAACAGTTGCTTACCTGTTTTTGAGGTGCAAATATTCTACCTTAACATTTTATAAATATCCTATCAACTAATATCCAAGTTTATATTCCAACGCACAATTAAAGTGATTAAGGGAAGTATTTCTAGCAAAGCAGGCATAAACGTGTATCACCAATCTAGGTCAGTGGTCCTCAAATGGTGTGACAGGACGCGAGTCAAGTTGAGGTGTGCCTTGGAAGTTTGCACAATAAGTAACTACCACCGTTTATCCTTTAAGGCGCATCAAAAATTCTGCTACTGTTCACAATCTTAAAACCTTTAAAGGGACACTTATTTGCAGTTAAATGGAACTAATAGGTCCAGGGAATTGTAATGTTTCCTTTTGTGATGTTTATAAAGTTTCTTAATTTTGTAAAATAAAGCCTGCGGAGTTTAAATCTGTGTTGCTGAAATGCACAAATGGCAGTTGAGCAACGATGTAATGAAATTAATGAAATGCAGGTTGTTTACAAGCTCCCATAAATGTCCACAAGATGGCGTAATTTCCTATAAAACATTTTACCCTAAAAGGAAAGTCGTCTGAGTAGTGATTCCACTGAGTTTTTACAGACTGTTGAAACTTTATGTATAAATATTGCGGAACAAAAAAAAGAAAAATGACAATAAAAAAAACACAGTATGAAGTGCAACGTCACACATAACACGCTGAATATAATAGCTTGTTTTGAATATGTGTTAAGACTATTTTCTGCAACATTAGCCAACATCTTATCTCTTCAGGTCAAAAAGTCATTTACAGCAACTAGTAATGCTTGTAAGTTTTGTGCATCCGTTATATTTTCAGTGTTTAAGCTTTTTTGTTTATTTCTCAAATGCAGCTTTTACTCATGTTTTTTTTTATTACAAAAGACATTCATCAACTTTTGATAAGCAATTGTTTTATTACAAAACTCTTCACATGTAGTGCCTTTCAGGAATTACATATGTTAAAATTTGGAAAATTGAGACACAGTGAGAGCTTAAAATGTATTAAGAGGTCTTGAAAAGAGTGTTCGAGGTCTTTTTACTCTTTTTCAAAAAGTTTTAAACAGTGTTATATGTCCCCAAAATATGTTTTTTTGAATTTTCTTGCCAAAAATAAAATCTACTCATAAAATGGATTTTGGCATGCCCCTGGCCTACTCCTCTGTTTCATCCCTGCTCTGAAGACTATTTTGGTGTTATCATCGTTGCTGTTGGGCATGAACCTCCCATCTCCAAAGATGCCACTTTTCAGGAAATGAAATAAAATGCTCTTTTACTAAATGTATAAGTATTGTCCTGATTATAAGTTATTGTTTGTACTTAAGTATTGTTAAAAGATTATAAAACCCACTCACCAACACGGAAGGTGACCAATAGCACAGTTTAATAAAAAAGTGCAGCCTCTGAGGATGTGGATGCGACCTTGGTTTTCCAACATTGTGCTCCAGTGTTTACTGTGGCAACACAGACATGCCTTGACATATGCCTGCCTGTGGGCCCAACAAAATACTTGCTCATGGGGTCTCCCATGGGGCAGGTGGCATATTCTAAAATGATATCAGTAGGGACATTTTTTTCCAGCTGACTTATTGGGTACACATTTTCTTGAAGAGGAGCAAACGGCAGAAGGAGAGTCTCTAAGCAGTAAATTCAGATTGATGTATGTTAATTTATATTCCCTTAATTGTATTTGCTTCCATACCTTTTTTGAGATAGGACTGTAAAAGCAGTTGGAAATAGGAGAGAGAGCGATGACTGTCATTTGGTAAAAGATCTACAGGCACTTAAGCTTTCGGAACAACAGCCTCTGTTCATAAGTTTAAACAACATTTTTTCACTCTGTTCATGTCTCATGAAGGGCTAGGACCCCAAATGTCACATTTCTGGTGATAATCCTCATTAAAACTGACTTTGGAGCAGCTTCTGCTGGGCAGACCTTTTTTAAAAAACATTCAACCAGGCTACCAGTTCCCCTGACTGCTTGATATAATTATTTTACCACTTAATTTTGACTGAATTTTATGGGTAATCACTTAGCTATGTCCCTAATACACATCGAGATTTAATGGGAAGCTTGTCAAATTTTCCATAAAAATGTATACTGAATTAATAAAATATGTATATTGCACTTCTCTAATACCACTAGTAGTAAATTAGTTATTTCAACATAAACCATGGCTATTAGCTACAATACTAGGTAATTTAGGACATTATATAGCAACAGTCTTTATCAAATTGTTTAAAATATATTTGTAGCATGGATACTCAGCCCAGGTTGTGACTATTTTTATTTTTGATTCAAGCGCATTATGATGGTAATTTTTAAGATATATTTTACACATATATACGTTTCAAATAAGGCTAATTATCTGCAAGTCTGTCTTAAATATTGCCTTATTGCTGGTTCAACATACATGGTAAGTATACTACCCTTTTTACCACTGATATTTGGTTGTTGTAATCCCAGGCACATAACTGTGTTGTGAATGATCCACTTTAATGCAATTTAAAAGAATTTATAATCATATTGACCATCTTTATTGATGACAGTAACAAAGTGCTCAAGCATTAAAAACAACACAACATACAAAGACTGTATTGTAAGCGCCCAAGAGAGAAAACGGAATATAAAAAGAATTATTAAACAATACTACTGCGGTACTTTTGTCATGCAGCAAATCAATAAAGCCTCTACAGGCAACCTGTGCCTTAAATCTTTCTGTAACAAAAGTGAAGGGAAATACAACATGGTGCTACTAGAATACAGCAGCCACCATTTAGGCTGTTCCCTTGTAGTCTATAGTCCTATACAAAGTGCTAACCAAAGAGAAAATGAGTGCCTGAAAATACTATCTGACAACATGAATACCAAATGTATAGTTGTATATAAAGGACTATATGCAAAAAGCAATCTCTAAAGCACCATTTTCGGTCAAATACATTGTGCAAATTCATTTTTTCAAATGTATTGCACAACAGCAAAAAAATACTTAATCAAAAATGATACATTTATAAAACTGCACCTAGTACAATGGTCAATAAAGTCATTCTAAGCCAGCATGAACTTCTCATGTGGCTTAAAACAGCCTTCAAAAATAAAATGTGCACAAAACGGCAATATCTCACAGCACAGAAAAGCACTGCGTTCAATGCAGTGTTGACATACCTGATGTCTGAATTTTTTTAACAAATAAAAAAACAAAATAAAACAATAAAACGGGGCATACATTTTGTAAAAAAAAAAAAAAAAGAAAAAAAATCAGCATCAACCTATCAAATAAAACATCAAAGTCACAGAAAAATAGCAAATATCCAGTCGCCTTCCTTCAGCCTGTGTACAAGCTGCCTTTCTACAAAGCTGGAGGCCAGTTATACAGGCTGAGAGGGACATGTCTCCAACAGAAGTGTGCAGAGTTGCCAGGATAAAACCAAAAGTTGTGTTTGGTATGATGGCAATGTCCTCATGAGGCCAAATGTGATTGCAGAAGAAAGTTGACACTTAAAAAATACTCAACAACCGAGCCAGTCCTTTGTGATTTCACCCAGTTTGACAATCTTCAAGCTGCTGTCTTCCAGTTTGAAATAGTGGTTACCTTTGAAGAAGTAGCTGTAATCTGTGAAGACAAGTGCAATGCACACTATATTAGAAATGTTACTTTTTCAGTAAAAACTCTTGAAAAGAAGATCTGTTACTTTATCAAACAGGCACAGCTTAAGTGGTGATGATGTAAAGCCAGTGTGTAGCCTCTCTCTCTGAATCATGCTCATCGGGAAGCATACAGAAGCACCTCTGTGGAGCAGCACAGACTTTCTCCATATAAATATGTTTGTTCACTGTGTGGGGAAGCAGTTATGTTTTGCTTACAGTAATGTGAGTATGTTGAGTGAGCAGTAATGGAAAAACCCTTGGTTGTTTGCCATTCACAAAAATTTAAATAAAGCCAGTAGCACAAGGCTACACTTATAAAAGCTGCATCCAGACAGTAGTAACCCTGACTAGTGAAAGTAAAAAGAAAAAAACAATAATCCATGCCATGCACTATTGTTGCAATGCAAGTCTCGCCAAAAAGGACATTTAACTGCACTCACATTAAAGGAATAGAGTGATTAAGCAACAATCTCTTAGTCTTTATCAAAATCAGACCCCAAATACTCCCTCGATGCACAACTACTCCCTCTGGCCTCTCTCTTTCCTTATTTTCTCCAAACAGTCAGTTCCTCTAAACCTTTCTTTCCTGACTAAAATGCGTCATTGCTTGATGGGTTGTGGTCTATGAGGAATTTTATTGACAGAGGCATAGTGCCAGGCTTACTGGTAGAACCTCCTGGTTTGGACAAACAAAAGAAAGAAGACCAGTCTGCAGACCACAAACTACAGCACAGAGCATTACAAACCTGAACAATCAATAACTGTTTCACAAATGGTGTCTCAATTCCAATCAGAAGTATTCAGGTTTATGGCTTAAATAAGCCTCTAAACTACTTCTTCTGTTGCCATGTTTTCTTTTAACAAAAATAATTAAAAACAGATCTATTCCCAAAATCCTAACTTGCACAAACGCAATATTTGTAGAAGTTTTTTTAGTAAAAAAAAAACTAAAGCCTGATTTATACTTCTGCTTCAGATCTCTGACCTGAACTGATGGAGAAGCCTGCACATATAGCTAAATGTGCACCTCCTCAAAAATGTAACTATGCGTTGAAAGACCCTAACCACAAACCCTGTGATTTGTCTGAGTATGTCTCTTACATTATTTCTTGTACTAGAACATAACAGAGGGCTGTAGAAGAAGAAACAACATGTGCAGTCTATTTGTCAAGGCCCCAGATGTGTATTTCCACAATCATGTTGTATTCAGTGGCCAAAAAGTGCTAAAAAATCCCTGTCCTCTGCCTCCCTATTCTCCTCTTCTTTTGCCTCTTTGTACTGATTGCAAAGAAAATTGGTTTATAATAATATTATACAGAATTTACATCTGAGAAACCAAACTTAATGACCCTGTTATGATCTGAAATGTTTTGGTCTTATTTCTTTCTTCAAATCAGAGTAGCCTCCAAATCCTGAGTTTTGTAGTAGAGAGACAAATTACCAATTCCATTAAGACTGAAGGCAGCGTCTATGCTGTCTGGGATACCATTCCAGGAATCAGCAATTAATTTGGGGAAGCCTGGGTCCATGATCTTCCTCTCTTCATCGAATCTGTGCAGAGGGTAGAAATAGGTTTGTATAGTTTTTAATTGAAGCCTCACAGTCCACACGCACACACACACAAAGTGCTCAAACATGTTCATGGCAATAAAACAGTTAGTCATCAGTGCTGTAAATTCTCCTCTTGTGCAAGGGCTAACAGAGCATTCAGGGTTTACACAATGCTAATTGGATCCAGGTGTAACTCAAATCCTGCAAACAAGAGGTTTATGGCATCAGCAGTTCAGAAATGAGTGTATATGCAACCGTCATTCTTACCTCCAGAATTTGTCTGCACTAAACAAGTAGGTCTTCCTGTTTTTCCTGAAGTTGAAGGCAGCGTCAACTTGCTCCACGTCAGAAGGGAGCCCGATACTGGAGAGCCTCTTTGGATATCCTCTCTCTAATTCATCCGCCTTGTAGACCCACATCTCATTACCTGGGAGGCAAAACAGAACAAGTAGAATAATGAAAACAGTAACACACAGAGCACATGTACCCTTAGTTACAGGTAGTTTTTAAAGGGTGCATTACATTATTGGAATAATGTCAATGTTAATGGAAAATAGGTCGAGTTGGGACACTAGAGGATTTTATGCCAGATACGTGGCCCAATTTGCCCCCCCCCCCCCCAACCAAGTGAGCAAGAGGGCCATGACCTCATGTCTTGTCAAACAATTATTTATCTAAATAATACCCATTTTGTTGTGAATTAAATATATTTATTGCTCCCAATCAGGTTGAAACCCCTCTGGTGTTAAACTTTTGTATTTGCAAGTCCAGGTCAAGCTGCCTTTGGCGTAACAACCACAAAAGCCAATTAGAGCAAATAGACAAGAAATTATAAACAACAGATGCCATCTGCTTTTACAACACACAGCCATGAAAGAAAATGTCAGTCTTTTCAGTCAAGACCTTCCTCCATTTTCTTCTTGTTTTTGTTGCAAAACTCATGCCCCAACAGCCAGCTGAGGACATTGATGGTCAGGTTATAAAAGTATGGTCTACTACTGGATCTTCATGCTTATGAGTTTTAGGCAGAAAAATGTCCTACTGCTGTACAGTGTTTCTGAGCTCTGCAGTTTTTAAAGTTAAACAACAGCTAGTATAATCTTTTGCCATAAGAATGAATGCTTTTTGTTAGTGATATTTCAAGAACTTTCTCAAGATTGTCACAGGGAGCCACCCCCCAAATCTGTTGTTAATGAGGTAAATTCATTTTGAAATAAAAAGTACATTTTAATTTTGTTCCCCAGAGTGCACAATATCAGTCAGAGGGTTGTAAAAGTGCAAGTAGAAGTCCCCAAAAAGACATGTTAAGATTGTTTTGCTGCAGCTGTTCAAATATCTTTACTGAATTTCAAAATAATAACTATTAGGTTTTTGAAAATAAATGTCTATATTTATAAAAGAATGCATCTTATTTTTGTTGTATAATCAAATGTTTGTCTTGTTCTATATATTTTTCCAAAACAAATGGACTGTTGCAATGAGGGTAACAGGTGACATTTAGTAATGGAGAACTTGGTGTTCTTTACAATGAGGAAAAACTGTATGAATTGGAATAAGTGTGGGCTCAAAAAATGTTTGAAACAAAGGCGTATGTGATGGAAATGTGCAATAAACAAATATCCTGCACCCCTTAATATTCTAACACAGGGCTGTCCCATCAAAGGAAAATTCTATTTTTCTTGTCGTTTGTTCACACAGATCCCCACATTGATGTGACATCATTTTAATTTCTTCATTGAAACAACTGTTTTACTGTTTCATTCCTGAAAACTAAAAAACAACATCCATACATTTCATTGATATTCAGGACAGTTTCAATTTTAGTAAAATGCAAAGAGTGCATCATCATCAACATAAACCACTAATGACTATGGTGGAATATATTGAGTGTCTGAAGAGTTTGCACCACACTCATCTTTGCTCAGCCAACATTCCTTCTTCTCCTAATGTTTCAGTTTGCAGAAAGCCTGAATGTTAAAAATGAGGCATCCAGATGGTAAAAAAGTAGACACCTCTATATTTCCATGGATTGAGACTGTTTATCTGATTAAAGTGGAGAGATGATACAGACAGGGTGCACAGTTTATGTAATATGACATCACTTTAAGAAAAAGTAGGCTTTCCTTATTTCCATCAGCATACCTGAGAAGAACACAGTCTTTTCCTCCACTGGGTTTTCATAGACTGCGTCTATCTTGGCAGGGAGGTCTGGCCAGTAGGTGGCCACAAGCATCGGGCCGTTGGGTTTGCTTCTGAAGTTTACTGACCTGAACAGGAACCTGGCAGAGAGAGAGTGAGGGAGTGAGTGATCGTAAGCTCGATGAGCTGAGTATGAAGTGAGAGTGAGAGTGAAAGAGGGGCAGAGGGGGACAATCAGGAGGAGGGGGAAGCGAGCGAGTGTGTGTGCAAGGTTTTAGTGCAAGTGCTTCACTGGCCGAGCCAGCCACAATGGCCTGATTCATGAGCATCTGGTTCTCGTTAGGGCTAAGGCTGCCGACGCCAACGGAACAAGACCTATCTTGCCTGGATTTCCAATACACAGCTGCACAACAACGACAGCTCCCAGACTCTTTTCCACTGACCTATTTTTTAGAACCAAAAAGATGTGCCGACTCTAAACAAATAACTATTAAATGAAGACAAATGTAACAATTTACCTGCACATAATTCAATTTCATCTGAATTAACACTGATAAATTACATAATTATAGATGTTTTATTTGATATTTTCCCGTTTATCAACTAAAATTAGCCCATAAAAAAATACCCATTATGCTGACTTATGTGGCTATGAATGCTGACCTACAGGATAAAGAGGAATTTTGAAACCTTGAGACTTCAGTCTTACAAGTAGGTAATCCATTATGTTTTGTTTTCATACCTCTGTGCTGGCATTGCCTAAACACAAAATCTCAACAATGCTTTGAGGTATTTCCTTCAAATGTTCACTCTACATCAATAATGAAACTACAAGGTTTTGAAGCACATACTGTACATCAAGGTCATAAATAATGTCTCATGTTTTAGGATGGGAATCGAAAACCAATTCCAGCTTAGAATCAATAACAACTCCCTCAAGGAATCAATATCATTAGTGTTCTTGCTTATCAGTTCCCTAAACTATTCCTTCCAGTTTGTTCTGCATTCCTTGCAAATCAAGGATGCAACACTCTCATCAGAGATGGTGGGCATAAATTATATCAAGAAGTAAAAAATCATGGCAGACAGGGGGCAAAGGTGTTCAAAATTGTGTCGTATTTTGATCAAATAAAGACGCTTTCTGCACAACTTTCAGTAAATGGAAACACCAGCAACTTGCAGAAGCTTTTATCTATGCAGACATCGTTGCTACCAAAGACCTTTGAAGTCAGACCTCTCCATCCCTCCCAATGTTTATCCCTTGCTTTTGAATGTAATACCTCAAATAAAGCTCTCTGGGACTTCCTTACATCTTTGCACAAATGTTCACTCTGAAAAAGGGGTAAAGAGATAAGACTTTGACGGTCAGTAACCAAAGGTCATTAAGTCACATGTTCATCCTTAGCTCCTGAATGTTTTCTTGTGAATGCAATATTTCAAGAAAGCTATGAGACTTTGGTGTTAAGAACAGCCCTCGTTTTTAAGCACAAATTTTCAAAAAAGCCTTGAGGTTTTATCCTCAAACTCTGAACAAGTAACTACTCCGATTTAAGGATGAATTCATGTTATTCTAAAGGCTATAGGTCACAGCCCAGTGTCAATCCCTTAGTTGTATATGCTGCATCTCAAGATGCTTTGAGGGATGCGTCTCAAACAAGCACCAACATCTGAGGATGAACTGCTTGGATTTTGGACTTATAAGTCTATGTCTTAAGGACACATGTTTATCCCCCTGCTCATAAAATTGGGACAAAATATTCTCCCTGAAGCCTCCACCCTCATCCAAATCAAATATCCCAATCAGGCCTGCTGTGTTAGGTCTGTAATACATTTGAGTACAACAATAAAATAGTTTTTCGAAATTAGCATGAATAAGCTATTTGTTGAAAATGTTCTAAACCAGGTCATCTGGTGGTAAAACTGGTGTTAATACTCTTTCTTGATTTGCCATAAAATCTCATCCCATGTAGTTAATACTATTCAACATTTCTATCAAAATAACTTCAATATGTATAATATACATTCAGAATTTACTCCAGGAATAAAGTTGTTTTAATTGGCCATCTGCCCATTCCTTATTACTGTCATATCACTGTTTAACAATGTAAAAAATACAATAAAGTTTGAAGGAAGAAAAATCTTCTGCCCCCACCATTTACACACAGTGTTCAACTATGAAAACAGAGTCTTTTAAGGATATCAGCCACAGGAAAAGTGTTATATTTGTCACAGTGGGTACTACAGACCACAAAAAGATATGAAAGAGGTCACTACAAGTCAAGACAGTCTTTTAAGCAACAAGTTACTCTTTCATTGTTTTTCTTAAGAGCCGACTGCAGTGTTAAACCACCTCTACAGTAAATTATGACCACTGGCAACCAGAACCGAAGTAATGTTATTTACAAAAAAAAACTTTATTGGCTACATACTAGCACACAAGCCCTTGGACTAAGGTTACTGGGAAAACACCTACAGTTAGAAAACTGGCCAAACAGTTTCTATGAGACAGAAAATAACTGCCTCCTCCTTAAGCCTCCAGACAGACAGACACAGATTCTGCTGAGCTCCTGAGTTTTACAAGCATTACTCATTGTTAAGATCTGTCCTTCATCAAGCATGTGCTGACTCAACTGAAAGAAGGTAGATTCAACTTTAAAATGGGAGAGTCAAATGAGGAAAAGTTTTGGAAGCAAAATGGCAACTTGTTCTCTCAAGGTGAATGCAGAATATTATATCTTTGTCTTAGAATGTTACAATGCTGCCATGGTCTAAAGAAAACTTTCTTAGTCCATGTGAGGGCTAGAACCACAGGCTAGACTAAAAGTTACCTATTCTGTGACTTCCTCGAGATCTGATGTATTGTCTGATCACTTGATTGTCTGGGAATTACTCTGTCTTTGATTTACATAAGACATTATCCTGTTTAAATCAAAATCTCCTGAAGCCTCTTAAGTAGATAAAAGACATTCAAACACTGAGGATTAGTATGTAGCATCTGGATTAGGTCATTCAAAAGTAATCCAACAGGATTAAAGACATCAGGTAAATTCATATCTTAAAATTGGATTGTTAAAAACCAAAATCAGGTAATCTAATTGTTGTTTTAATCCTAAAAAAAATCAAGGTGTGTTCAAAACTTTTCAGACAGAATGAGACTGATTCAGACTGGATTACAGAAAAATACGTTGAGGCAATCAAATTGCTCACACAGAAGTATTTATTATGCTAGTTGGTATTTTAAAGCATTTTTGGAAATATTTCATGGACCAGAATGCTGTTTTGCTGCTGTGACAAAGTAAGGTAAACATTAGGGTGTTAAAAATAGAGGTATTTTGTTGATTTTTCAACTATTTTATATTGAGGACTGTCAGCCAGTACTTAGTAATATATTACTGTATTGAAATTTCTTTTGTGGACACAACGTCTCAAGAATGCTTTAAGGTATTATCGTCAAACTTTGAACAAGTAAACAATCTGTTATCCAGATGAAACCTTTAGCATCTAATTGTATCCATCAGTGTAATCATTCTGAATTCTCAAATATTCCAAAATATCCATCTGAAGTGTCCTGCTTGAGCCTGAAAAAGGCAAGAGAGAAAGTCTCTCCTCAGCTTGATTTCCCCAATACAGGCCAAAGTTTGTCTGCGCTGTTCAGTGAATCATTGCAAATGTGTTGGAGAGAGACCCAGTAAGCTGAAAAATAAGACTCTGTAACTCAAGGTTCCCTGAGAGGGAAAAGCAGTCTGATTGAAAGACTAGACTCTTTGGTGCGTAGGTATGTGGTCTGTTTGCTTTGGACACTTTTCCAAAATGGCTATGATGGATATGCAGCACATTAAAACTTAAATTTGTGAAAAGTTGACGATAACTCAACTTATAATAACTAACAAAGATGCCTTTGTCTTTCCAGCATTTCAGCTGCTGTTTTGTTTTTCCTCAAAGTGACTCTGAAAAGAGTCGGTCTGTAACAGACTTCAGCTGCTGCAATGACAATGTCCATCTCCTTATGGGGAAAAATGCACTGACTCACATAGACTATGCTGAAACCACATCCCCTTCATGTAACCGCTCCCCTGCACAGGGTCAGTCAGCAGACACAGTGAGCTTACATGACTTTGGCTTGACTGGCGCCGCTGGAGGAGAGGATGGTAAACTGTGTTTAGGACTGATGACTAGTTTTGTTGTAAAGTGCATGAGCTAGAGAGCTGTTTGTTTTTCTCTCTAACTAATTGTCACATCATGAAACAAACATCTAAACCAGCATCTTCAGCACTGAAATATAAGCAGCAATGGTGAAAACAAAGCCTCATGTCAAACTGCTTTTTGTATGTGGGTATATGGCAAAAAAAATCATCATTGTTGGGATAAGTATTTCACTCATGAGGCTAAAAAACAAATATTTTCTTCTCCCTTCCTGCACATCACAGACAGGATGCCAGGCTTTGGACACAGGTAATATTTGTTATTGAGTTATTGACTCATAAATAAATAAACTTTGTAGCTCGTTTATTCTAAACACAAATTTTAATGCCTGATTTGTTAATGTAAAATTAAAATTCTAAGTCTTAGCAATACATGGGGTGCAGTCTGTTTTTAGGGCTCTAAGAGGAACAAAGGTTCAAACTGTCATTATATGTATCAATTTCTTCTGTGAGCAGCAGAGTCCACAATTTGTGGTGGATCTTTGCAACACCATCATCACCAATTTAAACACATTTCTTCTGTTGTTGTGCTCACAGGAGGCTAAACCAACACAATAAATAGCTCAAATACAATAGTCTGTTGGTAAAAGTGGCATCACTGGGGCACAAATAGCTGAGTCTGAGTTCAAGCATGTTTCCCTCTGATACATAGAATAGAGCAGGACGACTGAGCTGCACTGTGTCCATTCTGTAACACCAATTTGGTAAACACATGTTCTCTTCTTCTTAAGTTTGATGTTGGCAAATAACAGCACATTGGGTAAATGTGCTTGCTTTGCAGAGATTCTCCATCTGTGGCTTCATCACAGACTGTGCTGATCTGAATTGTTAAAGTTTGTTTTCTTCCAGTGTTTTGTATTTTATTACAACAGCTTTAACAATCATTTAGGGTGTGTTTCAGCTCATGGCTTGCATGTTTTGGGTTTAATACAATTTAAGGAGCGAGCTGTGGCTGGAAGCAGGTCATTAAAGCAGCCAAAAACTCTGCAGCCCTGAGGGTAACTGTAGTAAACAAAGCTCCGTCGATAATAAACATTTTTTTAAATACAGACCTCCAATAGTTTCCACAGTTGTAGCCCTGACTTGTGATTACAGATGAGAAGACTGATTTTGTAATATATGATAGTTGGATGTCACGAGCTGCTTAACACAGTTCAGACAAATGAACCACACATGCAGTTAAAGCTACAAAGCTTAAAAATAAACACTTAGCTTTATGGGATACAGGTTAAAAGGTTACGTCAACATTTTCTTTAGTTTTCATGTCTTGCCTTACCTCCGAGTCCATGACAAGCAGATAGACACCATTCTTTTGTCTGTGCGTCCAGTAACAAGAAAGAGATGGCCAAAGCTTAGCTCAAACACTGGGAGTCAATGGGTAGCGCTAGCCTGCCTCTGCCTACAGTCATCAAATAAACTCTTCCGCAACTCTAAATGGTCCCGTGTGCTTGCTTTGACTTGTTTTTTAGTCGCATTATGTTACTCTATTCTCTACTGTTGTCACATTATTATCTTCTACTCCTAAACAGAGGCTTTGTTTTGTTGATCTAATGCGCTAGAGATGTGACGTTAGTGAAAGATTCAAGTTTTTTGCTTTTTTAAATGAACAATGAGTACCAAATCGCTGTTGTGAGAGAGCCGTTCGTTTGCGAGCCATTATTAAATGCAAAACTGCTTTCAAATTTAGGAATGTGTCACATCACAGGTGTCTTTTGAGAGGGAAGAGTTGTAGGACTTGAAAATGCATGTATGATCCTCTTTAATTTATACCTTTACTGCTAATAGCAAAAAAACTGTGATATGATATTTAAGTCATATCCCTCAGCGCTACATCTTTAATGCTATATTTTACAGTGGATATCAGTGCCCCTTCTACATTAACAAGGCAAATGTTAACTTGCTGAAGTCAACTTGAGGTCTAAACAATAAAATATATTTAATTTGTGATTTGGTTTTGTTACCTGTCTTTAAAGAAGAAGGTTTCTCCTCTGATTTGTGCCACAGCATCAAAAATAACTGGCTCTGCACAGATATCCATTGGAGTCACTGGTCCCTGGGTTGGATTCATTGGCTGGTCTGTTGAGGCACCTGTTAGCCGAGGCATTTAAGGAGATTCTTCAAAAAGACATCTTATGTACTAAAAGCACAACCATTCGTCATACATTTAATTTTAAAAACAGTCATTCTTTATTATTACTACGACCTTAATCCCTTTTATGGACTTAAACCACAGATGTCATTTGTCTCACCGTAGAGCTCCTGAATTCCTTGAATGTCATCCTGTGAAAGTCTGAAGTCTTTGGTGAATGTGTAAATGGGGGCCATCAGTGCTCCAGGATCTTGAGAGTGCTCCAAGCCAAGGGCATGGCCAAATTCATGGGCAGCAACCAGGAACAGACTGTAGCCTGGAGGAATGCAACAATATCAAGAAACTACATTTGAAAACATCTATGAGGTACAATAGATTGATACTGATAATCAGACAATTGAATTGAACAACACTAGGTTGTTTGGCACGTAGTTTGCAAACTCACACTCCAGACCTACAGAATAGACTGCTCTTAAATATTACCTTGGTCAGGACAGAAACCCCATTTGCGGTCATCATCGTAGCTCTTAGTGGTAGCGCACCACATCTTGCCATCACTACGTCCTGATGAGGTGCAGGCATCGTAGGTGTCTCCCAGAAAGGTGAAGGGGAACACACAGGGGCTTCCCTCTGCATTTCCTCCCACTGTTGACATAGCTGCAGAGAGCAATAAAGAGTCAAACTGTGAATCTGAGCTGATTAGTCAGAGCAGTATCTTCATCCATCTTCTGAACTCATACTGATGCCAGTTAAAGTTTTTTCTTCAGATAAGTTTGGTCTGTATTAAGTTGTGCAGAGAGCACAAATGATGTTGGAAACAGCATCATGAAAGCACTGGCACAGCACAGAGAACATCAATAACTAATCCACTGGGCACTAAACCAAAAAGCACCCGCCCAAATTGATTTTCTTTCAAAGAGCGATCATTTTCCATTTGGCAACACTGTTACTGTGTTGTTTACTCTCTCAAATGAAAAAAAAAATATAATTTCCTTTTCAGCACTGGCTTATGTAAAAGACTTAACAACAAAGCTACATTTCTTATCAATCCAAACCAGATGAAACCTCCTGTAGTTGTTCCTCTTTCCGTCTTCCACTGTCTTCCATACTAAACCACCTCCACTTAAACCAGTTCCACTGACAGAATGGAAAATCAGGCCTGCCACTGCACATTAAAATACTTTCACAGCCTTTCAGCAGACTGCAAGTGCTACTGAAAAGCCCAGCTGGAGCATTCCTGTAAACCAGCACAGCACAAGGCACAATACACTGCACTACAATAAAAACACAGGCAGGAAAGCACACATTTGAGCATTTATGTTCAGTTTTCACTACAAAACACACGGCAGTATCCAGCTTAGGAGGCTGCTAGTGGATGACAAATCTCACCAGTTTCAGGGCAGAAACCAAAGGACTTGTCACGGTCGTAGTCCTCAGTGGTTGCACACCAGCGGTAGCCATCGTCCCTGCCCGAAGTGGTGCATGAGTCATACTTTTCTCCCATGAAATTGAAGGGGAATTTACATGGAGCACCATCTCCATTTCCACCAAGGGTGAACAGCACTGCAAAACAAATATCACACCATATCAAATAGTGTTATAGTGAAGGAAATAATACCTTTTTCAGATTTTTGTCTTTTTGGGGCAAGAAAATGAGACCATAATCCCCTGGTAAATCGCTCATGATAACGGTCTTTGACAAGGAAAAACATTTCAAGGTTGTATTTTTTTTCTATCAAACAAAAAAGAAAAGCAGAATGCATGGCTCCAGCTCAAACAATGTGTTCCCATCTTGAAAACATCCTGGTACATGTGTTCCTTGGCTCTTTATTGTACAGGCATGTGATCATGTTAGCACCATGGACAGCAACTCAACACTGATCAACAAAATGCTTAACTAAGCCGACTGTGCTAAAGTGGGGCAATGAATGGGAAAGTAAATATTCCATAATCCACTCCAAACAAAGAACAAGACTTTCCTGGCATATAGTGCAACCTACTTTCTTCCCTTCCAAAATCAGCAGAACAGACCTAAATATAGAAAGAATTTCATTTGAAGTATTTTTTTCCTCTATGGCATGAAAATGCTTAAATTCCAGCTCAGCAACACTGAAGTAGGGCATGCCATCCATGGTCCTGAGGTCAAAGCTGGGCCACAAAATTATTTTCTGTCTCACATATAACATGAGGGCTGAATGTAAAAACAAGGTCAGACTTACATTCATGAGGGCAGAAGCCATATTTGCCATCCTCATCAAAGTTGTAGGTGGTTGAGCACCACAAGAAGCCGTCGTCACGTCCCTGGGATGTACAACTGTTGTACTCAGTGCCCATGAACAGGAAGGGGAATTTACAGAACTCCCCATCAGCATTGCCAAACTTCACCTTCACCACTGTAAAAAGATTGATGTTATTTACACATTATCAAGCTATAAAATGAAAAAAATCCCCAACATTCATCTGACATAATGTTAAGTGTGATGCACTAGCAAGTTTCAGTCGTATTATGTTCAAATAAATCTTTAAAAATGTCTATCCTGACAGTGAAAACAACTTCAATACTAAGTTCACAGAAAGGACTGGTAGTTAAAAGGTAATTCATGTATGAAATATAAGGGTCAAGTAAGTAGAGGAACAAATGCAAAAAAAAAAGCTTTCAATGTTTTGAGACATCCTTTTCTCATGTTTTCGAAGTTTATTATAGACACGAGTATAAACATGATGAGAGACTGTCTAGGTCAGTGTGAGAATTGTTTTATAATTTAGCTTCCAGATGTTTTTCATTCTGAGAGCCAAGAAGTTACAAGTTTAGAAAATCTAATTATTAAACAGTCAAACATACTTTTAATCAGGAACTTTGAGATGGTGGACACGCATTCTCAAGGAACGCTTAACTCTGCATTACAATTTGGAGAATTTGATAGTCTAGGCTGCCATCTTTGTGTCTTAACTAAGTTCATTTTTTACTTTTAAAATAAAAGATGGTTATTTTAAAAGGGAAGCACTAACTGGTAACAAGACAAGCCCTAACATCTATAGCCCCATCACAGAAAAAAAACCAAGGGAGGACCACATAAAGGATTAATGCTGACAGCGCGATGTAAGACAGAAGGACCAAAAAGACTTTCCCATATCCTGATATTATTTTAGTGTCAACTTGTTGCCCCAATACACTGACAAAGAGTGGCACCTAAATAATCCAGAAACAATCAATACACAACACTAAAATTCTAATGTTAGCTTATTACTCACTAGTATTTTCATGATAAGGAATTTTCCTTGTTACTCACTACCCTGACAACTATTGTTATTGATCGAAACACATCAAAAAACATCAAACCATCTGTAAATCTGTAGACTTTTATCCTGGAGGCTGTGTCAGGAGAAATAATCTTCAATATTACAATAAGTGAACAAACATGAAGTGATGTTCTGGCAAAGACTTTAAAGTGATGTTAACAATGTCCTGATACTGTACAAGGGCCCTAAGAGTCTGACTCTTATTGTTAATTAGTAATTCAAGTAATTCAATTTTCTGTGGATTTCATGGGGTGTAAATATATGTTTTTTGTACGGATGAAAATTACACTGTGCTGCAGCTCAACACAATGTTCAGTATTAGCTAACGGTCTTTTTTCCCTTCAGCCCTGCATGCTGGTCATGTGACTAAAAGCCATCAATATGCATTATCTAATCATTTGGCACTCAGTTCACATTTAGAAAATTTGATACATATAGATGGTTTTACTGCACTGACCAAAACAGTTTCAGTCATAACTGATTAGAATTTTACACTGAGTGTTAGATCTTTTATACATAAGAGTATGACTATTACCTTGGCCATCACCCAAAGTCCACTGCTCATCATCATCGAAGTGGGAATCTCCCCCAATGCCAGGGCCAGGAGCAAAAGCATGAGCCAAAAGGCCATCTTTGCCATCAAAGGGGTAACCATCTCCATGCTCTGTGGAAGAAATGATTCAATATAAACACCTTAAAGTAATTTATGGATAGTATTTCTACCTTTTTAAAAGATATACCAAAAACACTTCAGTATTTATCACATTAAGTCAGAGATTGTGTAACAAACCATCAAAGTATTACTCTTATTTGTCTATTTGTTACTGAAAAAAGTCTCACGACTTCTGAAGTGGCCGCTCTCTGTTTGCGTTCCTCTATAATTATCAGATTCTTTCTCAATAAGGTCAACTATGGCGAGACAAAATATTATGACACCCTGCATAAATAAATGGCCAATTTAGTCTGAGTGACTGGAATTACCCACTTGAAGAATAACTATGTTTTATGTTTAAAGATGGCTGGTCACGATGCACAGTCACCAAAATAACACGTGGTTTGTTCCTTAAACATGTGGTTTTGCCTTTAAACCCTTAGAAAACAAGGCAGTGAACTTCGGTACAGCTGCTGCCTAACTCAGTTTTTTTAACCCATTTTAAACAGGAAAGAAACATCACATTATCATACATTACCACAAAGAACAAATAAAAAATATGACTGGAGATAACTCTTCTATTTAAACCTTAGACTCTATTTTGACAGTGCGTAAAATTTATTTAATTTAACAAGAAATCAAACAGTCAGCATGAAAATTGAAGCACATTTGTGTAAAACACATTAATTTGTGAATGGAAACTAATTTAAGTTGCACAAAAGCCTATACTAATATTCAGTGTTGGCAGGTCAGCTATTGCTACAGTACATACTACCCATTATGAAGTGATACTCCTTAGAACTGACCTGACTTTTGTTTTTCATTTTGCACAGTGATTTAAAGATACATTATTTGTGCATTATTTACTGTCAATATAATGTGCATGGCATACCATTGCGTCCAAAATTAATCATGATGTCTGCCTCTCCATCCATTAGACGAGTGAATGTGAGTGGAGTGACGTCACTCCAAACTTTGAAGGCTCTGAAGAAAGCATCATTTATGACTTCCTCGTCCAGATCGGGGGTGTATCCAAGGATTCTACAAAGCACATTAAGTGTCAGTTTTCATTCTCAAACGCAGGGAATTTTTTTTTAAAAAAAGCACGTATTATCATCAAATCAGATTTCTTTCCACATTAAGGTTTGTGAAAAATCCAACTAAAAGAAAAAGACTGTCTCCAGAATCGCCTGGGGAAAATAGCTTATGAATCAGTGCTCATAGGGTCAAACTCAGTTCCACTGACTTTGCTTGGACAACCTTAGATCTCTTGGTTTCTATTGTTTTTGTCTTTCTGTCTTCCAACACACACAAAGCCACTGACATAAATAAACCAGTTCAATATTGTTGTAAACCTCAAACAGAACAAAAACAAAGGACCTGACACATACTGTGCAGGAATGCTGAAGTAAGCAGGACAAGACATGGAGGCCTGCAGTAGTGACTGTGAGGGTGGGGGTGGGGTGGACTGGGGTAGAGGAATGGATGGGGGGGTCAGACAGGGCCAAATTGTGGTCCCTTTCTCAAAGCAAACAGGCTGGCATTCAACTTTTGTGCACTCATCTAACTCTGCTTTGAGGATTTACTGTTAAATTGAGAGACTGAAATGACTCAGACTTTCAAAGAAGAATTTCCCAATTCTTGTGGTTTGATTTATCGGCAAGAGGATGGTTGGGGTCAAGCTCTGTTGATATTGTTAACTACAAAGGTAACCATGGACTCTTAAGAAGTGTAATGTTGGATTTTTTAAGAATGTCAACCCACAAAATGTCTGAATTTTAGTTGAACGAGGTTGTATGTTTAAGATGGTGCTCTAACTGAGAAATGTCTAAATACTTATCACTATATCAGTCTTTGTGCTAAATTACTTCTTCATGAAACAATGCATGTTGATGCCATATTACATCTAAAAGAGTCATGGGAACCTCATGGGGATATGTAGGTTCAAAGACATTTTATATCAAGATGAAAAAATACTGGAAATGCATGGCAAATGAAAAACTTAATTTAGGCAACAAGTTGAAAGATGTTCTTCCAAAAATAAGGGGATAGTCGATATCAAAGCAGTATTAGGTTGGTCACATTTGCCTGCCATTTAAAAAAAGGTATATAATTACCACCTTCATGTTAATGCATCAATTGAGTTGCTGTGTCTCATGTTAAAATGAGACCACTTGCTGTAAGTATTGTTTTCATCACTTCAGGTCAAGAGTAAAAAAAAACAACAACAATAACCTCATCATCATCAACAACTTTTTCAGCTCAGATGCTGTGAATTATGAGTAAAACTCTAAAGAAATACATGTTATTTGAGTATCTTTATAGACCATACTGTTGAGGAATACTGTCTTAAAAGCAGAAAAATTACAAAATGAACCGAACCACAGTCGGGTGGGCTTAGGGACAGGATTTTATAGATACCAATGCCATAGTTGATTTTGTCCATTGATCCAATTCTTCACGGAATTCCTTATTTCTTGTTTTCTATTAGGGAAAAAGTGTATGAATGCTTACTGTGTCCCATCAAACACATGGCACTACTGATATTTAATGTCATTCTGTGTTTTGGTATGTTACTGACAGATTCACGCTTAGTAGAAATCATACAGACACAGCTATTGTATATTGTGCAGTAGGCAGCATTTTATGTCACGTTCGAGTTTCAAATTAAGTCACATTTGAGTCTCTTTTAGTCTCTTGACTGCTGTGGTAACTCTCTTAATTTCTTCATTGTTGTTTGTGCTGACTGCCTCTCAGTAGAGCATGACATCGTTTTGCAAGAGGGTAGCGATGAGGAAATCTTTAAGCATAAATGCAAATGATGGACTTTCCTTGAACTAGTTATTAATGATTCTTAAGTTAAACCAGTTCTTAATTCCCGCCCTTGCAAGACCACCCCACCTGGCACTGCAGTTCCCCAAGTACAGAATGATTCTTCGGGAAGAACTGCAAAGGCCCACCCTTGGGTCCACCCTAATTCTGGGAATCATCAACCCAGTTTTTTTACAAAGCTGGTGTTGATTTATCATTGTGTGGGTCTTGTATTACATTTGATTTTTAAAGCAGACCGCACCCCTGATCTGGGCAATCATGTATGGGCTAAGTAGAATTGATTAAGATTACACCTTTACAGATAAAAGTGCTTAAAATCCAGAATATCAACAAAACAAGATGAAGAAAGACAGAGCTGACAAAAACAATCCAGAGCACAGAGCAGCAAGCACAGTGACAAAGGGTCAAGGCATTCAGCTGGAGCAAAAAGCCTGCTATTATGAAGTCAGAGGAATACATCTGCGGTTATACTCTGCTCTGCTCAGCTGAACTTTTTATGAGCTAAACTTTAGAAAAAAATCCCCCATTATGTCATTAAGTTAATTACATTTTGGGAGCAATTGTGGCCCCTTCCTCTTATGAAAGCTGAGCAGTTTAACTGAAGAAATAACATCTTTCTCAGACTAAGTGTAGGTAATGTCTATTCTCTGACCTGTAAGTGATGTCGTTTTTCTGCCACATTGGTTTCCTGTGGAAGAAGTTGTAGTTGGCCACATCTGGGACACCACAGCGGGGCTTTTTCATGATCTCCACAGTTTTGGCATCAATCTCTCCAGTTTCTTGCAGGGAGAAGAACTTTTGCATTTTCTTCAGAGTGTCCTTCAGTACCATCAGGTTACATCTGTCTTGTGGACACCCATAGAACTTATTCAGGTAGTGCTGCAGGGAGAAAAATGAGGATACCACATATTTAATGAATAAATGATGTGGGGGGAAAAAAATCCCCATACTTCACATTCTGGCAACTCGACGTACTTTGGCAGCTGAGTTGCCTCCTTTAGATTTTTTTTTTCTCAGGAAAAACAGGGAGTAAACTCACCAGAGCAACTTCTTTGTCTGTTTTGGGGGTCGTATCGTCTCCTGGAAACCTGATTATGGGCGAGGGGGCAGCGTATGTGGCTTGAAAGGCGATGAACTGAAACATAAACAATTTGAGAACAATCCGACGAAAACTAAATATCGTCGGAAAGCCCATTTTTACGCCCAAACAAAAAAGATAAGAGCTTTAGATGTCGTCGGCTCTGGTTTGTAGTCTTCAGTCCGTCCTCTCGTGTTGCCTCTGCTCCTCTGTAGGATTTTTTCTCCTTAACGGGACATCCTGCACCTCGGCTCTATGAACTTCCCCAGTTCTGCTTGCACAGGCACTTTTTCTACCGCTGCGGTCTGCGCAGGCTCCAGGTTTGGGAAATGGGAGCGAAGGAGGGGGCTGATAATAAAAAAGAAAAAGAAAAGAGAAAAAAAACCTCATTTTTTTTCTTTGTTTTCCTTTTTTTCGCAAAACTTTATTGTTAATGGTCACTCGTGAGTTAAATGAAGTGTTGAGACATTCCACCTGATGCAGTGACAGCGTTATGCAAATGAACATGTATATTTGTTAATTCTGTATAAGTGTACTTTGCACTGTCTATGCTAATGTCATTTGTCCCTGTCTGTTTTATATCATGCTCTGGCTTTGTGCCTTGACTTACCCCTCAGGGCCAAATACAGTTTTTTTCTTTTTATTTAATTGAAAGATTTGCTCATTGTCGTTGATGTTACTATGGATGTATAATCAATACAACCATGGATAGAGGGAGCAATCTAATATTTACATTAACATCTATACGGATTATAAACTGGAGAGGAATGGTGTTGATTAGTACAGCAGAATCTAGCTCTACTGCCTTTAAATTGGGCTTAACCGGTCTAAAAATGTGAATTTATGTTACATGATGTCTTTTCTGTTGAAGGCTGATGCAGGGTACAGCACATGGAGTCGAGCAGGTCCATGGCAGCAGATCATTCTCGATTGTTTGTCAAAGCCACTAAGATATGTGTGCTGTTTGCAGGAACTATGTATTTAATTTTGATGATCTCTCTAAAGTTACTATCAGGGACTGTAATGATAATGAAATGGGGCTAAAGGAATGGGCTCAACAGGGAGTCCAACCTAAAGTTCGACATTGTTGATCAAATTTCTTTTGGCCTCAGGTTTCCTATTAATGACACAAACTTACACATGATGGCCACTTCAGAAAATGTGGCCTGTTTGTAAACCCCCTTTCTAAGAATTTCATGATCTTTTTTTCTACAACAATAACATTTGGCAGTGTGTCTGGCCCTTAATGTTGGGCTGAGTGTTGCCTTTCCAGGACCTGCATTACAGCTGGGATGGCAGAAAATACAGAAGAAGGGGGTACTTGCTAGGACCTCAAACTCCAACAATAACCTGTAAACAAATGTTTAAAGTTGATGCAAGCCAGACCCAAGAGGTAAATGTTTGCCAGAAGCATGCACTCATGCTACCAAGACAACTTGCATGGGTTTGTGAAATTAATCCCCTTGAAGAAGGACCCCGGCAGTCCACCACTTAAAACTAAAATGTCCATGTGCTTTCACACCCGTTCACACACCAATGACAAAGTAGTGTGAGCAAGGAAGTTAAGAGGTGTCTCTCCTAAGGACACATTAATGTGGGACAACTAGAGGTAGGCTTGAACCATCAACTTTCCTACTGACAGTGGGTAAACTTTCCAGACTGAGCCACTGATGCCTTCTGCAGGAAGAGTGGATGGTTTCAGTTCCAGTAATGATGTCATAACAGTTACATTAGACTATAATTATCAGAGAAAATAGTATTTGATGCTATTCAAGGCTTTGCTAGGGCAGTGAGTCTCAAAACTTTTGGGCCATGATCCCAAAAATAGCAACTCCAGGAATTTTCACTGAGTGTGTCTTTATAGAGCAGAAGACCCCTTCATCTATGTGCAAACTTATTGCACTTAAGTAAGACCCAGGGAGATAATTAAGCACTTTTCCATGATTTTATTACCTCCGCCAAGGTGGTTATGTTTGCCGGTGTTTATCTATCTGTCTGTTTGTTTGTCTGTGTTCAAAATAACTTGAAAAGTTCTGAATGGATTTGGATGAAATTTTCAAGAATTGTCGGAAATGGGATATGGAAGAACCGATTAAATTTTGGGACTGATCCGGATCACCTTGGCGGAGGTCTGCGCTCTCTGAGTGCTTTTCTAGTTGTATTTATTTTATAAATATTTAAGATAATTTTATTGTTTTCCTACTGTGTGATTTGTTTATCATTACATGATGCCTGTTGAGTGGTTGTTTTAATATTGGAATTGCTGAGTTCCCATTGAACTTATGTTTTATGGACTGTCGTACACTTGAACCTCATTTCAGCATGAAGTAAAACTTAGGGCTTTGGTTAAATTTTGAATCAAACTCATTTTATGTATATATATAAAATACATACATACACACATATGTTCAAAATGATGGGAAATATAAAACTTTCAAAGCTTTTATTTTACCGTAATTTATTTGTAATTACTTTATTTTTCTTTTATAATACTTCTTTCTTATATTTCTCTTGTATCCTGCAGCTGCTGTATATTTGGAATTTCCCCCATGGGACTAATAAAGGAATATCTAATATAATCTAATCTTTTCTTTGCTTTTGAGAGAGCATCACTTGACCACCTGACTAGAGTCTTGTGATCCCCTGGGGGTTCTGACATCTAGTTTGAGAAACATAGTGCCAAGGGACAGAACAGACTTGTTGAGCTGTTACTAGCTCATGTTGTAAAGTGAAAACTTCCTCTTATAATGGGGTTTTTAGTATTATTTTAGAAACATCTGGCAGAGATAAGATGCTGCTAGCCAGAATGATTTGTGTTTGGTTGTTCGTTGAGGAGTTATCCTGGATTTGCTAATTCAGGTTTAGCTAAAGGACTTTAATCAATAGATAAGTATAGTGACAGTTTTAAATATCTGATAAATTAATTGTTTATAATAGTTCTTTTTGACTTTACAAAAGAATATACAATTGAATACCAATGCTCATGTCTCTTCATTACCACTTTTAATGCAATACTCCAACTCTGATATGACACAACAGATAATCTGCATCTAATACCAAATTATTTGCTTAGTTAGTGTTCATAAAGAAGGGCAGATACTGGTCAATACTTATGTTAAAATTTTATTGTTGCTGTTTTATCCTGTACAGTGTCCTTGAGTGTTATGAAAGGCACTTTGAAATAAAATGTATTATTATTATTATAAAATGATGCATCTGCGCACCCCTAGGACAAAGTGATATATTTCATCTTTTTATAATTTTTTCCCTCTAAGTAGAGAGGGAAAAGATATCCAGATTTCTTAAACTGTTAGTTACAAACATTTTTCACCAACTGTTCATTTTGGGAATTTCTTGTTGAATATTTACCAAACATTGTAACTACAGCATGCCAGCTCACTTTGACTTTAAGGCATCAGTGCTTAAAAACTTTAAAATCATGTAGAAATGACCAGTCGAAACATTTATGGACTTGTTTCCTTTTGTTGATCTTGATCAGAGCATTTCAAACCTGCCACAATTTAGACTATAAAAACTGAAAGTCTACATTTATGCCCATATTTCCTATGACTGGAAGTAGAAAACCTTGTTCTTTGTTTACTTGGCTGGTAAATTCCTGCTAAATGGAATTGCTGCCTGATGTAAGTCTTACTTTAATTGGCATACTTAGCATACTGCTCAGCAGAAGGGGAGACCCAGCGCTTGGCAGGCCAAATGTTATTTTAAGTGATATATTGACATCTGGTGGAGAGATGTGAAAAGTCACTGTAAACACATTAGAGTAAAACTAAAGCCCTAAAACACTGTTTTACTTCCAACCTTTAACGACTTTTGCATCATTATATTGATCAATTTATCAATAAATGATGAATTAGTTATCAGTGAATAATGACATGTATGTTTATTAGGAAGTTCCAACACTAATGGATGCTAAAGGAGAAACTCATATGTTACTGGACAATAATGACGTGATGACCTGGACCTTTAGAGCCCACCCCAACTACACACAGACTAATCAAAAGCCGCCCTAAATTAGGTCCAACTGGTAGGATTTTTTTTAAGAATGTAAAGTATTGTATTACTGATGTCCAGTTAGCTGATATCTCTAAACTCCTTTAAGCTGATACTGCTTTCGATGTACACACAAGACAGTCTTACACTGCTAAAAAACAGAAAACAATATTTAATTGCAATAAATAATAGATTTTTTTTAAAGATAGACATTTTCTCATGCATAACTAAAATAATTTATATGACTTCCATATCAGTATATGCTGGTCTCTTTTGAACAGTAACGTCAAAGCCAAGTATGTTTTCGGAGCCACAAACAGCACTGTGACAACCTGCTGACAGACTGTGAGCTCTGTGTTGCACAAAATGAAATTGTTGGCATGTTTTATGGACCATGCAGTTTTAAATTTAGCTAAATTCTTCCAACTAAACAAATTTTTTTTAAGGGTAGCTTCCTGAGACAATGCTCAAAATAACACACGCACATTTCTCTAAAATGCAAAGATATTTGATATTTCAGACCCAAAATTTTACAGAATTTAATATTAAATAAATAAGAATTTTTAAATAATGGGAGAAAATCTTCAGACGAGTTAGGTCTATATGTTCCACTTGAAACATCACAATCTATGATTTGGCTATTGGCTATATTATGATCATAATTCAGAAACCGACAATGCTGCTCAAAGCTGTTACCTGCTAATTCCAACACGATGTAGATAATGTTGCATGTACCTAATTTTTTCACTTAAATGATACACATAATTCAAACGCTCTATCTGTCAATGATACATATAAGTTCACCAAGCATAAACTGAGCATAAATATTTGCTATGGCAAAAGTATGTATAGATCTTAATCTAACTAATGTACTAGAAAGTGGGCTGTCATTTAGATAATAATGTGCTTTTAATCCAGTGAACATATTTTCTCATTAACTGAACTAAAAAAAGCTCTTTAATTTATTTATTTATTTATATTCATTTTACCCACATGCAAATTGTCCTTCTATCCTGTCCAAAGCTGCTCTCTGGACAACACAGTTAGAAGACTGTTGCAACTATTTATACCTCTAAACCTTAATACTAGAGCTCTTTTATTTATTCTCTAATTTCTCTTATTCATTCTGTTATAAGTGAAAAATCAAGAATATAGTCTCTGAGTTTGTGACTGTTTTGAGTCATGGTTCAAAATTGTTCTCATTTAATGTGCAATGATGAGTTTTGATCTGGGTTCACTTAAAATGGATGACTGATCTCAATGAGACTAATATGGTTAAATAAAAGCCGAATAAAATAAAATAAGATAAAGTACCTTATTGAATGTCTGGCTCCAAAACAGGTCTTCACCAGTTTTAGAACTCTTTGCAGTGATTTTATAAATAAATATAAAAAACATGGTTCACAGTTGTAACTTATGTAAAGAATTCAGTTAAAATCTTCCCCAGAAATTCAGTTTACTGTCTATTGACTCTTGCCTCATGAGCAAGAGATACAAATATATAAACCAACTTCACTAAATCAATTGGTTGAGCTTCCTTGAGAGACCAGCATCACTGCCCTCTGGTGGCTGAAGCATGTCTTGCAGTTGCAGCCTTGAAGTCTTCCTCACAGCGTAAGAGATTTAGGATTTGCTCTAACTCTCTCTGACATCTCTTTGTTTCCACTCTCATATGCTGCTCACAGTAATCCACTATGACTCTTTAATAGAGACAGCTGACTGACTTTTTTTGCGAAGACATCTGACAGATGGATAGCTCACAAACAGGATTTTGTGGTCTATCTTGCAAAGCAATTTCCCCTCCTTTTAGCCAGAGTACAGTTAATTTTTCATAGCAGGGGTTGCTGCTGGTGGTTGCAGAGTGAATTTAACATCCATTTGCCAACAATATCCAGGGCCTGTCACTTTGGAGCAGGAGCTTTATTTCATGCACTGATACATGCTGCCATCTCCTTCAACTGACACACTTGCAGTGATCTCTAGCAGAGCTGGGAAACAGAATGGCTACCTATTAAATGTACATGGGCCTGCCTCTCCAAATATAGAAAATGCTGAGAGTTTAAAAGTTGAACCACAGCTACAGTAATTGAATGCTTTTGTGCATATGAATGCAATTTTGCAGAGAAAGTGGCATAAAGAGATTGCACGGATAAGCTTTGATTTGCATGTAAATTGTTTTCTTTCTTTCTTTTATTTTGCCTCCCGTGAATGCTTAAGTATTGTGTAGTCAAAGGAACCTCACAATGTGTTTATTTGTTTAGACGCAATACAGCTTTTTAACAAAATGTGTCTCTTTTCTGTTGATGGTATGTGCATCTCTTCCATGTGTGCTGTTTATTGGTTAGATTTACACACAATGATTGTCTTATTTTTTTTTCTTTACAAAAAAAAGGCTCTTCTGTACTTAATACTGTCTCAAGATAATTTTTTTTACACTGGGATTCAATTCAGGTGAAAATTGAACATTTTTGATACATGTTGAATGAAAATGCAAGTACTGGACACTAAACATCATCATTTATTGTACATATATTGAGGTCCTTACTCGTAAAAACATCTTTCAAATGACAAAATCTGTTGTTGTTTTTTGCAGAATTTAGATAGATAGATAGATAAATAGATAGATAGATAGATAAATAGATAGATGGATAGATAGATACTTTATTCATCCCCTTGAGGAAATTCGGGACATAATGTTAAGACAAACAGATACTGTATAATGCTCTTTCTTTACCAAAAAGAAAGAGCACTGCATAAACTGCACAAATTTGCTTTCAACATTAAGAGAGGGGGGACGATATACATGCAGGGAATAAAAGGAAACCTTGCTTCTGACTAGTTCTGTCCAGTTGTCAAAATGTTGCTTATGTCATTTCATCATCAAAGATTGTTTGTTTGCAATCTTTGATGATGAAAAATGTTCAGGATTTATGGTTTTATCACCATGGTATCAAACAGCTATCAAGATCAAATGTTTTTTTATGATTACATAAATATTACTTAAGTAAATAAAATAAATCAAATGATAATGCCCATTTTGACTATATGAAATGAATTATATTTTTGCCAATATGCCTTTGAGTATTAGTGGTTTTCACAAATCACATTTAACTCAGCATCAGGCCTTGCATCTATGTTTTAATCCAACATTAACTGTTTTGATGTAAACAGTATTTCTTACTCTATAACTCATACATCAATAGAATATATTGAAATAACTTAAAAAAAATTCTACCATATTGCCTAACCCTACAGGCTTAGTTTCACATTTAAGTAAACTGTGATGCTTTGTTTTTTATTTATTGTTTATTTGACATGGACACACAGTAACATTGATGCTGTGATATTTAAATATACACAGGTCCCAAATGCACTGCTGTAAGTGTTTATAGCACAGTGCTAATTTTCAACACCAGTCCATGGGAGGCTTTTAAAGATTAAAATTGTACAAAGAGAAATTTATGAAGAATAACAGAGATACCCATGACACAGTTCATTAGAAAATATATCAGAATTAAAACATCCAGAACAGATGAAGATAAAAGTTCAATAAAAAGGTGAATGGAAAAGTTCCTTCAGGTAAACATGTATACAAGCAAATGTCATTGTCAACTTGCCAAATATGTGTTTAATTTCATCAATGTTACCTTTTTTTTGCTCATGGCAACTTTTGGTTAGAATATGACTAAAGGTCTTAAATTTTTCAGCTTTGATATTTGACAATACAATCAGTATTATAAATGCCACATATTGTACTCTTTTTAACACCTTTTCACTGGTCCCAGATGTCCCTGGACAATACTTTCAAAGTGTCTTGCCTTAAAATCTATTTAGATATTTTATTTTGGTGTGCCTATGAACCCTCTGTTTCATTCCTGCACAGGACAAGCGGTTCTAGTAAAAATCTTCATGATGTGTGTCTGACCATCAGACCTATGTTTACTGTTGCTGCACAGACATGCATAAGCAGGTTCTTTCTGTGGAGCTGCTCGTGGGCTGAATACATTTTTGGCTCAGGGAGTGTCTCCCATCTAAGAGAGGTGGCATATCACCTTGTAATGTAAGAGGACTTTTTTAAACTGTGTTTTAGACATTTTCTAGGATGTTGGGCAAGCAAAAGAGGAGGAAGAGGAATTTTCTCATATTGGGGAAATTTTTTGGCAGGCTGTAGACAGGTACTTCTGTATTAAAACATTTGTTGTATTTTGCATAATATGGGACTTTTAAAATAACTGAGGACATAGTGTTTTAGAACACACAGTTCCAAAATATGGCAGTATATTAAATTTGACAACTTTAAGCAGCTGGCAGGGGTCAGTCTGTAGGGACTAGGACAAAGTACTTGAGGGTTGCTGAACATTATTGGGCCGTAGCTAGTTACTGAGCATTGTTGTCCGTTTTTAAACTTTATTACCTCCGCCAAGGAGGTTGTGGTTTTGCCGGCGTCTGTTTGTTTGTTTGTTTGTTTGTTAGCAAGATTACGCAAAAACTACTGGACGGAATTTGCTGAAATTTTAGATGTTGGCACCATTTTGTTTTCATTTTTTCTGTCATTTTTGTCCTGTCATTTTTGTTTTATTTACATTAAATTTTAGAGCTACTACCGAAGCATTCGCATCAGAGTATTCCATAAACATTCACAAACAATGAATAAAAGACAGAAGAGAAAAAGAAAAAAGGGAGGGAAAAGGAAATGCAACTCTCAGGAATTTCAGCCACAGTTTGAAAAAAATAAGTTTTCCATGCCTTCTTGAATGAAATGGACCAAATGTTTAAACTTCAACAAAAGAGTATTCAAGATGTTTGGTCCTAATGAAGCTTAAAATATGATACAAAAATGTATCATTTTTTGTTTGAGCCTTGAATATGTCTTAGAAATGATAAAATCTCAATTAAGTCTTTGATTTTTGAAAGTGTGCAGCAACTCTTACGGATTTTGTTCTTGTTGACTTCATAACTGATGAAGTCTTAATAATGAAAATTTTATCATTTATTTTGGTTTGAGTGACTTGTGTGGAGCTGCAATATGCTCGCTGCGGTCTAACAGCCTTCAAACTCATGTCATTAATTATGAGGATGAGTGGCTTCCTCCAACATGCCAGCATGGTCTCCCCTTGTGCCTGGGAATGGGACATCCTGGACATAAAGGCCAGTTGTATCATGGCTCTCCAGCTGGCCCTGGATCTTCAGAACCACTGATTGACCCTGGTCCAGCTGAACAGACCGCAGCTCTGGATGTCACCCCTCTCCTCCCTCACTGGCTCTTGCAAGGTCCCAGACAGATTCTCTGATGGGTCATCAAACCAAACTGGCCGTATGGCTGGCCAGCACCAAGGTCATGAATGAAAAATATCGGAGTCCCTCTGCTGCTCTTTCTATTCCTCTCCTCTCTGTCCAACTCTGAGCTGCTGTCAGTGCTTTGGAGGATGATGTGTGTAATGTTTGGTGCTGCTAGAATACATAGTTAGCCTGTGTGCGTAGTTAATACTGACACTGAGTGGTTTAGAATCAGTCTATTGGCATTGTTTGTTTTATGTGCTATGCAGGAGTAATTAAGCAATGGTTGCTGAGTGAATGAATGCAGCAACAACCCTGTCAATAAATCTGTTTCAAGATAACTTAATTTGGCTAAGCACTGTGTTACAGAACACTGTGACACATATTATATCACTCTGTTTGAAACATTGGGATGATGAATTATTGAACATAAATCCATTATCTTGAACATATTTTATTTATGAATGCACCAAGACACTGGAGGACTTTAACACTGCAGGGTAATTATTGTTCCACATTGTGTCACCACTCTTCTCTCCGATGCAACTGCCAGAGCAAACTGCAATGAATCAAAGAAGTGTGAGTTTTTGATTGACATTTTGTGTGTGTGCACAAGGCTCAAAGCGACATTAGCTGAATTGCTTTATTTAATGCTTTCTCGCTCATTCTGTTTCTCTTTTAGTGCGCCTTGTAAACACTGATGCAATAATGCATTCCATTATACGGAGGAGAGGAGATGAGTGTCTCCCGTGGCTCCTCTCCATCTCAATAATAGGTCAACAGCTGTATTTAAAAAATTAATCACATTCTTGGCAGTTGCAAAGGTTAGCCTCAACACTCTGAGATGCAATATTGGAAGCTCAGATCAGCAGCAAATCTCAGCGGAGATGAGGAAGAGTTGCCTTTGATGAGTACAGCATGTAAATGATTTGTGTGTGTTTATAGGACACAGGGCTGGCCCTGCCTCACTCCAAGACAGCGGCGTCGGCACCACTCTGTGGCGGAGGCTGGCAACAGCAGATGGAAACGAGCAACAGAGGGGAGGGCTGACCTCGCTACAGCACTTCACAGTTTGTACTCTCTTACAGCTGTGAATGTTTCTCTTCCTTTTTCCTCGCCCAGTGTTTCTCTGTTTCAAGTAAGCTTCCACAAGACCACTTTGATTTTAAAGTCATCATTCTGAGGTCGTTTTTTCAGATGTGGTGTACATGGTACCACATTGTCAGAAGTGTATGATGGTTCTGCTTCAGTTGTCCCTTTAGGTACTTGTTTTATCCATCTCAGTGTTGTCGATTTGTGTGATTGTGTTTTGATGTTTCATGTTTTTACCTGCCCGCTAAGCAAATTTCCCTTAGGGGGCAATAAAGTGAAGTTGAAGTTGTGATGTGTACCAATTTAATTCAATCTGGTTGCTTCACTTGTCCGTAAGGAAGTTCAGTTGTGTACATGGCATTGTCGCACAGAAAAAGGTCAAACAACACATTCTCATACCATCATCAGCTGTGTCCTTTCCCCGTCTTTTGAAGCAGTGTCCATTCACCCCAATGTAATGCCCCACCACTCCAAAAGAAACACATGAAATACTTAATTTAGTCTATGGAATTTCAGTGTTTCCCTCATGTAGATTACAACTTGTACACTCACCCAGGTATATTTGCCTGACAACTTCACGTAAATTTTCATCTTGTATAATCCCTATCCATGTGCAAAAGAGACATTCTTGAGTATGTTCCTCATGCTAATGCAACAATTAAGTAGCAATGTCTGATGATAAAATTGACATTTTTATGCTTTTTGCAGCTTCTTGCTGTAAATATTATACTGTGCTCCTGTGCTCTAGTGACCTGACACACCAGTTGGATCGGTTAATATATTTAGTCCATTTGGGAAACAGCCCATAGAAAGTGGGCAGAACCTTTCAATAGCATATCCACAGATGACTGGACAATCATTCCACTAATCGCATTCATTATTGGCCAATCAGATAATCCAGTAGGTGGGCACTACTGACGCGTTGCAAAATGTGAAACATAAGCAACTACATAGAACAAACTATTGTCAGAACATGCAAGTGGAGTGAAAATTTCATTTCAAGCAAGAAGTCCTTTCAGTGTTATTTGTTCTTCATTTAATAAAGACATGTGGTCCAGATCTGATAAAACTGCTAGTGAAGCTGTTAGCATGTATGCTAATTTCCGTTCTAGCATTCACTTCCTGCTGTTGTTTTGCTTGTAGCTCCCACCTCTTTCTGCTCCAAAGGATGCTGATTGGGCCACTTATAATTGCTGTACATTGGAGCTTGGTAAGATAGATCTGCCAGATTACTGACATAGAATCAGGCAGATCTATCTTAGATGCTGTTCAAGGTTAGTGTTCTAGGTTAGCAGTTACAACATGAAATCTCATTAATAATAAGCTTTTCACACCTGTATATCACCATGAAAACAGACTACCAAGTAAAACTTTGTTTAAACCAGGTTATGTTGTTTGAGTGTCTTTATAGAATGCACTGCAGAGCATATACACAGTACTGTCAAAAGAGCAGAAACACAAGATGTTTTTTTCTGTGAAATGAGGTCTGACAGGACAGCCCCACCCTACACCTCGACCTTTCAGGCAGAGTCTCATTCTATAGGACACCCTAAATTTACAACACATGCTTACAAAAAATGAACATCCTGTCTGTGTTTTGCTATCTTAAATGATGTATAGGTCAAGTTTTTAATTCTAACCGGCACATCATGGATTGTTTCTGATGCACAACCAGGACATTAACTTTTGCTGGGCCTCTAAACAAGAAATAAGTGTTTCCTCAACTTGTGCCTGATTTTTCTGGGTACTCCTACAGATACGTCTCTGAAACATGGTACTAACAGTTTATGTTAACTTGCTAGCTGTTGAGATTTATCGGACTCACAAATGTAAAACATGCTTCAGACCAAGAACAAAAGTAGTATGGATGGATTTTTGATGGCAAAAAGGTATATGGGGATTGTGGACCAGTACATCCATTTTATATCCTACATTGATTAAATGTATGGAGAAAGACGGTCACAAAATAAAATAAAAATCAAAAATTAATAAAGCTGAAAAAAATCCAAATAAAAAAATGTTCCACTCTTATTACAAAAAAGCCTATAAAAATGATAAGAAATAGCTAAATAAATGTGATCTGATTTATCTCTTGAGGATTTTCACTTAAAAGTGTTTTCTACTAATTTACTGGTTGAGAACCAATGTTCTAGATACTAAGGTTTAATATGACCTGTGAGTAATTTTATAATGAACAGCACATACTTTAATCCTGTATATCTCCTTGTTGATACATTATTGGCCTGTAAGTGTGTTCATATAACAAAATCTAAATGTGTAAGCCCCTCTCACGTATAAAAATGATCACTCACAAAAATACCCCAAGGTACAAGGACAAACACGTTAATTATAAATGTCTGCCTCAGATTACTTTTAGTCATTCTAAAATATTCACCAAGGTATTTTTGGAGTGCCATGGCCATTGCATGTTGCATGCCTGAAAAGACTTTGAGGTGTTTTTATTTTACCAGTGATCTGATTTGGACATCACAGTTAATAGCTTGCCTTGACAACAAGGGAACATTGCTACCTAGGTTGTTGGATGAAGATAAAAAAACAAAACAAAAACAAGGCCCCATGATGCAAGTGAGTGAAAGGAAAATATGTGGCGCTCCTGACAGATCTGGGATCTGTGGTGCAGATTGACAATTATGCTGTTTGCACATGTCAGCTCCAGAAACGTCTGTCTGTTCTCTCACTTATTCTAGCTTATGAATTAGTAAGACCCTACAGTAATTTTTACTTTACTCTAATGTTTATCCATCACAGGGACAAATGATCTTAAAATAGTTTGTCTTATAATCTGAAGGTCCCACCTCACTTTATTCATTAAATCAAATTTTTCATGCAAATGTTGATTTTTTTTTTCCTCCTTGGAGTGTAATTAGGAATGGAAAAAAAATCAGAACATGAGTAATCGTCCATTAAAAGAGAATAGTACTTCCAAAACAACACAGAGCCTTTGGGAAATCAGATTCATTAACGTCTCTTTTATTCATTTAAGGCAACCAGGCCTGGCAACATCCTTCCTGGCTCCTTAAGTTAAAAAACTCTGTTTCAAATTAATTTAGTGGCCTTGTATATTAAACAAAAAACAGAGTGTACAAGTACATTTTTGGACACTGGACAGCATGGTTTCATCTAATTGAGCGGCTTTGATCTTGTTAGTGCACTTGAACAGACTTACTATGAAACCTGATTTGATTTGTCTCTTTTAGATATGTCTGCTTCACCAAAAAAAAACAAAAAACAGTATTCAACAGCTGCTCTTAATTCTTCCTCTCTTCTTTCTTCTCCCTGAATTCAACATAAGTCATAGGTGAAGTGGCTCAAACAAATCCCCGCTGTCATCTAACTGATCTGTCTTCCTGTGAGATAATGTTAATGCTTTTAAAGCTTAACAAGTCAGTCTTTATTATGGTTCAGGCCCACCATCACAAATTCCATACAAAAGTGAATTTCCTATTCCTTGTCAATAACAAGCTCAATGTCACCTCTGAGGGTGAGGAAGCATGATTCAATAAAGTTGTTCTTTTTTTCTGTTTGACCTATGCTCACCTTGGTTGGTAAGGGGAGTTGAGTTACAGTGGGGTTTTGTTTGTTTTTTTCTTTTTGCTTTGCAAGTTCTCCACTGTTTTTCGAGACACTCGCTTGACTTACTGTCTTCATCAACCACTTCAAAGCAATGATACATGATATAAATGTTCCTGAAGGCCCTTAAGAGTCTTTTCTAGTCTGAAATTTTTGACAGTTGTGGCCATAAAGTCTTATGGTGCGTTCACACCGAATGCGACTTTGCGACCAAGATGGCGTCGCAAACCCAAGTCCTGTGGCCTGTTCATAGCTCATTTTGTCGCTGTCGCCTTTGCTCAGTGACGTCATGCCTGCTCGAGTCTCACTCCGCGATCATATCATATATCATATAATAGGACTATTAGCTGACATTATTCCAACTGTATCCTTTTCACTCACCTACCAGCAACAAAACACTGCAGCTGATGGCCCTGCAACAGCATCTTCTGTGAGTTTACTGCAGTCCGTCCGACTAATGTACTCATCAACTAATGTTCCCCACACGCACATAAACTGTCACTCTGTGGACCGGAATAAAAACAGTCTGTCACGGGTGTCAATCATGCACCCACACAACGCTGATTGGCTCTACCAGCGCGACATCGCCTGAAAAGTTCAAATATTTAAACTTTGGCGACGGAGCATGGCGACCAGCTCTGTGTCCAAAGCGACCACAGAGTTCCCAGGAAAAGGAATAAATAAAAACAATTAAAAGCAATAAAAACAATAAAAGCAATAAAATACAATAAAATAAAGTAAAAGTGTCACTGCGCTACTGGGTATTAAAAGCCAACCTAAATAAATACATTTTCAGTCTAGATTCAAACAGGCCCACGGTCAGAAATAAGACATATTTTGACGGGGAGCTTGTTCCAGAGCCTGGGGGCAGCAACGGAAAAGGCTTGGTCACCCCAGTGTTTGTTTGTGTTTGTTCGTAAAACAAACTCAAAGCAAAACATGTCGGAAGTGGAACGAAATATCCTTTTGATTAAGAAGTATGTAGTGTTGTTGTTTTTGGTTTAATAAAGAGATGCAGTCCAGATCTGATAAAACTGCTACCGAAGCTGTTAGCATCTATGTTAATCTCTGTCCGAGTAGTCGCTTCCTGTTGTTGTCTTGCTCGTTGCTCCCTCCTGCTTGCACAATGCTGTGGCAATGTTGTGGATAGCACATAATAGAGGGTCTTGTTTTGCAAAATCAACTTCTAATCCCTGCACCTCTACTCTATAAAAATGTCTAATTTTTGTTTAAACAAACTTTGAGACAGGTAAAAAAAGTTAAAATTAATCAGAAGCTTTTTATATAAAACATTTCACCCTTTTCCTCCCCTTTAAGCTATTTTCTTTTTTACCATTTGATCTGTTTTCCTCGTGGTTAGGCTAATGTCACTACCTACCAGATGTTCCTCATTTTCACCATCAAAATAAAAGCAGATTTATCCAGACAGGAATCACAGTATGTTTAGTTTCAGTCAGTACAAATTACAAAGTAAAAGCATGACAACTAATTTGGTAAGAAAATCTCATGTCTTACTTGTTAACCTAAAATGGGTTTCTTAGTGATTATGACTCAATATTTGTATTGCTTTTTTTTAGTTCTTTGACTATCACATTGAAACATACATAGGAGCAGAACACAAAAACAAACAAATCCACTCAATATAAATGACCCAATAATGAATGAAGATACAGCATAAGAGCCCAGGCAATTCAAGAACCCAGCAAAGTGAAATGAGATCAGGAGGACGAAGATGAAAGACGATAAAAACAGAAGGATATAAGAACACTTTGGTTTGAAAATACTCACATAATAAAACACAGAGAGAAATACACATAACCTTACACAGAAATATCAACTAAGCTGGAACTCCTGAAAACACTGGATATCAATGGGTCATTTTGGTCAGGAACTTCTGAAAATGTCTGCATGTATTGCAGTGTTAAACTTTATATGACAACAAAAGCACTATGAAGCTGTTTCCTACATCGAAGCCATAGTTTCAGACCATATTTCTATTACTGTACTGAAGCAATAGTTTGAATAAAAGATTCAAAACTAAACAATAGAAAATACATTTTTTTGCATGTGCTTAACACATGAATCAGTACACCACTAAGGATTGCTTCACTTTGTCAATATGCACTGGATAGCAAATAAATAAGTTTTGGACACATGATAAAAATGTTGTCAACCGCAAGTCAATCAGAATTTTAAGATTATTCTGATATAAAATGTTAACTATTTACAAAACATACCATAAACCAATTATGAACCAATTCCGTGAGGCTTTGCTTTCTGCACTGCAAGCTGTGTATAGCTGTCATTATTATCTTGACTTTTATTATTTTGACCTTTTACCTCTCACAAGAATAACTTCAGCTTACTGTCGGGGGTGAGATTACTTCTAACACTCTGCAAAGATCTACAGTTTTTTTTTCCCAAACATGGAGTCATATTGACTGACTTTTAAAAAAAAATCATTTCATTCCCGCTATATATTGAAAGGGTTTAATTTGTGCAGCTTTGTGTTGAAAGGAGCTTTCTGTGAAAAATTTAGGAGTTAAAACAGCTTTGTTAAAAGAGTTACTTATTTCAACAATCTCTATTGAAGTAAATCTGTGGGTATGGATGTGTGATGTAGAAGTTACATAGCATTCAAAATGTCAGAATATTTGTTCATCAGCTTTGTACATCAGCTTTGATTCCATTATCTGTTCATATTGAATCATACTGACATTGATTACAGTCTACTTGTAAGCAGTTCTTAACCAGGACTGGCTCTAGATTCCCATTCTTTATTTTCCCATGAGAGACCACATAATACTACATAGATACGTAACACATATCACATTGTGAATGCAAGTTTTCTGTGCGTAGACATTGTGATGAAGTCCATCTGTTGAGGTGGTCTTGAGTTGTGTACTGAAACACAGCATGTGGAAGATTTGAATGCAACTGTGCTTGAGGGCCATTATTCATGAAGAGAGTTCTCAGTCTTCTGGTTTTTCACATAATGTTGTATCCATGCAGAATAAGCCCAGCTCTAACCTGCAAAGTAGATATGAAAGTAGGAAGACTGTTGTATGCGCCTCGAAAATAACAAACATCCATCTTAAGGCACACAATTAACTTGTTTCCATGGTTGCTATTTTTCTTTCTTCATTCTGGCAGACCTGTAAATCAATTACGTGCATACCGCCAACTTTGGTTTGGGAATTTGTAGCTGTGAGAGTACGCTCTGGCACCAAAAGATACTACGAGTGTGAAAGCAGGCCAGTGGTGGCGAGGGAAGGAGGATTATTGGTTCTTGGGAACGGCACAGAATGATAGAGCCAAGTGTGAAAATGCCAGAGAAACAGAATTATTTTTAAAAAACAATAAAAGTATTTCATTGTTTTTTTTTAGACCAAAAATAACAACAAATTCAAAATGTAAACAAGCAAGCTCTAACGTCAAACATATCCAACCATATCCCTGGAGACTGGCTGGCACATACAGAAAACAATACAATATATTTATCTTGATACAAATAAGTCAGAATACCAAAGGATTAGCCCATAGGTCACAGAAACAGAATTGACAAAGATGGATTAAAAAATGAATAAATAAGAATTATTAATAGAAGCATATGAATAGATCTCGAATCCCTCTTTATAATCACATTTTACTTTATGTCTAAACTCACAGATTTCCCCCTCTTAACATTATGTCTCCCTGAACCATAAGTCCAGTGTCTAGACTGTGCTGGATGAAAACAGCTTTGTTGTGTCATGCAGCAGCAGAGGTGTGCCAATGTATGATCCAGTGTTCAGGCCATGGAAGCCCTGCCTCCTCTTATTGCCTCCCACTATTCGTGATCTGAGTCTTGTGGCATGGTTTCTGCAGCTCACAGGGCCCCCTGTGTTTTAAGTACCGGATAGCGTGTGCCCCTCTATCCATGTTTGCAGGATATTGAAAAAGACCTTTGTCAGGAAGCTGAGGCCCACTGGCCATTGGGGAGCAGTGATCGTGCTGCTCCAAATTACTATATCACCTTTCTTTCTTCATTCTAATAAACAACAAAGTCAGACGTCCGATGGGTAACACGAACGGAGTCTTTTCTCTGTTCCTTATTCGAGGTAGTCAAAGGTGAGTGATCGCCTGTGAAATTTTCTTTATAAGTATTGTGATTTAAAATATTTCATTCGCATTGTAGGTGGTTATATTACCCTCCTGAGTGCATTGCGTTTTCAGAATTGAAATGTGACCATAAATGAATCAGTGCACAAGGTATCCCTCTTGCTATGCAAACCAGATAGATGGCGTATGTTTAATTTAAATAATACTCCCCGCAGAATGATTTGTTTTACCAGGGATCTCAGCAGGAATATTCGGCCTATAAAGAAATTAACTTTGTCTCTTTGCTAAGCACACCAATGCATCAAGTGATTACCTCTGTGATAGATGAATCATATTTGATATTATGCAAGACAAATGTATTCATATTGCATATTTTTCTAATTCTTTTCTTGTTGGACCATCTGTGTGTGTTACGTCCTACCAAGATTAATCCGCTGATCCTATTGGGATAGAGGGCAGGTGTTTTTTTTTTTTCTTAACACATAATAGTAAGTAAGAGCTTATATCACAGCATAATCCACAACATTAGATTTCATATCTTTGTAATGTATCAGGGACAGAGATTTTCACAACTGGGCCATATTGAGACCTGATTTATTTTAAGGTGTCTGTTTGTGTGTGTGTTTGCATGCATGTGTTCAGACTATCAAAAGGGGGCAGACCATGACCAGAAAAGTCATAGAGTATGGTGAATATCAATGACCTATGAAACAGCACTTTGTGACCTTGGATCAGTGTGCAGAGTGACCTTTGACTGGACTGGAGGGAGGATGTTGAAGCAGGGTGACACAGCACTCTGTTTGGCTGCAGAGAGCAAAAGCTGACCTTCAGCATGGTAACTGTTGACCCAAATTTTTTCCATCTTCAGCTGGTGGAGAGGATTATTTTTCCTGGGAATTGACAAATCCTGTTTTGCTTAAGTGGCTAATTTTTCAAAATCAGATGAGGAATAATGTGAGATTAGTTAGAAAAATATTTATTTGTTCTACAACAGGGGCATTTCCCTGTAAACAGAAGTAAACAGGGTTATATCTGTGAAGATCAACCAAAACAGACCCAACACAGTTGCATTAACTTGCTAATGCAAGTGATTCAATAATTACTCCTTCCAATACAAAATGACATAGGTTTTTAATTTAACTATTTATTTGTTTTCTTTTACGTACAACCAAATAGTATGAATGAAAAATGTTAGCTTAACTATTGCAGTCTGTCATCAACTGTCATATTAAAAAATACAGTGTTTTACAAATTTATTAGACCACCACACAGTGTAGGATTTATGTCACATCTCCCCTAAATTAACAGCATTTGTAATAACCAAAATCATTTTATTTTTGATAAATACTATGGTATAATGTCTGATACATCAGTATGTACAGTAGAAGCTCTTTTTAACAGAAATTATATTTTTAATGCCAATATATATTATTGTTATCCATGGATTTTCACACTTACTGAAAAACAGTAAAGCACATAGATTCTTGATGAAGATGTCAAGTTATAGTTATTTACTCTCATTCCTGAGCATAAAATCAGTTGTAATGGTTCAATGTAATGCCTGATAAATTTCTGACTTATCAGAGAAGCCCAGGGACCCGGCTCAAATTTGAGTACAAAAAGGTGAATTTAGTTTGAAATTCCTTTTTCCTGTTTAAAATGTTTGTGTATTAACAAAACATTTTCAGTTATAAACAAGTGTTTGAAAGATTTCTGAAATAAAGTATTTATGTTTTTATGAAAGGTGGTTTAATAAATGTGTTAAGCTTTGTACATTTGAGGTGCTATTTTAATTATAACACTGCACTCTAAATTTTTAAATGATTTATTTTTTAAGTTTTGATTTTATTAGAAAAAATATTTCTTCGACATTTTTGCCATTGTTTTAGCTCACTGTTTCTTCTTTTATATTTATTTTAACTTCTTTATTTTTATCTTTTATGTTTTCATTTATTCTTGATAGCCCTTTTTTTCTGATGTTTTTTAATTTGTCATTGTGTTCTGATGTATTGTGTGAAGCACTTTTGATTACATTGTTGTTTAAAGGTGCTATGCAAATAAACTTACCTTGCCTAAAAACCTTAAAAGACAGAATAAAAGAACATAGTGCACAAACAACCAAGTAAACACAGCACTAAACAAATCAAAAACAATGACAACAGACCAGAGCTGCTGTAACAAAGAGCCTCTGGTGCAACACAGCATTCATGTACGGCACTGTTGGGCCTGTTATAGCCACTGTCTTACACGTGCCCTCCTAAATTCACTCATGTAGGATACTTGTCTCTACCCAGGCGTTAGACAGGGCCAGTTGATACACACACAGATTGCAAACTAGTGTTAATGATCGCTCTGTCAGGCTGAATCTGTATCACTTAATCTCCCAGTCCTGCTTTACTCGATCAAAGCAATGCAAATGCAATGAGGTATTGATCTCTACAACATCCCTGCTCATGCACTTTAAGTAGTCGTTTCTCTGCAGTCTGCACTCACCGTCCACATCTCAATCTGCAAAGGTATTCTTGTTTTAACAATGTGCAACTAGGGGTGGGTACCAACATGTCCAATATCATCTTGGCTGGATCACAACACAGCTGTTATTGCTTTGTTTTTGTATTATCCACTAAATGTCACAGCCAAAGATACTGAACCTTCTGTTACTGCTCAATTTGCTGTCCAATATTTCCCTCTGTCAGCAGAGGCATCATCACATGGACTGTTACAAGAGTAAAAACAAACTTCCTGTGAACCGTGCTAGCATTTTAGTAGCGTTATTAGTGGGGAGCATCACTTTCAGTGTGCTTCTTCCTGGGGCGTTTAATGTTGTCCAGTAACAGGAGTTGACCTCCGCGTCTCAGTAGCACTCATATGACTGTGTAAAGTCACTCCATTTGCATTGTATTTTACGTAATTCACTGAGATATCACCCAGAAAACATGAACACAAAGTCAAGATATCGGGCTCTAATTTCCTGACGCAACTCAGGGTGGCGCACCCCGCGCAGTGGTAATTTCGTCCGGCGCACCGCCGTGCACAGCCAATTTGGCAATTTGGTAGACCGGCTGCACCGAGATGGGTGTGACGGCGCACCAAGGGGAGGTGTCGAAAGATTCAGCTTGGCGCAGTGACAATTTCGTGCCAAAAAAACGCACGGAAGGTGCGCTGAAAGCTCGCCAGCTCCAACCTGGTCTATTCTCAGCACAGGTGAGGTGCACCCGGGGCAGTGGTAATTTGGCTGACAGGCACACAGTGCGCCCACGTCACCAAAACCTCACAGGCAGGTATCCAGAGTGTCAGGCACATTTCAATGCAATAAACAATCACGGCAACCACTATTTAATGTAACCGTCTGAACCAGCACATACATTTGTATCTATATTAATTGTCCCGTCACATCTGATGTCAGATCAGAGACGATTGTCATAACTAACGAGTTCCCATCTCTCAAGCCAACCACAAACAGCCACATCATCTGATACGGAGTATCCGGCTTCTCTCATCTCATGAAATTCAAAAGAAAAGAAAAAAGAGAGAGACACTCGCTGAATAAATGTCATACTCGGGTGTCTTAAGGATTTACCTGTGATTTCCCATATTTCTCTCTTTTAATCTTTATTCATAACGTGATCTAAAAAGATGGCGTACTTTATTGCAAGGAGGATGAGGAGGAGATATATTTTCACCAAAGGTTCTACTATTTGGCGATGACGGACCAGGAATACAGGTGGATCACAAGCATGATGAATGGATTAGACTGCTGCTGTGTTTAAATGTAATGATCACTTAATTTTGTACTCCTATTATGACACAGGAACAGATTACATCTGTCCCACAAGGTGGTCCACACGGTGACGTGCATCGTGTCCTCCGATGCGCGGCCTGGTGGCCCCTGCGCTCTCCCAGTTGCTGCAAAAGTGACAGCGGCTCTGACCTTCTTCTCCACCGAGGTGAAATTGTCACTTCACCTCGCCCGCGGCGCATTTAAAGGCGAGGAGAGGCATTCATTTAATTGGTGAAGATCACACTCGACTGTGTTAAACCCACTCACGCCTACTCTCCTCCCTCTCTGCCATTTGGGCACATTTTTTTGCAGGTCCCAGCGTGGATAAATCTGAAATCATCCTCTCAGCGTTTCTGTGTAGATAACAAGTACGGATAGTTTCAGAAATGATGACATCATAGCAACACCTCTCCCTTACACTGCATGCACACACCCCGCAACAACAAAACAATGGCTGCAGAAGCAACTGAGCTTGTTATGGCTTTAACAGCAAAATCTTGCAACCACCATGAGCAACAAGAGGACATGGAGGACAGCAGATGCTAGTGTTTGTTGACAATACTCATGATGTATATATGCTCAATGTCTACATCCCTTGTTTTGGTGTATTTCTCCAGCAGCGTTACAGCGCCACTTACATGCCTGGCATATGTACTACATTAGTTCAGTGTTTTGGTGTGGACGAACACATTTACTTAAACAATGCCATCTTTACATAGAACATTGTCAGTACGAAAACGCTTTCGTCTCTGTGTGGACAGGGCCTTAGAGGAGTGATGGTGTTCTCTCAAAATGTAAACTGTTTCTAGCAGAGAGCGCTGGAAGTGCGGCAACAAATTTAGCTGATGTATCTTTCTGCCAAGGGCGCTGGGTGGTGACAATGCTTGACAATATCGCTTTTCAATTAAAAACAACCACTTCCAGCGCAAAATACATTGCCAGTGTACACAGGCTATTATTTGTCAACACTGAAAACATCCTGTTGCCAGCGCTATAATTAAGTCCTTTCTTAAGTGATGGTGTGAAGTCCACACTAAGTCCTGTGTTTAAACTAGTTAGGAAGTAACTTACGTTGTCTCTATGCAAAAGATTATCATAGATATGAATTTCTACTTCATTTGACTGAGCAGTGAGGAGTTTTTTTTAATTGAGTTTTTTACAGTGCTGCCTCTTGTGCTGGACTGCTTCGAAACAAACTGATTGCTGGAGAGAACCTCTGTTTACTGTTGTTACCTTATCAATCAATCAATCAATCAATCAATCTTTATTTGCATAGCGCCAATTCATAACAAGTGTTATCTCAAGACACTTTACAATAGAGCACAAAGCTCTTATTATGGATACACATATCCACATATATACCTTATACACAACTGCAATAAGTTCAACATGCGTGAATACATGAATGAATGAGAACTAAAGCCGACACCTGTAGCCAGAATAAAATAACTTTATAGTGAAATCATCAATAATGTGACATGATTTCACACTACTTAACTATCGTACAGCTGAAAGACATCATGCATCTCTCAGGGATGTATTTTATCATTGAGGACACTCTGCTGAAACCATATAGCCTCTGAAACTGCTCCTTCTCTTCCTCCAAGTCAGCTGAAAGCATGTATGGAAAGTGCCTGGTTGCTTACAACTCTGCCAAACCAGCACTTTACCCACTTGTTTTCTGACAATAGTTTTAGCTTGAACCTTTGTGATATGGATCTGCCTGCTGACAGACATGGGATCTAGTGATTCCAGTCACTTGTAAGGTAAACATTTTTTACACACTCCAAACTTAAACCAACGCTACAAATCTTTTCCACCCTAATATAATATTTCTAGAATCATTGTGATGGTACATCACCTTACAACAGGTTGAATGACCCCTCTGTCATAGTCTGAGGGGGTCTGTATCGCCTTCATTGGCACTATGCAACTTCGATGTGGATGGAAGAAACACTTCCACACTAAAAAACTACAAACTAAAAAACATGATCAGACTGTACCTTATCAGTCCACATGGTTTATTTGTCTCTTTGGACGTCCTGTCGGCTCGCTTCTCCTCCCTCTGTATGTCAACAAATGCACGTTGGTGTGATGTGCTCTGTTTCTGTAACTGCACAGTTACACTCAATGACCATAGAGGCCCCTAGAGAGCTAAAAAGCTGGAATCTTACTTAGTGCTGCTTTAAGTTTAACCTACCTTTTGGAAGAACACAACACCTACCTACATGCTGCACCTGATTCTCATGCTGTTTGACTCCGAAGTCAAGCCGGGAACAGAAACTCAGAGCATGTGCAGAACGCTGAGGTCACTCTGGTCCAATTTACATGAATACAGACAAGAAAAAAAATATTTCCAGTCATATAATCTTGGTGGATCAGACTTACAAGTTAACATGCATTCAGGAGTTTAGTTAGGTTTTAAATGATCATACTTGATTACATGTTAATATTTTTCTAAGTCCTAAAACTAACTCAACACTCAACAACAACAACAGAAGACTTAACTTAGGCATCACCTTTATTCACAGATTATTCACTTTGTTTCAATTTAATCAGCTTGTGACAATCCATTAAACATTGTGCAAGGCCACTTTTCAGCTATAAGAATTTATCAGTGTCTTTAGCGACATAAATGGTTCTTGAAAAAAAAAAAATTAAGTTACAAAGTACATTTAAAGAAATTACTATGAAAAGTGACTGCACGTATGCCTGATCAAATCAAAACAAGTGGTGGTGGCTCATTTTTACTAAGTGACTCTACAAATGATTCAGTGTTACTGTCTTTGAAAACTGGGTCTTTGCATCTAAATTATTTGTTCATGAAACAAAAAATTGAGGGATGGAATGGATTTTTTGTTTTTTTTACTGGGTCTTAATATACTTTAAATTTTGTGAAGTGTGCCATTACACTATATATAGCAAATATGAGCTATCATTTCTGGGTTAGATTTCATTAAAATGTGTATTTGTTAATATATATTTTATTAGTAGAGTTTATAAATTGGTCAGTTTGAAATGTGAATTTGTCCTTGCTATATTCACTGTTTTGTTTAATTTCTTCCACACTTTTGTTTTTTAACTAGGTACCAGAACTGTTGTACAAGCATTGATACAGCAGTTTGGGTAAACAACAAACAATACCAAACCCTGCTGGTAATGCAGCTGCTGTTTGGTGTTTATCAGTAAGTCTGACAAAATGTAAAGTATTTTATCTGTGTTATTTTGCTGGTTCAGTGAGCCAACATTGTGAATAATAGGCAATGTTTTTGCAAAATCTACCATATTTCCATCTGTATCGCTGCAGATATTAAGGCTGCCAATCAAAGATCAAAAGATTAAAAAAGATAAAGAGGGGAAACAGATGGTTTGCTGTGACGTGGCCTTAAACTTAATCTTGTCTCTCACATAGCTGGCTTTCAGACACATTGTGACATATTGTGGAGGTTATATCAGTGTGATTTAAATCATGACATCTTAACCCTCTAAAACCCTGTATAAATACATTTCAGGCTTCATACAGGTTTGAAGGTAAGCTGGTTTTCATGCTGTTAGGGTCAAGGAGTCTGTTTGTATTTGATGAACTGTATGTTAGTACTTAAAAGAGTGTTGCTCTTTATCAGTAACACCCAGTCTAAGTCCTGTTCTTGAAATGTGAGTAGCCACGGTGAACTCTCAGTCACAGTGAAACATGGTGATTTAGACGATCAGTGACAGAAGAAAGTGAATTCCTTCAGCTCTGAAAAGGTGTTTTGTGGGATTGCCATGGGTCACCATCCAGACGCCTGCCATTTGCTTAGTAATTCAGTTAGCACATTATCCCAACAATGATAAATTTCAGGAATTATAAGACAGGATGTTTCCTCACACCATGCTTTAATGAAATTCAGGTTAAAGGTGTAAGGATCCTTTTTTAATTTATGACAGTGCTGCTGTGGTTTCAAGAATCTTTTAACCTTCAAAAACAATTACCATGCAAAGAAATGCAGTCTGTCTTTTTTACTGGCCCCTGACATACCTATATAGTTAAATTAATCTATATGACTTAAATGTTCAATGTTGCTTTCATTTTGAATTTCTCTCAGTTTGAAAGCCACATTTGAATTCCACTTCACTGAATATTTTGAACCTAATATAAAAGTATTTGAGCCATTTTGTTGTATTGAAAACAAACTCTTAAGATATTTTTTTCTTATTTGTTTCAAGATCAGTACTGAAATCCCATATCATTTATTATGATATTGGTTACACATCCAATACCTTTCAAACTCATCACAGCACAGTTTTTGAGGATTTGTTCCAATACTATTCATTTAAGGTCAGGGCTGAAATGCTAAACCTTTTCTATCTTTCCTGTTCAGTGAGCTGTCCAATATTGCCCTACAGCTAAATAGACAGAATGTATGGTCATCAGAAGAATTTTCACTTGGGCCATGACATGAACAAATATTTTTATCACTAATTTTCTCTTCCAAATGTTTACCCAGCAACTTTAATCAGCACAAATATTAAAAGTACCAATATAGTGTTTGAACAAGAAAATTAACTAACGATGCCCATCACTATGTGTCACTATGTTTGATAGTCAGTGTAAAGGACCCCTTTTTTAAGGGGATAGATATTTCTGAAAGGGCGAATGTAAGTTGTTGATTTATTCTGGTAGTGATGCTTTTATTTTGAAGGAAGGGGTTGCTTGCTGCTGGCTTTAAGACCGGATGTAGGAAGTTTGTCAGAAAGTTTGAATGTCGTCGTTTACAGGTGACAGGGCGACTGTCGTGTACTCTCAACTTTTAGCATCCAGCTAGTGAGGGAACAAGGTATGAATGGGATATAATTTTGGTGTGTTTGGTTTGGTGTTTCTGATCGTGTGATAAGAAAATGTTTGGGTATTGTTGCCATGTCTGTGTTTGCTCAGGGGTGTCTGCATGTATGCGGTGGTGGCTGTGAGTGCGCGCATGCGTGGGGATGTGTGGATGTATTCTTCTTAACCAAGCTCTTTGAAAGCCTCACCAAGGAGGTGTCATTATTTCTATCACAGTGCTATTAGGTTGATACTAGGGCTTCACTGCTTTATATAAAAGATATGTGTAATGGTTTTTAAATGCCTCTCCATTTCATTAATTTTTTTCAGAATACTTAGCCTATGCATTTTTGGTGGTTATGTAGTAGATCTTTTATCTTGTTAATATTATGGTATTTGTTGTGAATATTGTCAATTTTGTAATTTTTGTTCCCTTTTTTTCTGTCTTTCTTTGCTCAGCTCTTACGGTGTGTTTGTCGAAAATTGCTCCTTTTATAAAGAAGAAATAAAAACATAAAGACAAACCAGCAGTATAAGGAGTCCTCCATTGCTCTAGCTGGGTTGGCTACAGTCAGCTTTGTCTGATTTTTTTTCTTTGAGGAAGGCAGAAAAAGTACAAAATTATACGCTTTATTTATTTTCTGGAAATAAAACACACCATCTACCATGGGTCTAATCAGAGTGGCAAGCATAAATAAATCCCATCATTTTTGTTGCCTGAAAGAGCAAAGAAATACATTTAATGAAGTCAAAAGTTTTCTGTTTGGGTATGACTTCAGGAGATTGAAAACGCTCTACTACTGAATGAAATAATGTTGTATTGTCCTGATGACAATTCTTTTTTACTTTTGTTTCGTTAAAATTGTATAAAACCCACTCTCCAACACAGAAGGTAACTAGCAGAACTGTTACGAAAAAAAAGTAATAAAAGACAGAAATACAAGATTTGTGCCTGACAGCGACAACATGATATTTCATGTCAAACCTGGCATAAATAATGATCAGTATAAATCTTAACTCTGTCAACTTTTTGAGCATACTGGATTAAGGCAGCAAATAGCATTGTATGATCTTTTTATCAAGGGGAGGGGCAGATTCAGGGTTTGCTGGGGCTGCTTAAAATCTGACTGGCTTCTATTCAACAAGCATCCCAGATTGGCCTGGATTATGGATTTAACATGCATATAAACCCCTCTGATTTATATCTGCTCAGGTAAGGCTGATTTTGTGTAAAACTTCATTAGCTGTACCTGGCCATGTTTCTCCCAAGAAGTGGATATTGCTTGAACCATCCAGCTCTGTGCTCTAATGCCTAGACATTTTCCTTAAACAGAGACAGGATGTTGGTTGAACAAGGGGCCTTTCTCTTGGAGGAGGTGGCACATCTTCTTATGACATCATAAAAATATATATTTTTAAATAGACTGTTTGGGCAGATATTTTCTGAAAGGGGTAATAAGTTAGAGAGGGAGAGGAGGATTTTTTTTTTCTCATGTAGGGGTTGGGATGGTTGTAGTCAGGTCATGGATAAATATTTTTGTACATAAAAAAACAAATTCAAAGTGTATTTTGTGTCGTGTTGGACCTTAAACAGTGATTGTTGGCTTATCTTGTCAAGCCATTAATAGATAGCTTTAATGCAGACTATTTTAAAGCTTATTCAATCTTTATCTAAACCTCATCATGTTGGGTTTTGTTAAATTTGGTACACTAAGGTGGGTTGTATTAATACAGTTCTGTCATCCTTATTTAAACCATGTGTGGCCCTATGAATAAGCTTGGACACTTCTGCTGTATAATGATTTATTGACTTATTTTTCAAATGTTAAACTTCTTAATAAAACTTGATTTTGTTTTGTGGACACTCTATTTGTAGGATTTACTTAAACAACTGTTTTCCAATTCAGACTGAACAAAACAGCAATGAATGGCCGTCATACCCCTCTATTATGTGAAATTACTGTTTATTGGTCTTTCATTTTTCTAGTGTTGAACTCTTTTCAGCAAAGCTGTCTGTTCAACTAAAACCCAAATAGTGCCTGTGCTTGTGTGTGGATGGCACCCTTCAGTTTTCTAATTGATGACCACTGGGTTCAGTCCGACGGAAGCAGTCTGCTGGCAAACACACGGGAGGAAACCACTGCCAAGACAGCTTTTCTATCAGATTGCTCTTTGAACTTCGGGCTTATGAGCTGCTGACAAACTCAGACTCTGCATGGCGGCATACTGCAGTGCCCCTCGCCTTCCTTCCTCTGCTCAATCCCTGAGACCTTGTGGAATCTACAAAGTCAACATTAGAGTCTAAGGAAGGGAAATATCCTGCTGTTTTGCCCTCACAAATGTGTGCAATCTCTCGCGCACTGTGATTCCGACTTAACTCTAAATGGAAACAGTGTTGTTTCTTTTCTTTCACGCCACCACCTAGCAGCAGAACAGCATGTCAGACTACTTTCCTCAGGATAATTTCAGACATGAGAGACCCGTTTCAGCCCCCCTTTTCCTTCACAGCCTGGCCTTCATTAGTCTGGCTTATTGGTTGCACATGGCCAAAGTGGACTGTGCATTATCCTCACGCAAATGGTGCTGAGGAAATTGCTGAGTCTTCTGTCAAAAGACAAGTTCTGAAAGTGATTTCCTTGGCTTGCTTTGCACGCGTGGCCTGGCGTCAGCTGGTGGCAAGGGGAATAATGAGGCTTAGAGTGAGTGGGCCTTGAAGCCTGGCAGGTCCTCAAGCCTTAAAGAAAACTGATATCTACAGTGGGCTGGGCACAGAGCCCTGAGGGATCTCTGATGCTGTCCTATGGGAGATAAGCTTTGCTATTCTTCACCTTGTATGCTTCCTTTTGTAATTCACTAAACCAACAGTTCACTTATACATCAGAGAGATTAAATAATCTAAGAAAGTGGAAACTGTAAGGACTACTGTTGCAGAAAAATTTTAATGTGTAGGAAGAAATGAAATACTTAGTGATAGAATTTCACTGAAGCTGAATCAACTGTACTGCAGTCCATTTCATACATTTATTGGTTGACTTAGAGCACTGCAGACATTCAGTTTTTATTTGAAATAGATGAAATTAAAAGCATGAAGACGTTTTGTATTATTTAGAGGAATGTGTGTTCATGCATCATTATACTTTACCTCTTTTTTTTTTTAAAGGAATGTCTCTGTGAAGATCATGGCAAGACGTGGTATTTTAGAATACATGCACAGCCAACACACAGTCTTTTATTAGGTCTATGTGTTTGTATGCCTGTCTGTGAGTGTGCTCTTGTGCCCTGGGTAAAGATGAAAAGTTTTTTGGACTTGTAACCCCTCTTCCCCTGCCGGTAATCACCCCAGAGCCCTGTAATCCCTGGCGCATGCAGATGCCGCCGGGGGAATATTACTGTTCCTAATATTAATCTGCTCTCAAATTCCTTTCTGTTACCAAGATGAGGGGACTCGTGCACCATGTTCTTATGGGTATTAAGTGTGCTACAAGAGATTCATCGAGAGGTAGATTCTGACTCGTCAGGGATCAAGCCCTGCCTGAGGTCGCATCGGTGCTCTGAGGAACACCCGCAAGCACGCAAAAACCTATCTCCATATTCTCATAAACAGCTTGACATGAAAGATGCTGTGCCACAGCAGGGACGCAAATCCACACCTTAGCCCACATGAATCATGTCAGCCTGATCCAGAGGAGGGTTAAAGCCTCTTTAAGGTGCTTGGTCCCTGGCTGTGATACCTTTACTTAGCAGCAGGTAAACCCTCATGCCACAGGGCTGAGAAGACGGCCATTGTCTCTTTCAGCGGATCAAAGGCAAGGCATAACTCCACCACTGCCGCACATTTTTAAAAACACAAGAACAGAAATAAATAGGCACGCCAGATGGATTGGAAACCTTTTTTTCTGGTTTAGCTGCTGTTCATCATCCTGTACCTGGAATTTAGCATTGTTACATTTGTTGTACAAAGCTTAGTGCCAAAGTTGGATTAGTGCCTTCTCAAAGGGTCTTTGCACAACAGCGTAATCATGCTAAACCGCTGGGAATATATTATTTTAAAAATGCACAGCTAATGCCCACAATTACTTTAATCATAGACTAGCTGTCTTTGAGGTCTGGAGACAGAGTGTTTAGCTAATTTGTGCTGTTAAGAGCTCTGATTACCCCTTTTTTCCCTAATGACCCAATTCTGTTGCTCCTTTTTTATAGGGAGGTAAAGCAGTAGGTAGGTAGGTAAACAAATAGTTTTACACAGAAACCCAACAAGTTTGGAAGTTGACGTCCAGTCTTACTGATGAAACGACCTTCCCCCCACTTGTGTATGTGCAGCCTGAGACGACTGAGCGGGTGTGGAATTGGATGCAGTCCACTGTGTCACTGGGAGTATTTATGCAATCAGGAAGAAAGCAGGCAGGGGTGCAGTGGTGCCAGTGGCGTGTGAAATCTGCCGGCTAGGATTGACACTTGGGTGACAGATACCTGTAAAATACATTCACGCCTCTCAGAATGAAGGATTATTTGTCTGGTGTTACACAAAACACTCAGCGACACTATTGAGGGATCCCATCCTCCTCTCTGTGGTAGAAGAAGTGTGTGAAGTTCTGCTGAGGTAAAATGAAGTGAGAGAGAGGCCTTCGCTGCAGCATTCACATCATTTTGATGTCTGGGAAATGCACATTCAATTATAAAGGCAGCGCTGCATGTAAAGCTGTTTGTTCAGTTCCCTGAACAACAGCCAAACTGAGAACTTGTAATGGAAAGTCGTTCTCTTGAAACAGTGAGCATTTACATGCCAGGTGTTTGTGTTCTGCCTTCACAGGAGATTGGATTGAAATCTGCATTATTTCTACATTATGTGTCTCCGTGTGTGATTTTGTTGAGAGGAACCAAGAAAAATGGGAGAATGTGTAATGCAGGATATTGATCGTGTTCTCTGGTGTCTCTGTATCGCTGTTCTGTAAGTGGTGTGGTGTGTTATGACCCTTAGCTCTCCCTTTACAGGAGTATTAGTCACCATTAGCTGGTCTAAGGTCACCGTGCAATGAGCCGACCGTCCCTGTGGAGGTGACTCTGTCAGGGTGTCACTTGGCTTATGCAGACTTGTATCTTAACCTTGACCAAAGGAAACGCATTTTCCTGTAGTTAAAGATTTCCAATGAGGCCCGGGGCTATAAAGCCTCTGAGATTTCTCTGTCCAACCACCTCTGCTTATCCTGCCACCTCTCCTGTTAGCTATCAGTATAAATGCAGACCACCAGCCATGCATTAAGTGCATAATTATTCCATTTCCAAGATAAATCTGGTGTATAATGTCATATCCATCATGGCTGTCACCCTTTACATGGAGAGGAGGGCACTAAATGAAAGCCTTTTTGCTCATATGCACTTCTATATAGTCATCAATTTTGAGCAGTCTATTCATTGTTTGATTTGACAGACGCAAGCTAATAATGAATCATCAAGCAATGCCCCTCAAACAAGAACAGCCAGCATAAGCACACGCAACCACTGGAGAAGAATAAGGGGGAAAAGGGTGGGGATGGTGGATGGGTGTCATTCCACAACACAGGCAATCCTCTTCTGTATTACCCCTTATTTTTTCAAGGTTGCTGTTCTGACAGTAAGGACAATGTCAAAAATTTTGTAGCGATCAATATTTGTGAGTATGTCTGATCAAGAGGAAGGCCGTTAAACAAGTGTTAACAAAGAGCCTAGGCCATAGCTGTGTGGTTTTACAGCTTGTATACACTGGGATATGATGTGAAAACAGTGGTTCAGTCCTCAGACGGCGCCCAAAAAGGAGCTCTGATCCTTGTCCCCGCCTTGTTTCACAATAAATAACATTGCTTGTCCATTCAGTGTGGACATGAAAAAGAGACTTAGGACTCGACCATGGCGTGGTGTTTATTTTTTTCCTGTTATTATGTGTTATTCCGTCGAACATGGGATTAGGCTTGTCACGGCTGATAAAAAGCTGAAGTAAGTCCTCTGGGGCTGATTGGAAGTAAAGCAGGTTATGTGATGTACATAATAAGAATATTTGGGCAATATTGGGGTTATTTTGAAAGGCTTAGTCATGGAAAGAAATCCCAAAAGCCACTGCTTTCACACTAGAGATTTGTGTAAAAGCCCCAAGACTACCTTTATGTGAGCTTTGACCCTTTGAAAACACTTTAGTGGCATTATTTTTGATTTAATTTCTTAGCATTTGAGCATTTCATTGGCTCCCCGTTCATTTTATGATCCATTTTAAGATCTTACTGTTTGTTTAAAATCAAGATCTGTTAAATGTCTATACCCTGTCAAGATCTACAAGGTCTGCAGAGCAGCTTCCCCTTGCTGTCTGTAAGGCTAAGTAAAAAATCCAAGGTGATTGGGCCTCCTGCGTGGTGGGCCCTTAACTTTGTAATGAGCTACCTTGTGAAATCTGAATGTCCTCCACCCTACCTGCTGTTAAATCTCGTCTTAAAATGTAATTTCACTTTTTGGCTTTTAATTCAACATGAGAGTTGTATGGTCCCTGTTTTTTGTGGGGTTTTTATTCTCTAAATTTAACTTTTTTTTTTTTTCTTTTTTGTGTCTATTTTATGAGTTTTTACATGTTTATTGGTTTAATAGTACTCTGTTATCTGGATATTGTTCTTTGTGTTTATTGTATTTTTGTTTTGTTCTGTTTCTACTTGGTAGTTACTATGCAGCACTTTGGTAAACTTGATTATTTTTTTAAAATACATGCTATATAAATAAAGTGGATTGGATTTTCTTATGGTCTATGATGACATGGAGGTCCTTCTACAACATAAAGACAGAGATGTTGTTTTCAGAACTTGCCGAGCCTTTTCTCCATATCACAGTTTCATTTTTACGTAACATTGGCAGAGCTCTGTGGGCACACATTGGCTAACTTCTCTAACGTGACAGAATACATTGTAGGAACAAAAACAAAAATCTAAACAGGTTCTAAACTTTCTGGTATATCGTGACACATATTTGATGGGTATATTGTTCGTTTTTGGCATAATGCAACAAAGAATTTTAAAACACTGATTTTTGTAGCAGACAGGGCCAGAAATCATATGAATGTTGATTTCATTGTGCATAAATAGTGTTGTTTGACCCAGGCATCTGTATTTAGCTTAAGCTGTCAATTTTGGCAGTTTTAGGTTTTAGGCTTGTTTTAGTTGTTTTTGCCCTCTAAAATTTTGGCTAGTTATTGTCAACCAAAACCAAAATATTTTAGATTTTTTTTGTTTGAAATAGGTCTTCATATTTAGTCATTGCTCCTATTCATTTCGCAACATAATTATCCAAATTGTAAAATCAATATGTTTGTAATCACTTTGATCCACTCTCAATAATTTGATTAATTTAAGGAACAAAGATACAAAGTTAAGAAAAATAATGAATTTTGAAAGTTTGGCAGCCAAAATCTAACAACAAACTCTTATCTTGTTGATGAAAAGAAACCATACATTCTGCAAGAGTTTGTACCTTCAAAGATTTTTGTTTAGCAAGTTAGTGATTTGTGTTTGTGTGTGCGTGTGTTATGGAAACTACACTGCCTGGCCAAAAAAAAGTCGCCACCAAAAAAAGGTGACACACTCTAATATTTTGTTGGTCTGCCTTTAGCTTTGATTACAGCACGCATTCGCTGTGGCATTGTTTTGATAAGCTTCTGCAATGTCACAAGATTCATGTCCATCCAGTGTTGCATTTATATTTTACCAAGATCTTGTACTGATGATGGGAGAGTCTGACCACTGGTCAAAGCCTTCTCCAGCACATCCCAAAGATTCTCAATGGGGTTAAGGTCTGGACTCTGTGGTGGCAAATCCATGTGTGAAAATGAAGTCTCATGCTCCCTGAACTACTCATTCACAATTTGAGCCCAATGAATCCTGGCATTGTCATCTTGGAATATGCCCGTGCCATTAGGGAAGAAAAAATCCATTGATGGAATAACCTGGTCAATCAGTGTATTCAGGTAGTCAGCTGACCTCATTCTTTGGGAACATAATGTTGCTGAACCTAGAACTGACCAACTGCAGCAGCCCCAGATCATAGCACTGCCCCCACAGGCTTGTACAGTAGGCACAAGGCATGATGGGTGCATCACTTCACCTGCCTCTCTTCTTACCCTGATGCGCCCATCACTCTGGAACAGGGTAAATCTGGACTCATCAGACCACATGACCTTCTTCCAGTCCTCCAGAGTACAATCTTTATGCTACCTAGCAAACTGAAGCCTTTTTTCTGGTTAGCCTTACTGATTAGTGTTTTTCTTAAGGCTACACAGCTGTTCAGTCCCAATCCCTTGAGTTCCCTTCACACTGTGTGTGTGGAAATGCTCTTACTTTCACTATTAAACATACTCCTGAGTTCTACTGTTGTTTTTCTTTGATCTGATTTGGCCAAACGTTTAAGTGATCGCCGATCACGATCATGCAGGATTTTTTTCCGACCATATTTCTTCCTTGAAGACGATGGTTCTCCACTATCCTTCCAGTTTATAATAATGTGTTGGACAGTTCTTAACCCAAGTTTAGTAGTTTCTGCAATTTCCTTAGATGTTTTTTCTGCTTGATGCATGCCAATGATTTGACCCTTCTTAAACAGACTAACATATTTTCCACGCCCACAGGATGTGTCTTTCAACATGGTTGTTCCAGAAATGAGAGGCTACTTATTGCATCAGCTGGGGTTAAATAATTTGTAGCCAGATGAAAGATAATCTCCCATGCAGTAATTATCCAATAGGACACTTGTACCTATTTGCTTAGTTAAATCCAGGGGACGACTTTTTTTTTGGCCAGGCAGCGTAGTTAGTGGACAAATATTTTTTGTCAGAATTTCTTTTGACAAAATAAATTCTTGCACATTTGACCTATGAGCTAATGTATGTAATTACAGACATAGTATACTAGGGTATCAAAATGTATAAAAAGGGTCTTGAGGAAGATCTTAAAATATCCATGTTAAGATTTGATTGGCTGTACATATGTTGTTTAATTAATTGGTGAATCTTTTGTCAATATTCTGTTAATTATGTCTGAAAGCACAAGTCTCGCAGTCTTTGCTGGTCAATAATCTTTCGAAAACATCTATTAGTAAAGTATCCATCTTGCTGAGAGTATATATGTGCTATGCATGATGGGTATTAGTTTAAGTAATGTCAGCTACCCTGAGGAATATCACAATAGATAGTCCGAATGCTGCTTTAGGCCCCTCCAAACTGAAACGCCAAGATATGTCGTGCATTACATGCTTGACTGCCCAGGTTGCATTTTACAGTAATTGATTCTATTCAATGATTTTAAAATGCTGGGGCCCCTGCAGGCATGGCATGTTTGAAAGGAGTGCAGGCATGACACGCATGGCTTCCTCCAACAGATACTCTGCTTTCTTGTTATTTAATCTAGCCTTTCTGCACCAAACCAAGGTGATTAACTCTGCAGGACACGAGTGCTGCTGGACTTCCCCCTCTGGATTATGGCCACCGACAATCACAGTCTTTGTGTTATGTCAAGAGTAATGTCATTTGTTTACACAGTCTCAATAGTAGTTCGACAATGTGTAGAATTTCAACTTTTTTTTTCTCTTTTCATTTTTGACTTACAGTTATGCTGCACAAAGGACATGTCGCATAGTATCACAGTGGTTGTAAAAATGTGAATTCTGTAATGAATCTGACTCTCTAAGGCATTTAAGGCAAAAAATATTTTGCGAAATGACAAATGCATTTGCTACCAGCCTTTGACCTTCCAATATGAAACAAAACACAACTAAAATCCATCCCAGTACTGCTGCTTAGACTGCTGTGACCACACCAAATCTGTATGCAGCCTTAGGGCTTTGTCTACCTGTTTTTAAAACTTGGCCTCATAGACGCAACTTTAAGATAACAAAAGCGTGAGAGCAATGAAGGCCCTCCGACCAAATCCTCAAAGAGTTGATCATTTTCTTTGTGCTTATTTGTGTTAAAAAATGAAATAGATTTAAATAAATATTTGATCTTGTTTTATCTTTTATCTCATACTGAGGTTTTGATTATTTTTTCTAGGAATTATTTTTTAACAAAACTTTATGATACTAAATGCTGCACATCCTAAAGAAAGTAATGCTAAACCAATATTGCTGAAGGCAAAAAGTAAGGTTTCATTCGCTTTGGTGTGGTTTATATATAATGAATTTCAAGATAAAGAATTTTGGCACTGAAACATATTTTTCCACTGATTTTACCAATATCATCTATGAATAGAATATGACAAGCCCTTTAAAGAAAATGTTAGAAGTTGTTTGACGTCACCTAAAGGCTTTTGGGGCATGTTCAAATTTTGTGTCCACTAAAAACACCCTATCAACTTTTCATGGCCCTCTCCCCACAGGAATATCACCACTGTCATATGATTCTGATCTCATCGTGGACATGAGGCAGTGCCTGGCTATCACCGGCACCTCTGCGGTCTTGTTGTGCCACCCCTCCATCATATACGGCTGTGCTCCTCTCGTCCATACTTGTTATCCACGTCTACCTCTGCGTCATCCTGCTACGAAAAGAGCTGGCGCAGGTAATGACCTTGGGGGGAAGTTCTCTGCAGCCAAGTGTAGGCTGACCTTGAGGATGATTTCCTTGTTCCCCAACAGCTAGTAAATGTCTGTTAATGCCCATTCAGCATGATCAGCTGCCATGAAACACAAGTCAAAACCCTTATGTTTCTTTTTTTCCACAGGAAATATGTAAAATGTGGAATCATAATGGTGGCTTCTACTGATTTCATCCCATCTTTAAAAATTGTTGCTCATTTTCCTTTTCATTTTCTTATTTTTGTTTTTTCAGTTTAATTTTCAGCTTAATTATATGCACGTTCAGAATAATTCTGGTAGCTGAAGTTACAATTTCTATTACAGTTTTAACTTCCAATCATCATTAAACAGAACAGTCAGCATGAGAAGAAAGATTACAGTGCTGTATGCTGTGTTGTTCTCCTACAGCACACCATGTCTGCTACGCTGAGTTGACCCTGAGCACACTGGATAAAAGAGCTCATATTTATGGTAAATGGTGAATGAAACTGTTCCCTTTTTTATGGTGAACTAAACAGGAGTGTAGTTCACTCTAGGGGAAAAAAAAATCTAGGGTTCTTTTAAACCTTTTTCACAAAAACCTTAAGCCTCAAACCACATAGGCATTTTTTTTAGGCTGTGTACATGATTGCAAAAATCATATTATTGGCGACATTTGCTTATTAGACAAACACTGTCAATGGCATCACCTCCATAAAGTAGATAATTATAATTTGTTTAAGTATATGTCCCTTCACCTTTTCCTGTGTACCTCGTAATATTTATAGTCCTTTAATAGTCATAATATCAACATTTTTTAAACATTATTTTAGGACAAATATACTTTAGTTAGCAGAGTTTATTGTGCAGCTGTGTGATTCAATTTGATTCATATAACTTAATATGTATTTAGCAATGTTTTAATCAATTAGTAATCATCCTTAATAGTTATGATCATAATATAAATGAAAATAAGATTTTCATATATTTCATATATATATATGAAATATATTATATATTATAAGATTATAATTATGTTTACTAATTGTGCAGCCCTAGTATAGGCAAAACTCTTCAACTTAAAGAGGTGTTTTCCTCAACATCATCTTTATTTACTGTTTTAATTGAGAGTCTCTTGGTGACCAAATTTACACACTGTACATTTAATGAGAAATTGACTGAAGTCTCTCCATAAAATTTTAAGTCAGGTTGGATTTCCCCAGCTAAAAACTCCAAAAAGGAACATTCTACTGCGTTTTAAAAGGCAGCCTCTGGATTTCAGGTTATCAAACTACAAACCAGCCAGCAGAGTAGAGCATACACAATGCAGTAAGAAAGGATGCATCAATACTCTCCTGCATGGCTGTTCACAGCCTTCATCTGTATTGTGCTGGTAAACAACAGAGAAGTTATTTTAGAAATGAAGCAATTAAGCAGATCCAAAATGAACACAACCCCCTTGTAAACCAGCACATGGCAATGTCATTTGCATGCCTTTGAATAACTAATCTCTGAGGGGAGTTCCTTCAGATGGAATTCTCAATGCCATGCGTTCTTTGTTTTAAACACGGCAAACAAACAAAAGCGTCCTGGGCCCACAGTTACTTCAGCTTACTACACCCTACTCCCTCTCTCTTTATGCTGTCAGATGACCTACAGCTGACTGACAGTAAGGCCATCATTTATCTAGTGGCATGAAAAAATAAAAGATAAGGGGCTCCATTTTTATTAGATAAACAGAATAAAAATGGGAAATTGCACCTCTGGTTGAATTTTTTTTTTTCTTTTTGGTCTTAATTAGAGTCTCCATCCATCACAGTCACAGTGTTTCTTTTCATCCAGCTGATTGGGGACATGACAAATGAATGTGGGGATAAATGGAGTGTCAGAGCAGAGGAGAGAGATGGATGTTCTCTCAGCAGGGAGGAGCTGGTGATGTACAGTTAGCGCTGGCGTATGGCCAAAGCTTCTGGCCTTCACGTCTCTCCTCAGATCACCCCATGGGAGCACAAGCTGAAGTGCTGTCATTCTCCCGGACCCTCTTTTCTCACCCTCTCGTGCTGTATTTATTAGTAAATGAACACTGTGTCACTTTGATACACTTTCTCTGCGCCTGCCGCGAGTCCCTGATCCCTCCTCTTTGACCCACAATGTCTGGGTTAGGACTGGGCTATGAATCAAGCTTTTAAGATATATTGATATTTTTTCATACACGATATAGGGTAGAACATTAGTTAATAGAGTTGTGTTTTGTTTGGTTTTGTTGTGTTTCTTTTAGTTTAATATACAGTTCAAAGTCAGCAAAAACATGCACTTAAATAAGTTCGAGTGTTCAGCTATTAGAATAATCCTTGTGTATAAGGGAAAACTGTTCACACTGAGGTTCCCTAAATATAAGTAATGATTTTATTGTTTAATTCATGAAAAAAACACTGTGTTTCAAGCCTAAGTGGGCTCTTCATAGTGTGTTCTCTACTAAAGATATACTCTACAAATTTAAGTAGAGATCATCTGATGAAGAACCTGGTTGGACTCAAAACCTTGTTTTTTTTAAAATGAATAATGGTTGTTAACATTGCTCCCTTATTAGGATGCACAGTTTTTTAGTCCTTTTCTTTATGTCTTGCTGAGCTCAGTGTTAAATGACCTGACTTGTAAACCAGAAGGATACTTGTTTTCAAGAGGAGCCAGAGATATTCCTGTTGCCTTACATGATAATCCAATGTTTAGCCTGAAGTGGAAGCTATCATTTTGCTCTATTTATTTATTCCAAATCTACTTTGACACCTGTTTGATTTTTATTTCCAGGTGTTTACTATGGCAACAAAAATAGCTTCTAACACCCAATATAGGTAATTTATTGTTTTTAACTAAGACAATTCTTGGCACATAACACATAACTCTCCCTTTAAGTAAAATGTGATGAGGATCATGAGGTGTATGGACTCTTAATACCACCAACAATTAAGATAATTTCATCATTTACAGAACAAAGTTTTTATGTCTATTGGTTGTTTGACAGTCCTTACATGAACATTTTGCTGATAGTACATTTCAAGTTAGAGGATGTGTAGGATCAGTTTAATGAAAGGGGAGAAAGTCGGCACGATTCTGTTTGGTTTTGACCAGACAGGGCTCACCAACAACCAACAAAACAAAGATTCACAAGTTCTGTATGCTTTTGAATGTTATGGTATGGTCTGAAAACTGTTTCAGACAGCAGCTGTAAAAAGCTTGTATCTAAAGTGAGTTGTCAACATTTATTGGAGGCCATGTTATCTTTTATATTAAAAGTGCAAAAATACTGGACATTTGGGGGGAAAAAGTGTACAACCTAATAAGTTAGCATCCTTTTAAGCCTCTCTTTTTTTAATCCAATTCTTCTCTGTCATTTTCATACAGTAATTCAATCTTTAATTAAAAGGAGTAACATATATTTCTAGCTTTAATTCAAAGGCCAAAAAGTATGCATGTTATATAGTTGATGTCATTATTCAGTCTAAAATGAACTTGTTTTCTTTACTTTGTAAGCAATGTTGTCTTTAAACAGAAAATAAGGGTTCTTCAGGTCTGTTTTACCTGTAGGGGTGTGGCACACAATGATCTTTCATGAGACCCAAATTTTGTAAGTGTCCTCTTTGCATGAGTTTGGCTAAAAAATTAAAACCAAAATTCTGCCCAATATCAGGTAAACAGGTCTTTTTTACTGCCATGGCACTAAACATGTATACTTGTGAAGATCTATTTTTTTTTTTTTTTTTAAACAAGAATCATGTCAAAGTTTGTAGTTCCTGTACTATGACAACCATTTATTGTTTCTTTTCAGACAAAACTATTGAGATATATAGTGTGTCACTCAACTGACACACCAGATGGACTTTTCCAGATATTTCACTGGTCCGTCTGGAAAGAGCCTTGAGAAAGTGTTTGGGGAGGGTCATGCCCATCGTTCCATCAATATTTATTACAGGACAATCAGACAGTGTAGTAGGTGGGCACCTTTGTTCATGAAACATTCTCTCACAAAAACATTTCGGAAGTAGAGCAGTTGTTTTTCATTTAATGAAGAAATGCAGTCAAAGTCTGATAAAACTACTGGAGCTGTTAGCATCTATGCTAATCTCTATAAGTACTGTCACTTCCTGCTTGTCTTGCTCGTATCTTCCACCTCTTCCTGCTCTTAAGGACGCTGATTGTGCCATGCTGCTCTGGGCCAAGCACAGTCATTGTGGACTGGAGCTTGGAGGGATGGATCTGTCTGATGATTGACATTGAATCAGGCTGGTCCTGATGCTGCGCAAGGTTAGTGTGTAAGACCAAAATAAAAGAGAGAAAATTAATAAATATATTGGCAGGTGTCAGTCAAAGACAAAGTTGAATTTGTAGATGCTTTAAAAATGTCTAATTCTCAGTAAAATAACTGTAGTGTGATAGGGTGATGAGGCAGAGCTGTATAATGAGCGTTAAAAGTTGTACTGGATGTTGCTTGGATGTTAATATAAAACTGAAACACTGAACATCAGCTCTAACAAGGGATAGATTAAAGACAGTTTAGCACAATGCCAGGTTTTATTCTGCCCCTCTGTGTTCTCGGCAGGAACCAGAGGGCCAACATGCCGATTGATGTGTAAAGCAAAGCGTGCGGTGCAGAGGGTTGCAGAGTTCAGCCTGAATTAGAGCCCATTAGAAAGTGTTTGACTGACACACTGTAAGCCCCTTCTTCTTCACACATTATTAGCAAACTCACTCTGATCCCATTATACAGCAGACAATTGTTATTCTGGAAATGAAGAAAAAATAATATTGTTATAGAGATTAATGCACCCCTACACCTCATTCTCCCATCCGCCCACTTTTTGCAAAGACCCGGCTCTCATATAAATCTGAATTGGTTTTTCAATTATTCGAGTGCCTCAGCTCTCTCTGGCTAAACAAAGAATTTCCATCAGATCCATTGAGATGAAGTTAGATTATGCATTACGGCAATATCCAATTTAATAACTCAGATTTTCCTTTATTGTTTTTCTGTTTGCATTGTATTCCTTTAAACGGCTTAACCAGGCTGGGTGACAGGCTGGAGGAGATGGAAGTTCTCTACTAAGACGAACACAGGGCTCATATCAATGAATAAATACAGGCCCTCTTCAGAAAGGAGGACAAGGAGTTGAATTCATGCTTCAGCTGGCTTAGAGGAGCTGAATAAATGTGATTAAATTAATTACAGAGTGAATCAATATGCGTGTCAGCTTGAATAGCCTCAGAATTAACTGTTGTCATTTGGAGTTCGCAGCCATGCTCACATGTAGACAGGTATTTTTAGTAATTTTAGCTTATTCTGTACATTTTGGCCTTTGTACTCACTCGATGTTTTAGTCAAGAGGCAGCCTTCTGTGCTTTGAAAAAATATGAAGCCAATGTTAAAGCTCCAAAAACTGCAGCTCCTTGAGTGTCCCCTTGCGGCTGGGTGCAGAAACTCTGAAAGTCACACAATAGTATATGGGGAATAGCTTATTTTTAAAGCAGAAATAAACACATTTTCAGACTGGTTTAAAGAAAACAGAAACAGACTGTTCAGAGTATTTCATATTTTTAGTCCTCTCATTATGCCGGGGGTTCATTTTTTAATATCTCACCTGTTTTGGGCCTTGGTCAAACAGCCTCATGTCCCACCTCAACTTGGGCCTCTCTGACCCCAAACATACCGATTTATACAATCATCTCTGATTTTGAAAATAAGGGATTCCACACATGATGAAAATTGAAAAACGATTTATAGTTTTGTTTGACCTTTCTATTACACACACTTGCTCATCTACAAACAGCTCTAAAGCTGTGTTTACATTAGATGCAGAAAACAGACTCTCATCAAGCCTTTGCACAGCAAAATTTTGTTCACATGCTTACGTGTTCAAATAGTTTTTTATTTATTTTATTTTCTATTTTATTTATTTAGATACATTTTCATTCTTTAGACTCAAAGGCTGTGAGAGAAAAGGGCGGGCCTGTCTCCTAGACACAACAACGTACACTGCCCGGCCAAAAAAAAAGTTGCCACCAAAAAACAGGGTCACACACTCTAATATTTAATTGAACTGCCCTTAGCTTTGATTACAGCATGCATTCGATGTGGCATTGTTTCAATAAGCTTCTGCAATGTCACAAGATTTGTCACAGATCATAGCACTGCCCCCACAGGCTTGTACAGTAGGCACTAGGCATGATGGGTGCATCACTTCACCTGCCTCTCTTCTTACCCTGATGCTCCCATCACTCTGGAACAGGGTAAATCTGGACTCATCAGACCACATGACCTTCTTCCAGTCCTCCAGAGTCCAATCTTTATGCTCCCTAGCAAACTGAAGCCTTTTTTTCCAGTAAGCCTTACTGTTTAGTGGTTTTCTTGAGGCTACACAGCTGTTCAGTCCCAATCCCTTGAGTTCCCTTCGCATTGTGTGTGTGGAAATGCTCTTACTTTCACTATTAAACATACCCCTGAGTTCTACTGTTGTTTTTCTTCTATTTGATTTGGTCAAACGTTTCAGTGATCACCGATCATGCAGGATTTTTTTCCACATTGCCACATTTCTTTCTTGAAGATGATGCTTCTCCACTATCCTTCCAGTTTTTAATAATGCGTTGGACAGTTCTTAACCCAAGTTTAGTAGTTTCTGCAATCTCCTTAGATGTTTTTTTCTGCTTGATGCATGCCAATGATTTGACCCTTCTTAAACAGACTAACATCTTTTCCATGACCACAGGATGTGTCTTTCCACATGGTTGTTTAAGAAATGAGAAGCTACTCATTGCATCAGCTGGGGTTAAATAATTTGTTGCCAGCTGAGAGATAATGCCCATGCAGTAATTACCCAATAGGAGGCTCGTACCTATTTGCTTAGTTAAATCCAGGTGGCAGCTTTTTTCTGATGGCCCCTCTGTAGCTTGCTGAACCTGCTCAGCTTTACTTGTATTTTTTTGCCTGTATGGCTCAAGACCCACTCTTCCTTTTTGCCAGGTCTATTCTTTCTCTTTTGGGTGCTCCAGTAGTTCCTCCATGAGTTTTGGTATATTTTTTCATGGCAGAAAACACATTAAATTACCACTAGTGAACCAGAAAAAACACACCAGTAGTTAAAAGTTGCTCTGGCTGACTCCGTTCACAATACAGCCCATGAAGTGAATTTAATAAAAATCAGCTGTACTTCCCTGATACCCAAAACTCTCCGGTGACTTTGTCCCATTTATTTTTTCTGGTTTGGTCTTTGAGCATCAAAATAAACGTGTAGATGAGCTCCGATGCCAACGTGATGTCATCCGCGTCACCGTTCACTCCTGATGCTGATTGGCTCTTGCGCCACTGCTTCAGGCAAATTTGACACAGAAGTTGGATATTTTTTTAACTTTGGCTACGGAGTGAAAGAGCTGAAATTTACATCTGTCACGCAACAATTTGTGTCTTTCACACAACAATTTCGGTGCAAATTATTGATTGATGCAAATTTCTTATCATCCCTTTCACTTTCAATGTATTTGAAACAGATGTCAAAACTGAAGAGAACTCAAGAATGCTTTTAAATTTTCTTTAAATATAGTATCTTATTTAGCTATCCACTTTGTCTTGGATTGAAATCTAAACAAAGAAGGACAACGCTGCTCCCCCCAGTTAAAACAGTGACAAGTTAAACCGAAACACTGGTCAGACTTCAAGTTGGTAGAATACATTTTTAAATAAAATGGTTTTTGCATAGAACTTGCAAAAATTTTCTGCATGACATAGTGGCATGCAGTGCTTGAAAGCATTTAACAGTGCATTTATGCATTATTAGGTGGACAAAGATGTTTTTGAAAAATCAACATGGGTGGACAGGATTATTTTTAGTATAGAATAATTAAACTAGAATAAAAAACTTTAGTTTAAAAAAAAATATTGCCCATTTATGGAAATAGTCCAAATTATAGTCATAATTTATTCCTTTAACTTTTATTCTCACTTTCAATATTTGATACATTTTATATTTCAGCTTGAACTCATTGAAATTACATTTACCGACACATTTCCATAGCTTCTTTACAATACATCTCTATAATTTAACATAGTTTGTCATATGCACATTTGTGTTTTAAACGACCATATTGCCAGCCTTTGCACAACATGATCTCTCAGCTCCACTTTCCTGAAAGCAAGCCTCTCAGAAGTGTCATTTCAAATTTGAAGAACTATAGTGATTGAGCTGCATAAACAACCTGCAGAGGAAGTCAGATTCACTGTCACATCCAGACGCTTTACTTTGGAAAACAAAGAGAGTGGAAAAAGGGATTGTGATCGCAGCTCCGTGGCATATTGGAACAAAAGCCCAACCTGAATGATTTATCTTTTTCCCTCTCTTTGAAGCCAGAAACGCTGTCTCCCTGCTGCCTGTGTTTGAGCTGCGCTGGTGGAGTACCTGGGGAGGGCAGCAACATGCAAGACAGGAGGCTGTGAAGCTCTTGTCCCCATACTTAGTCTATGCAGAGAGACAGTGCATACAAAAGGGAGAGGGAGTACAACGGTTCTGGCCCGAGGCTATCTTGTGTAGGGCTCCCCAAGCTTGAACAAAGTGCATGAGACATTTTGGAAACACAGATGCATTTTGTTACAGAAGAAAAGACTAGATGAGAAGTAATGGCAACTCATGAAAATTAGAAAAATGCTCTGATGTATAGCATGTTTCCACAAGATCCCTGGATGATTACATCCTATTGAAAAAACCAACATGATGCTTGCTATGGCTTGCTCATATTAAAGCCGAGAAGCAGTGTTAAATAAGGCCATTTGATACAAATCTGTCACTTGACATCCCCTCTAGTAGCTTACAACAGTGAGGAGCCCTTGAACTAAGAGGTGCCACCTCTTTAAACTTGATGGGATGCATGTCTAAAATTCTTCCCTTTTTTGTTTTTTGTTATTGATACATTTCCCTTCATTTTCTTATTTATACCACAGATCTGATATTCTGAAGACATCTGTTATGTTATTAATTTCACATAAATCTTAAGCTCCTCTATGCTTGAGATGAGGCTTCATTCAAGCTGAATTAATGAAACATGATTGTAAGTCCCTCACATGGAGGAGGCTGTCATACAATATTGAGATGCTTATAATCACTGTGTAATCTCACTGTCTGCCAGGGGAGGGCGGCGCCAAAGCTCTCCGTGAAACAATGTCTTGAAGAGATCAGACGAGTTTGCCTTTATCTGGTAGGATAAAAAGGCAGGGAGAGGTAAAAAAAAATGACTCATTCACTGGTTGTCAGCATAGAAAGGTGCGGAAATGTGCTAACTGTAGAGATCAGAATGATTGAACTTACATTTTAAAGTATTTGGGTGTCTGTTCACAGAGAAACACCCTGTGTCTTCTTACATAGATGAATCAGCAGTGGGGAAATACTGGCATGCCTGACAGAAACACTTGGTCTTCTCCCTAAAATAACTCTGAAGAATGTATAATTTGCATTTTTGTCCTTTTTGGGTACTAAAAGCAAAATCAGTTGTTTTTATTATTAACACGCCAAATATTTTTCATATCTACATCATTGATAATAGTATTTATTGACCTTTGTATGGTTGAGTTTTCTATCAATGATATAATTATTCTGGAGTATTTAAGAGTATAAGATTTCAAGTGTCATCCTGTATTTTTATTAGAATTAACAGCAACTTTCATGTAATTCATTCTCGTATTTCCTAACCTCTGATATGATCTCCAATCCACCTTGACAAATTGGCCTTTTTACTCAGAGCTTGTAATTCTTGTGATATTTTGTTGCATTAATATGATTGGATAACAATGAATGGATAAAAGAATAGCAATGCAATAACATAACTGATGGTCAGCACTGAGCTCAGCTGTAGAGGAAGAGGAAGTTTTTATCCTAATGTTTATATTTTTATTAACACAGAATTTCTTGAACAAGGTCTCTGGTATTCTCTATGTTGAATTTGTCATCCCACTGCTGAAAGTTTTGGTCCAACACAAGTAAGCAGCTCAAACCAAAAGAAAACAGAAGAAGAACATCATCTTCTAGGAGCAGTAGCAGCCTTATTTTATGGTAGTCTCAGCAAATGGTATTTTCAGGACAATATTAAACATGTCGTGTCTGTCATGGCAGTTCAGTCAGGATGATACTCATGACAAAACACGTCCTGTTACAACTAAAAAGAGATCAAGAACTTTTTTTCTGGCTTTGAAAACTTTAAAATATTTCAGATATTATAAGCACTCAACCAAAACAAATTTGAAAAAGTATTTTTTGTAACTATTCAGCTCAGAAAACTAGATTAGATTAGATTAGATCAAACTTTATTTGTCTCTTTGGGAGACTCCTTCAGGGAAAGTAAGGTTCCAGTAACATGGTATGGAAAAATGTATAAAAGAACACAGGATATCAAAAAGAAAAAAGAAAAAACAATTATCAGATATAAAATCTCTATATATATACATTATAAATTTAAATAATAAATAATAAAATAAAAATAATAATAATAAAATAATACAATAAAAAAATATAAAAATTAAATATAATATGGTTACTGGCTGGCTAATACCACTAACGCTACTGCTACCTCCCATCCTCTGTCTTCCTGTTACTCCTTCTTCCCCCCTAGTGAGAAGTTGTACAGTCTGATGGCCTGAGGGACAAAGGAGTTTTTCAGTCTGTTGGTTCTAAACTTGGGACGGAGCAGTCATGGGCTGAACAGGCTCCTCTGGTTGCTGATGACGGTGTGCAGAGGGTGACTGGCATGGTCCATAATGTCCAGCCTTTTTCTCAAGTGTCCTCTTCTCTGCCGCCTGATCAGTTTCTCCAGCCTGGGTACGTCCTTGGATGTGCTGACCCCCCAGTACACCACCGAGCAAAAAAGGGCACTTGCTACCACAGACTGGTAAAACATCTGCAGGAGTTTCCCATAGATGTTAAATGACCGCAGCCTCCTGCTCTGTCCCTTCCTGTACAGGTGGTTGGTGTGGATTGTCCAGTCCAGTTTGCTGACCAGCCACAGGCCAAGGTACTTGTAGGAGTCCACAGTCTCCACCTCAGCTCCCTCGATCAGAACTAGTCTGGTCTGGACTTCCCAAAGTCGATGACCAGCTCCTTTGCCTTGAGGTGTTGAGCTGTAGGTGGTTTGTGTGGCACCAGACAGCAAAGTCCCTCACTAGGCTCCTGTACTCCTCCTCTCTGTCGTCCCTGATACATCCAACGATGGCTGTGTCATCGGCAAACTTCTGGATGTGAGAGAGTTGAAACAGAAGTCCGCGGTGTACAGGGTGAAGAGAAGAGGGGCCAGCACCGTGCCCTGGGGTGCCATGGTGCTGCTGATCACAGTGTCAGTTGTGGTGTCCTTCAGCATGTTGGTGAGTTAGCTGGAGATCCAGGTGACCAGACAGGGGGGTCCACTCACATCCTGTTCAGTTTGTCCTGAAGCACAAGGGGCTGGATGGTGTTGAGAAGTCCAGCTAGAGAATCCTTACCATGCCGCATGTATGGCATCCTCCGCACCAACACCTGCCCGGTATGCAAGCTGTAGACCGTCCCGGGCATGTTGCACCTGGGGCCTAAGGGAGGCCAAGGAAGAGCCGCTCCAACATCTTCATCAGGTGTGAGGTGAATGCCACTGGTCGGAAGTCACTTAGCTCGCTGGGCCAGTTCTTCTTAGGAACTGGAGCGATGCAGGATGTTTTCCAGAGGGTGGGCACTCTCCCTAGCTGCAGGCTAAGGTTGAAGATGCGTTGTAGCGGTTCTCCCAGTTCACAGGCTGATGGAACCAGTTGAAGAAGTTGTTAAGTTCATTCGCCTTCTCTGTTGTCCCCCTACGTCACTGGTCTTTCAGTTGTAGCCTGTGATGGTTTACACCATCCCAGACCTCCATTATGTTGTTCTCTTTCAGCTTCTGCTCTGCCTTTCTCCTTTAGCTGTCCTACTATGCTGCTTCATCTCCTCCTTGTCTCTGCTCCTGAAGGTGGCCTTCTTTCTGTTGAAGACAGCTTTGACTTCCTTCCGTTGTTAGGGTAACAGCGGACTGTCCTGGCAGGGGAGACCATGTCTGCAGAGAAGTTGATGTAGTCTGTCGGACAGTGTGTCAGCCCCTCTATGTCCTCACCGTTGGGGTTGATCAGCTCATCCCAGGCAGTGGCGCTTACCAGCTGTAGATGGACCAGGTTGTGGTCAGAGTTCCCCAGAGGGGGGAGGGGTGTGAATCTATATGCATCCCTCACATTAACATACAGCAAGTCGATGGTCCTGTTGTTTCTTGGAGGACAGTCCACAACCTGGTGGAAAGCAGCCAAAGTAGAGTCCAAAGTTGCATGGTTAAAGTCCACAGAAATGATCATCAGTGCCTCAGGGTGCTGGGTCTGCAGCCTTGCTGTGACAGAGTGGATCTTCTCAAATGCAGTGGCTGCGTCCGCTCTCAGAGGGATGTAAACACAGACTGTGATCATGTGACTGAGCTCCCTCAGCAGATAATATGGTGCAGCACAAGACCGTCTTTATGGAGATATGTCTTGGGTTACACCAGCAGTTGTTGACGTACATGGTGAGTCCCCCACCTTTGCTTTTCCCACAGTTTTTGCACGCTTCAGGATCCCTGTCAGCTCTCACAGCAGTGGATCCCAGCAGGTCCACGTTAGCGTCCGGTACAAGGTGGGTTAGCCACGTCTCTGTACAGATGAACAAGCTGCTCTCACGGTAAATCCGCTGGTTGTTCAGTGCGGACAGCTCGTTGATCTTGTTCAGCAGGGAGTTCACATTCCCCATGATCACTGAGGGTATTGATGGTTTGAAGCGCCTCCGATTCTCCGCTGGCCTAGCCTTTAGCTTTGCCCCTGCCTTACAGGCCCTGGGTCTCCTTCTCAATTCTGCTGAGATGGGATGTCGTATCCCGGCTTGTCCCTTTGGTATCAGAACCAGTAGTTCCTCTCTTGAATAAGTGATGAAACTGGCTCTTGGTAGCAATGGATGAGAAAACTGGCTCCTGGTATGGTTGAAAGGTTAAAAAGATCCATGGAATATGTCTAAAACAAAAAATATCTTCATAAGAAGAGCAGAAAGGTTGAAAGATGGAAAAACGCTAAAACGGGATAAAGAAAAGTTTAAAACTGTAGAAAAATCTGAGAAAGAACTAAAAAAACTGGAGAGCTACTGGAGAGGCAGCTGTTTGCTTACAGCACCATGGCAACATATATTGTGTCTTTTAAATTTGATATATTTCCTAGCCCTAGTGTGTGTATCTTAATTAGTTCTTTTTAGCATTCACAGTCTAATTGGCATGTGTTGCATTTTTCTGCCATAAACAGACTGCTGATGCTTGACATTTTAGGTTTTGTGTTTAATGATGCCAGTGTAGACAGAGGAAGCCACAGCTCTCCATAGTTCTTTTTGTTTGAAGGGGTTACCAGTAACCTCATGAAGTATTTCACAAATCCATGGGATGTATTAGAAGTCCGTCTAGGCAACATCCCATAGAAAGTCAGCGGGAGGAAAAACTGAAGAGCCACTGGATGAAGGATCTGTCTGTCACATTATCATGGATCTGCCAGAGGCTTGCAGACGCTTCTCCCTTCCAGCACAGCTTAAGCACACTTATAGCGACTGCCTCTTTGTCCTTTAGAGACTGCTGATGAGACTGGTCATTTTTTTCAGCTTGAAGCATTGCAAGAAGGATCAGCTGGATGACATGAAATCTGACAGCTCTGTAAGGTTAAGCAGTCAGTTGTAATCATTAAGATTAAGCTCAAATTCTTGTTGCACCACGTTGCACTTATCACACCTTAACAACACTGTTAATGCATCGTCTGGCCTGCAAAGGACAAGTTCCGCATGTCAAGTCATTTTGTGAGTTTGGCCAAATAGTTTTAAAATGTGTTAATACCAAGTGATGCATTATGTACATTATCACCTATCAGTCAAGGGAGCACAGGGATTTATCTGCCATCTTCATCTTCTACAACCCAACCTAATTATTTTTTTATGCAAAGATATACACACGGAGCAAGTGGCACAAAAACACAGTTAAAATTGGGATAGACCTCATCATTGTTTGGCTGCGCCCACGACTTAATTATAATTCGCAAGGAGCCTGGCTCCTTTGTTCCCTCTGTATTGCAGCATTGTTCATCAGAAGTGAGCAGGAGTACAAATAATGGAGTGCAAACACTTCCTCCGGTGAAGCTAGCCCTTCTCTAGAGGTTTACCCTACTTTACTTTTCAAACTGACAGAAATGGGTTGTCTCAAATCTGCCACAGCATCAGTTCATTAAAGAAGTAGCCCGCTTTATAACAAACAAACAATACACCCACCCACCCTAAATCTCTCACCCCCCCCTGAGCAGGCAGAGGCACACTTGCCACCCAACCCATCCAAAATGTGTCACATCCCCAGCAATCTGTAATTTTGGACTCAAGGGGTTAATTGCCTGCCATGGCATCAAAGGAGAGTTTTGATGTGCTTTTTGAGGGCTGTCTTTAGCCAAGTTTGCAGAGTAGAGGGGAGAGAGGAGTGAAAAGAGAGGGAGGGGTGTGGTGAGAGCAGACGGAGAGGAGGGCACATGAGATTTCACTTGCGGCGTAGCAGCGCAGGCGTCTCCTCAGGTAATCCTGCCTCTCAAAGGCATTATTGAATTTTCTTGTTTTTTTTCTTCTCTTTGTCAAGGCAGGGAGGAGAGAGTGTGTGCACAGGGAGAATCAAGCGGAGTGGGGCGGTTGGGGGGGTGGGGGGTTAAACAGAGTGAGCCTGACTTCTGAAGGGTCTGCAGTGGGTGCTTGATTCTCATTCACCTCTGCAGATCCACGTCAAAACACAGCCAGACCTTTTAAGGCGCCTGGCTTTGAAGTGAGAGGAGAGCCTCAAATCCAAGCTCTCCGCCACATATGCCCAGGCTGAAAAATTAGCAGCCATGTGTGTCTCCCAGCATGCTTTGAAGTTCCACGGACCACTCTTCTCTCCATGTTGTAACAGAGGAATCAGAAGGTATGCAGCCTGACTCCCAGATTAAGGATAGTGATCGTGCTGCATGGTAGAGCAGGCTAAGTGCCTCGTCTCTGGCTTTTGTTCAGTCAGACCATGAAAACCTCTACCTTGTTAACACTGTTTACCTAACTCTTCAGAAAAGCTCTGCAGAGTTGAAACAACTAGTAAAACAGTCAGCTGCGACAAAACCCTACTGTGATCTGCCTGACGTGGATCTTTAGAGCATCAAAGATGTGAAACCATTTAATTTCTTCACTAATGACTCCAGCAAACCTTTGGTTTTCATTGTCTGCATATGGATAGTTATAGATGAAGTTACTTGAAATATAATACACACAGGGGCAGAGGTGAAAGGCATTCAACCTTAGGGCCCCAAGTAATCTAAAAGAGCAATGGTAAAAGACCTTGATAAAGGGACTTTAAAAACATGTATCAGAAAATCTCATAAAAATGTGTCACTTTTATTTTACTTTTAATAGTTTAGAGGACCTTGTTTTTCTCTCCTAATCGAGTCCTCCTGCAAGAAGAGTGGACCAAGGAGCCCTCAAAAGAGGACTATTATCCACACAATATGCCGAGGCTGCTTACCCCATTGTAATCTGACCTGATTGGAGAGGTTTGATTAAAAGCGAAGGGGGCCACACGCCTCCTAATCCCTGCTGAGCAACGCTTCATGACCCCAGCTAACCTCCTCAAATAGCATACGGCCCCCTCCTGTCAAGACAGCTCAGAGCACAGAACCAGACGCTGCAGTGTGCGCTGTGCAGGAGTTTAGAGGCCTCTAATCCCCAAGCTTGTCTTGTCCCTTTCTCCTCTTATCCTCATCATTGAGACTTTCTCTCCCCGCAAGGAGATTTGGGAGATGACGGCTATTTCGGTGCTGGAAAGTGAAATAGCCCAGAGGGTCTGTGTAAACATTGTGGCTTAATGCTAACCATCATAAGAGAGGCTTCGAGACGAGTCTCTGCGCTTCTGAGGCAAGCAAATCCGCATCTTGTTATGAGGGAATCGGCTGTGCTAAAGCCTTGCTTAGTGACACGTCTTGTTGTCAGACGGTTTGTCTAAACAGGTATCACAGCTGTAAGCTGTCGTATCACTGCGCATCATTGGCATCCTCTGAACTTAACGTCATCGCATCATCCGCCCCGGTTCATGAGGAGGCATCAGTATCAGGGGCTTCAGTGACAAACATCATTTTTATGTCAGTAACACAGGAAGCACATCTGGGTGTGAGTGCACCTGTGTGTGTTCAAACAAACATGCATTTAGGCAAACCCCCCATCCTCAAGAGCATCTTTAAGGCTCTGCCTTTGCACCGAGTGTAGGAAGTCATCTCTAAAGCCCCTCAACTTGCTTCTGTTTGGTGTCAGACTACAATGAGAGAAATTGTCAAGTAGAGATGTGTTTGTGTGAGTACGAGAGTGGGAGAGATGAGGGGAAGGGATCAGCTCCCTGTCAGTGTCAGTCTCAAATGGTTTCCTGTTAGTGAACTAGGAGGAGTGCATGTTTGTGAGTCTGTATCTGAAGTGTTATTCTTCTACATGGTATTTGTGTGTGTTCGTACATGTGTTTGGTGGTAGTATGGAGGTGTTGGTTCTCAGCAGGAGACTCTGACCAGATCTTATTGAGACCAGACCTGAGTGTGTTGTGAAGCTGCTAAGAGGGTTGGTTCAGGTGTCAGAAAGTGAATGAAAGAAAGATTAATGGCCTCTCCTTCCTCCAGTTACCCCAGCCCTGGCTCTGAGGGAGGGGGCTGCTAACGGACCGGATCGCCTGGGACAGGTAGGGTGATATTCTAAAGGCCTCTCTGCTGATTGGTTTGGCGTGTCCTGTTGAGGGGTCACTGAGTGATGGAGTGGCAGGGGGAGACAGTGGCCTGCCTTTGGTTGCCCTTTTTGAACAGTCCCCTCATTCATAGGCCTGTCTCGTGCAATTTTAGGAGGATGGCTGGAAAAGAAAGGGTTCTAATAGGTGGTCAGCAGATCTCAACACTCAGCAGCTCTCATTATCTAATGAGGGAATGAAAAGGAGAGTCAGGCAAAACCACAGCTCTAGTTCTGTTTTGATGCCTCAGTGGAAAAAGCAGAAACATACGGACACTAAAAAGCAGTACCTTAATATTGTGAACATTCAGAAAAAATGGTAGTACAACTTAATTTCACATGATGAGCTGGTATTTGTCATGCCTTCTTTTAGCTTTCACACCATGTTAATGAATACTTGAGGGAAAAAAATAGCAGGAAGTCTTTCTTTACTTTTCTGTTTCTTCTCTTTAACTTTGACAGAGATTATGTGTAAAGTGCTGCAGGGCAACAATTTTACACCAGTGTAACAATGAGGTTTTTTCAACTATTCAGTCTGCAGGTGCAGCAGGTGGTCTTTATGCCTCACAGCCAGAAGACTGCTGGTTCAACTTCCTGATTTGGCTGGTCATTTCTGTGGTGAGTTTGATTGCTTGTGTGCATACATGGGCTTACTTTTGGTACTCCAGTTTCCTCCCACAGCTCTAAAACAGGCTCATTAGTTTAAATGGGGACTCTGCATTTCCCGTAGACATGAGTGAAGGCTCCAGCACCCCTATTACACTAAAAGAGATAAACATGGTCTGTCCTTCACTCTTCCAAGATTTTTTGTAGCTTTTACATGCTTTACTCTAGCTGTCCACTCAGACCTGCTCATGCGTAATTCCTGCTGCCTGCACTTGTGATAGCTGCTTAACTCAAATGAGATAAGATAAAAAGATAAATAAAATAATAGATAATGTTGCCTAAATGAAAAATAATAATAAACTGACAATGAGTACTCCTGGGGTCCATGAGCATGTAAAACAACTTGAGCATTCCCAGGTTCAATGTTAAAGCTATTTAAGAAATGTATGATTGGAGACAGTCGCTCTGGGAGGGTTTTATTTTTTACCAGTAATAAAGGCAGGCTGAGACAGAGGCCTTTGGCGGGAATATGTAAGAGTCTCCTGTATTGTCAGACTCAGAAGCTCCAGGCATCTCACCTTACACATTCTCATTGGATCAAGCACTGAGTCCTTTGTACTCTTCAAACCAAGCACTTTTAGCCAGTTGCCACCATGGCTATTTAGTGTTCTGTCAGAAAAGGCTACTTTCCTTTCCCTGATGGGCTCAGACACTTTTTTTTTTACATGGCTGTCGTCTCCATAGTTATAGACCTTTATTGCATAAACATGTTAACAAATGGTCCTTTGTAAACTTTGTTGCTGGCGACATTTATTCACTAACAAAGCAGTTACTTGAGCTGGCTCCCTGGGCTTGCTTTCCATTCAGGCTAGTGATCAGTTGTCTGCACGGCAGTGGCCCCTGGGCTGCTAGCCCACCCATGACGGAAGGCTCAATGAAGGAACTTATTTATAATTGCAACTGAGGAAAGGTTTCCTAAAAGCATTTTTCGCCTTAATGAAGTTTACTGGCATCGGTGAGCTGGTATGTAGCCAAAAGGTTTTAGTATTCTTTAGTAATGTGTTAATATGATTTGTCTTGGCAACAAGCAAAGAAGTGAAATTGGCACAGAGGGTAGCCATGAGCTGGAATCCCAATGCCAAATTTGTCATCCATGTTTTTACTTTGAGGTGGGGTTGGAGGAAAAAAATGTAATTAAGGCCATTGTTGCATTTCTCTGTGGGGGAGCATTGGCTTTGGCTAAGCCTTGTAATTATGAATGATATCCTCTTTGGCCTGCTTTACTTTCTGCAAAAATTGGATTTGTTCCACACACCCCTGCAAGACGTGAGATTATCTTTGACCTGAATTGTCGTCACCTGCATGCGCTCCTCTAAGCGATGCTTTTCCCATTCATTAGACCCATTCACTTAAAAGCTTGCCTTCTCTCAGACAACAGTTCTAACATGATGAAGACAAAAACAATGACCGCCCTGCCTGCAGAGAGGCTGAGTGATCCCATCAGCGTTGGGTTACCCGACTGCTCCCTCCTCACTGTACCTGTTGAGAAAGACAGAGATGCAGCGGTATGCTAAGGCAAGAGGGTGGGATGACCCCCGAGGGTTTGGTTGACGGTGTGAAGGCTCCTCCAGGCCTGAGTGCTCTCTCTCACTGGGTGTCTCGCCTGACCTGGCTGGTTCGGCCCAGCACAAACCGTGCTTTCATTCCAGCTGGCCCTGCGGCTTCAGCGTCTAATAAAGCTACCATCTGATCCCCTTGAATTTCTAAATCGTTCTTCTTTTGATTCTCGCTTAACTCAGCCCAAGTTTTCCACTTTGTTCTGAAAGGAGGGTCAGGTTTCCGCCCTTAGTAATGGAGTGTTTGAACTGTAAAACTGTGTGTATGTTGTAAAATCCAGTCCACAAAGTTATGGTTCAATGAGGAAATATTTCATTCTAGTTTTGCTAAAACTGACTCTATTACACTTACCCTATTCCCCGTGTGACAAGATTTTAACTAAACACGGTTGACTTTGAACATTTTATACCATATTTTTAGATTTCTTTCATTATTTCTGAACTTTTGTCCAAACTTATGACTTAAATTATTAAGCATTTAGCTTGTGTTTTTTAAACCAACACTATGTAGTTTTTTTCCACCCTAATATAATATTTCCAGAGTCATTGTGATGGTACATCACCTTACAACAGGTTGAATGACCCCTCTGTCATGGTCTGAGGGGGTCTGTATCGCCTTCACTGGCACAATGTAACTTTGATGTGGATGGTAGGAACACTTCCACACTAAAAAACTACAAATTTTTACTGCTTTGACTGCTTTACGGCATACTTTACTTCCCCCTTGAAGTGAAAGCTGAACGTTGGGTAAAGGAGAATATAAAGCAGTTTTTGAATTTTTAAAACTGATTTAATGAACAGAATTTAGTTTAAAGTAAATATGCATTTATTTTCCTAATGGAAATAGGGACCTCTGGCTCACACTCCTGCAGAGCGAGTGGCAGTATTGGTCCTCTGATGCTGGATGCCACCCGCCATTAAACAAGAAGAAGAAGAAGAAAGTCAAACGTATAGTTGTTATCATGGTGGAAGCAGCGAAAAACCTGAAGAAAAGAAAAGTTTTATAGGAGGAGACAAAAAAAAGAAAGCAGGAGAGTAACAAGCTAAATGCCCAGACAAGGGTAAACACTGGCCTGGCATTCACTTGCTGGCGTGAGCTGAAAGACGAGGAGGGATGTCCGACCAATGCTGATTATTGTTGGACTTGTAAGTACATGATGATTTATACGAAAAGAAACACGATCAGACTGTACCTTATCAGTCCACATGGTTTACTTGTCTCGCGGGACATCCTGTCAGCTCGCTTGGCCTCCCTCTGTCTGTCAACAAATGCACGTTGATGTGAGGCACTCTGTTTTACGACCGTGCAGTTACACTCAGCGACCATAGAGGCCCCTAGAGAGCTGAAAGCTGGAATCTTACATAGTGGGGCTTTAAACCTTATTGATAATTGAAATTCAATAGGCTGCTTACTTCCGCAAGTTTGAACTTTGCTTTTTTATAATTCCAACCTTAATTACATATATCCAACCTAACTTGATGGAGTATACAAACAATGGTTGTTCTTAAGACCTTTTTTTTCATTTATATGGTTGATGAAAGTGTGAAAATGTAATTATAGTTACATGAAGATAATAACTGAACAGCAAAACACAAATAATTTAGAATCACATTTATAAATCAATCACAAATGCATAATAATACACAGTCATGTGATTACTACATAAAAGCAGCTTTAACACATATGAAACAGTTAAAAAACAGTAACATGTGTGGAGGTATTCTTGTCTGAAATTAACACCAGGCTGTGCTGCAAAATGATATGAATAGACTTATGGACTTCAGAGATCCAGGAAATTACAGGTTTGTTTTAACAGACTGAATATTCTCTGGTGTAATGAGCAAAATACACCCATAAATTTGCTCAGACGCCTCCAGGCAGGGCCTAGTGTGTCAGGACTGCATGGTGTTTTCTCTTTAGCACCCGTCTTTAACTGCTGAGGATGGTGTTTAAGGAAATTATACCCTAGGTAGTAGACACTCCCAGGCTTCAGTAATTGAATGGCCTTTTCATCAGCGTTGGCCCATGGTTTCTACGGTGAACTTTGTTTTTGTAATTATTACTTTAAATACATAAATCAAAGCTCAATTGTCATCTGAGGTGTCTATAATCAGAGGTGTAGAAATCATCGTCTTATACTCTGCTTTGAAATACAGCTTTCATAATCAAGTAAACCTTGAGTTATGAACTGTAATTCTGATCATTCATAAAAACTGAAGCTCTTAAATGGTTCAGTACAGCAAGAATCAAGCAGACTGATATTATTTTAGTCACTGACTATTAGGGTATTATTAAAATCAGAGAATAAGACACTGTCTTTTGTAATAGGAAACAGTAACAAATCTGTTAAATTGCACTGTATGTAAAAGCACAAACCCAACCCTTATTTTCTCCTGCTATGACCCTACCAATAAATCTCAATTATGTACACCACAAAGAGCAATCACAAATTAAAACTGTTCAGTTGTGCTATATTCCTTTCAGTAAAAACATAATTGTATCTTTAATGTAAACATTTTGCTTCTTCAGATTTATTTTATGTATATACCATTGAATTGTAGCATCATGTAGTATATATTGTGTTGTACTGTGTGTGTTTTATGTAATGTCTAAAGCATCATATCAAAATGCATCATATTTTATTGCAGGCTATTCTTTAATATCACATTCTTTTGTTATGTGTCCCGCTCAGTCTTAAAAAAATGATATTAGGTGGGCATTTATTGCAGCATATTGACACATTTTGCTATTTTATTTAAAGAGACAATCAGTTTGAATACATGCAAAGTCCTGCCAAATATTGCTCTAGCCTAAAGCACCTTTTTAATGGAAATGAATGTTCTTTTTCCGAGGTCTGGAATTGTTTAAGATCAAAATGAGCAGCATCACCCTGGATTTGTCTATGATCCTTTTTCGTGCGATCTCTGCAGCTTTCTTGTTGCAGTCCAAATATCAGGGGAGCGTTAAGTTGGGCCGTGCTCTCTGAGATCACAGAGAAAGTATTTCCTGACATGTGTTGATGCCCTGGCCTGTACCCGTGCCCGGCTCTGTGTGTGTGCCCGTGGCACTCAGCAGAACAGGGGGAAATGAAAGAGCTCTTATGCTGGTGCCAGTCACAGATGCCCAGCACTACCACCCGCCTACTTCAGTGCCCGCACTGTCTGCATTCCCCTCTGACACTGTCCGGACGGGGCCCCGCGCAGACCTGCAGGTGGCCCCATTAGCAGGGAAAGTATGTCAGTTGAGTTGCTCGGGGAGTGTGAATGGAGCAGGCTGTTCCTGAATTCTGGCTCCTCTGGAGCTAAAAAGATTTGAAGTACAGTGAACAGTTAATTACAGACCAATGGTAACTCTGATAGAAATCCTTTCAGCTGTATTCTAATTGTTAAAAGTTGAATGAAATCAAGTTGTGAAACTATATGTTTTTGTCAATTTATACTGATTACATTGTATTTCAGATGTTTAAAGTTAGGCATAAAGATGGTCTTGAGCTAAACTTCATAATCATAAGTTTGAATGAGAAAAATGATAATTTAAATTTGCAGTGGTGATTTGTTCTTGTTAATTGACAAAAACATTGCTCAAAATAAATCAGCCACTGTGACACAGGGAGAGTTTCCTTTTCCAATTCACTGATCGCTTCTCTATGCTTTATTTTCACATCCTAAGACAACCATTGTTAAACACTGTTAAAAAATCACTTTTAACAGTAAAGATACCATTTAGATGGCTAGAAACTGAAAACCAAAATTATACTAAACTAATGTTCACATATCTAAATAATGGACAATACTCCCCCTTGAACCATCTTCAGGATCTCCATCTTCTTGGAGTGTCTGACTTCTCTGGGATGAAGCTCTGAAGAAGTATGGTCTGAGCTTGTCCCCTTAGCAATTAGATTATGCTGTTGAAAAATCCAGTGAAATTCTTATGTTTAAAAATGTAGATATTAAAAAGTTTAAAAAAAAAAAATGTTAAAACACAGAAGTGGCATTTAACCTGTAAAATTCTCCAAAGTTCCCAACAGAGTGGGGCCTTTCTTTCCTGCCAGGAAATAGCTGTGTCAGTGTCTGACACATGAAAGCTATCAAAATACATGTATATTGGTTCTAATTGACAATTTTATCAATGCAAAAGCATGTATAAATGTGCAGATATTAAAAATAGAAATTATTTGGATATCAAACATGATCCTTTAGTAATTACATTCAAACCTATTTTTAAACATTAACATTTTTCTGTTAATACCTTACGCACAAAAGTTGAAGATGTAAAACACCCTTTGACCTTTTTAGTTTGAGTCCATGCCTTCTGTAATGCTGGACCATAAATGTGTGTAGCTGCTTCAGTTGTAACATTGAGCAAACTCTACTGCTTTCATTGTAAATTTTGGTTATATGCAGGTTCCCAGGTGTAAAGAACAGGATATGAGGGCCTGTGGGATCCAAGCCACTGCATATGTGCCCTGTGCAGAATAGCATCCAGACTCCAGCCTCGCCAGATCCAGGCCCAGCCGCACAGCTATCTGTTCCACAAGCTGAGATCAAAGTACCAGCGCTGGCAAATCCGCCCGGGCTCCGGCACTGCCTCGCTCCAGCAGCTGCTGAGCAGGAACAGCCCCAGCATGGCGTGGTGAGGCTGAGGGAAAAGAGCTGAAAGATTCATGGGCTGGATGTGTCATTAAATCACTGCATGATTGATGTCCCACATGACTGATAATGTCACAACTCAAAAGGAGACAAGAAATAGGCAAGTATTTTCAATCGCATCATTTCTTGTTCGATTTCACTCTGCAAGTGTGTCTCCTCTGAGGCTCTTTTCACTCTTGTCTTGTGAGCTCTCCAGGACTTGTTTGGCTCTTTGGAAAAGAGAGAGGGAGAGAAAAATATCAATATTGATAACGTGCTTGGATCCTTAGGTTTTGACTGGGTGGCCTGGAGGCTAGTGCAGCCTCATGCTGCCCTTCTGCTACTCTTAGATACCCTTTTCAGATGTACTGTATATAGTAGGTACATACATACATATCAAAAATAATACATAAAATGTCTACAGTCTATCAAAGGGTTTACACACGAATAAATAGTTCAACTTATACATCCTTTATCACACAAATCCTGGATATGTTGGAGGGCAAATCATTTATATTTTTACAGATGTGGATGGGTATCAAAATCTACTGATGTGGTACTGCTACCATCACATCCCACACCTACTGAGCCATTATCAAAACACAGATTTTGATGCTTCAGTTCTGTACTATTCAGAGACTAGATGTCAGAGCCAACGATGTTGAACCCTCTCTGCCTTCTCTGCTCAGTGAGTTGCCCAGCAAATCAGTCCAGCTGAGGAAACAGACATCATATTTTACAGAAGCATTATCGCATGGGCTTTATAATATAATATAACTTCATTTTTCACATGAAGAAGTTTTACATACCCTTTAGTGTTTTTACATGCCTTTTCTGTGGGACAGGATTGGGATTTCTCCCTCTGCTCCTGTGAACAGCGCCAGTAGCTGCCTGAAGCAGTGACATTGTGCCACTATTACTTCAGGAGTCCAGGGTCATTGGCCTGGGGTAGCAAGCCCAGTGAAGAGCATATGAATGATTACAGATTCATCGAACCGCGCTGCCCTGACCAAAATAGATGGATCAACCAATCACAACAAACTGGGCCCACATGGGGTAGGGGGGTTTGAGGTGACAAGAGCATCAAAAAAGTGTCTCTGACAGAGAGAGGATGGAGGACTATCAGGAGGACTGAGTTGCAGAGTGCACTGTTCGGCCCCCCAAGGGGCCCAAATTGTACATAACAGCAGCAATAGCTTCCCACTTCATAACCCTGCTGATGTCCTGTCTCTTAGCACTTATCAGCCATGATTAGGCATTAGTTGGATTTGGCCATCCTAGTCTACATGCACCTGGAGAGGATCGATTTATTAATGATAAAGTCTGCCTCTGCTGCACTATAGGTAGTATTATATATCAGTATTCACCTATTCTAGTCACAAATATTCGTACAGTTACGTACAGTTATTACATACACCTCAGTCCTTTTGTAATAAAATGTTAGACTTAATAAAACTGAAAATACTGACAGTAGTAACGGTACTGTAATTCAATCCAAGCAGCCCGACTTATTATCCTCCAAAAATCTGCAGTGGTCAATAAAAAAACTGTGTGTGCAATCTCATGCTGATAACTGGTACATCCTGTCCAGTTGATCTAATTTATTTCCCTTTTCAATAAAGGGCCTCCTGAGGCACAGCGGCACACACAGACAGACATGTGAGTCTTTGACCGTCTGTGAGTGTCTGCTCATTAATTAGGCCAGGGAATTCCACTGGCCCTCATTCTGAAGGGGAGCAAAGGTACCAGATGGACTCAGAGAGGGGTGTTAACATAAGACAAAACAAAATGGACTGAGAGGATGGGAGACAGGTAGGCTTTCAAAAGAAACAAAACACACACTTTACATATCCACACACAAACATTTACAGTGTTGTCAAAATTGTCACAAAAGATCAGTGAAAACCAAGCCCTCTACTCCTGTCCTGACCCTTAACAACTCATGACCTAATAAGAATAATTTTCCAACACTGTAAAATGTTATCAAAGCACTATCAAACTGAATATGTGTTCCACGCTTGAAAAAAGGCATAATCTGCCTTAAAGCCAGCTAGGCTGTGTTTGACCCATAAATACCCTGTTTGCATTTTGACGCAGTAAATCCTCAACCCTCTCCTGGTATATTCAGAGTCAAAGGAGCTTAAGAAAAGATAGAGCGATGAATTTGTGGCTCATGAATACAGTTAATGTTGTTTTTTCACAGCTCATATGTTGCATGATTTGATTTTCTGTCATTGTTATTTTAGCGCTTAATCTTCTGGGATTGGAACTCTCAGGGGTAAGTGTATCTTAGCCCCGCTGATGGACGGTGATTTAACGCCAGTGTTGGCTCTTCAAGTAAACACTAAGATGTTTACAACTTGGGTTTATTAGATTCTAAAGCAGAAAAGTTGTTTTTGACAGTGTTATGAGCTGCTAAGAGCAACAGATTTTGCAACTTTAGGATAATATTTTGGTAATACAACAGACTGAATCTTAATACATGCCTCTTCCTTATTCAGAATCTATCACATCCTCTTGCACTTGTTTTTCTCCCTTGTTTTGTTCTTGTTTTTCAAAACTGTAAAAATATCAGAGGATGTTATTCAACATTTTGTCATCAGAATGTTCTGATTTCATTTTGGTTAATGGAAAGTGATAAAGAAGAGCAGATAGATCAGTTAATGTATGATGAACAAGGGTGAAGTGTGCTGGATACATTAAAAAAAATGCAGAGAGAGGAGATGACAGAGTGAAACTGAATGGGCCTTTAGACTGAGAGAGTCAGGAAAAAAACCTCTGTATATAGATAGGAGCCAGTGAGAGAATGGAGCAGTCGTGATAGATAGATGAAGAGGGAGGGTGAGCGAGGGAAGGAGCTTCTTGATTGCTGGTCTCAAGCAGTTTGACTGCTCGGTGACAGCGTGCTCCTGCTCCGACCATACGGCCTGTCTCCTTAGCTAACAGCCCAGCTGCACGGGGAATGTCCCCGGGCCTGACATTTTGACACGGGCGCCACGTTGACAAATAGCTGGAGTTTTCACCTCCTGCTACACTGTCTACTTCCTGCTAAACCAGCCCTGGCTGACTGTATGAAGCGAGAGGGCGGGGGGCTGACAGATCTGCTGTCAGGGCCGGGAGGGGGGCTGCTGATCGAGGTCTCTGTGGGTGGCAGACTTCTACAAAGAGGGAGGGGCTGGGTGGCACTGGCCATTGACAGAACATTTGAGCCAGTTTTCAGGGCTCTTTGCACACAGGTTACTACAGCCATCTGATACACAGACCTCGTCCTATACATCATGCCAGGGGGAGTTTGTCAGTTTGGTTCTGGCGAGGCATTGGTGTGATCACAGCACAGCACAATATTATAAAGTGAGCACCCATAAATCAGATGAGGTGTGTACACAATATGAAGGTGTTTGAGAGTTAAAGGTTGTGACACATTTTATTATTATGTTATTGTAACTATTTTAAAGTCTCCAACCACTTGAATTTTGAGAGGACACATTTTTATAATTAGCGAAGGCACTGACAAACAAAAGTGCATGTTTTTTATTTTAAGGTTAAAAAAAAGACATTTTGTACTGTAAAGAATGTTATTCTGAGATGATTATGGGCTTCCTTAAAACTTTTGGTTAACTTAATGTTAGATTAATATGTATTTATTGAAAACAACAATAAAAAACATAAGTGTGATTTTTTTTTCAGGTTACTCAAATTGTATTGAATATTTAGTGTTGTGGTTTACTTTGCAAAGCATTCCTTTATTAAAGGCCAAAATGTTTCATTGGTATTTTTGATCCTGTTTCCTAAAGCAACACTTAATGATGAAAACTGTCCACTGGGATAGTCGTTAGTATGAAGATTATAGAAAACCTTATTGGTGCTCATTATGTGTGACATTTTGGTAAAGTCCCCTTTAGTGTAAACAAAGGCAAACTATGTTGCTAGTGGCTTTTGTATTATAAAATGTTGAAAGTGCTGTTTTGGTATATTGATTAACTAGTGTTATATCTTGTTCCACTTTAACATTAATGCTCTTTTAGTAAGGCAGACTAGGATGTATAACACATTTTATCTCTCTTTTCAAAACCAACACTTTGGCTGTCCTATACAGCATAACAACAATGTTGGCCAATGTAAGTGTTATCAACACTACTATTTCAAACATTTGAAAAGATGTCATCAATTTGAGATCAACTTCAGTTAGACAATTTTTTAATATGGGAACTAGCTTGACAACAACAGATCTCAGCCAGTAGACTTTAAAGTAACTAAGGAGGGTGAGACTTGTTATAGACATTTCAGTTGACTTCATATCCTCTCTCCCTTTTACTCCAATTCCTTAATTGAATTCATTTTTTTCTGTGGAAAAACTACATAATGAGTGTCCAAAACCTGTTTGCTAATTTCTAGTTAAACTGAAACTGAATGAGTTGTCACGAGTGATACTTTAACAATATGAAATAAAGCAATAATGTGATGGAACAGTGGTAAAATACACCAAACTGCTCAATGAAGAGTACATGATGAGTATATATAGTCACAAGCAGTTTAATCAACTTTGAGATGTTCAGATGAGGCGATCATAGAGAACTGTGTTGTTACCATACCAACAGACATTACAGACTATGAACCAACCATCATGGCTGATGTGATTATGTCGCAAGGAAGAGGGGTAGGTGGAGTAGCTTTCTACTAATTTTTTATGCCAATTATCTATTATATTATTATATTACTGAAGAACATAAGCTACTTTCCTGAGAATGTCTCATTTTTCAGTCTGTTGTGGAAAATCCACCGTGCTAGTTGTCCTGCAACCCTGCCGGACTGAATCCTGCTTATTATACATAGTTTGACCAAGAACCTGGGTAGTATTTGCTTAAAATATCATTCAAGTACTCTTAGATAAATGGTGATGCACTAATATTTATATCTACATTTTTTGCCATAAAAATGTCCAAAAAAAAAAAACGATCCAGAATTCAGTCAGTGTTCATTTGTATGTCATGTACATGTTTATACATAATGTTAACATGTACATAAAGAAAACATAAACTACTCATTTAATATAAATACATTAATAAAATGCTCCTCAAATGAAGCAGAATCAATACAACTGTAATCATTAGTTTAGACTGACAAATAGATTGTCCTGTGTGCATAAGGATCTGAATTAAGATCAGGTTTGAGGAAACAGTATAATTTGCCTTTGCACTGTCACCATTTCCTTATCAATGTTCCTAATTAATATAATGACATATGTCTGTCAGGAGAGGTTGTCAGAAAGAATGGCAACAATGGAGTGAGGGAATTAATCATGGTAGAAAAGAGATAGTGGTATAAATTGTTTCTCAATTTTACACAAAATTTAATCAGTACAACCTCAAATGTCTGTGGACTTGTGATTTAAAGCTTACTCAGCATTAAACTCTGCATCAGCGATTTCCCCAAAATCAGCATAAATTTCATTGATATAAACAATATTGTCTTTTTCAGTTTCAGTATATGTTATAAACATGATTTATGCTGTCCAGTTCTAGTCTGACCTGATCATTAGTCTTATTGTCCTTGCCTCAGACTTCATAGCAGATCAAGTTTGCTTGCTTGATTGACACTGTCACTAAAGCCACAAATGCCGTCCTCTTTGAGCAATTATTTTTCTTCCTTGGGGATATTTTTTACACTCAGTCTCACAAAAGGAAAAATACAGACGCAGTAGAAATCAGTTCGGTTTGTTCTTGTCTCCACAGCATATACTGATCCATCTTATATAAAGACAGGAAGTGTATATTTAATCCGAGCCTCCTTTTGCCACAGGTGTCTGCTTGTTTTGGACTACACACTGTCTTTCACACACTCTTTTATGGGGAACTTACAGGTGTGTGAAAGCTTCCGCCCTACGTTTCTGTGGGGGAGTCTCTGTGTGAGTCAGCTGGGGTGAAAGCGTTGCGCCTCGGTACCAGTGGGGCTTTAAGTGCTGGCGGTGGGCTGTTATTATGGGACTGTATTGATTAATCCCCTCGCCTGTATAACCTCCAGCTCACTTTGAGGTGTCCCCAGTGTGCCTGTGCCTGCGCTGAGCACACGCTGTGATTAATGCCCATCTCCTGAGTCTACCCCACTACAGAGCACCATGTCAGGCCAGATTTGTCAGCTCACAACTATAGATTAGTCTACGTCTCCTCCTCAACTTTGGAGCCACTGGTGCCCTGTAGTGTAAATCTGTCCCCTCTCTTCCTTCATGCTCAGCACCTGTCCCCTGGGCGAGGAGATGGCAGATGCATTAAACAATTCACTTAACAGATAAGCTACAATGCGCTTGACTTTCTTTTTCACATACCCCCCCTCCACTCATCCTTCCTCCCTCTCTTTCCTCGTATCTCCCGCTGCTGAAATGGAATTGGATCAAAGAAGGAGAGAAGGGGGGTGATGGGTTAGAAGGAGGGGTCCTCATTGGGTTTTGTTGAAATATTTATAGGTCAGGGTTGACTGGTTAAATTGAATATCTATGCTGATCTCACTTGCCTGTTTAACTTGCGGCTAGGCAAATATGTTTCCTAGGTGATAACCTTTTATGTACCAGTCTGACTTCATTGAAATGCATAGAGATAAAAATGTGTCACACTTCACAGCCAAAGCCAGGCAGCCACTGATGCTCGATTATTCAAATGATAATTGACCCCCACCTGTAGCTTGCTTATATTCAGAAGTCAATCACCCCGTCGGCTGTTAAAGATATGGAAGAAAATACGTTCTGTAATTTACATTACAAACCACTGGTGAATGTCAAGTACCCCAGGCGAGCCATTTGTGTGGAGAAGAATGGGAAAAATATATGGCCAATTATGATTTCCAATCTTTTTAATAATTTAAATGCTGTTGATATGTGAATTACTGGCAGCATAGCTCTCAGCCGCGTGCCCTGTTTATTTCCAAGCAGTGTTATTTTCTCCCTAACAAATGACTTGATGTTAATCTTCATATATAATTTTCATTTGTCTGATATAATGGTTTCTAGTGGCTTGCTGTCAAAGGCTGATAAATTGACAAGCAGTATCATAGCACTGGAATAAACAACACAGAAATGTTTGTTGGCCAAGACAGGATTTATTTTTTTCAACCATAGGGCACTCATGAAAATGAATGAATGCATATTCATGTACACACATATATGCAGACCCATTCAATCATCTGATACACTACCAATACAAGCTCCGATCCTCACCTGTTCAGAGTTTTGCCAGTGGCCTGTTCATGTCTCCCCAGCATTACCCCCTGTGTCACCATGTGATCTTTGTTAGCATGAGCAATATGTTTATACGTCACCAGTTTCATCGAAGAAACACATGATATAGATACAATTTGCATAAATTTCCAAATAGAAGGCGTGAACGCATGCTCGGCAACCGTGGCTGTTTGTTTAAAGCCAGCCAAAGCTCTATAATTAGCAGTGTTTAATTATGGAAATGGCTGCCGAGGAGAATTTCAAACACACTTCTTCCCTGGATCATTAGTCACAGGGGCAAAAAAAATGAAATGCTTTCAGCAATGAAGGGTTCATATTTCAAGCTTATAGCTGCTAAAAGGGTGTACTCAGAAAATCAATTTTATGAAAGTCCGTTCAGCACTAAAGGGAGTTCCATGCAACTAAGCAATTTTGAAATAATGTCGGTGGGGGCCTGATTCATGGACGGTAACAGGACTTTGCTCTCTTTGCCTGGGACATTATCCTCTAAGCCCAGGTCAGGGGCCAACCTCTGGTTTAAATCAACCTCTGTTTAGCATAACTCGATTCTTAAATCGCTGCCGGCTACCCGACGCTGAATAGTTAAGTAGTCTTCAGCAGGCAGAGATCAGGCACTGAAGCGGATCAAAGCTGATGAAAGCTGTCTGAGGACTTAAGTGGGAGGGGAGAAAGTTCAGGTAAACTATTGAAGGTGACCTGACCTTGACTTCATGAAGCACTAGTTACCCCTTACCACAACAATAATGTCTTAACCTTAGCCACAAGCTCACACGCTGACAGTAAACACATTATTTTGTATGCCTCTCAGCACAGAGGGGCCCTCCATGCTTTAAATCCAGTCTCGGCAGCTTCTTTTGATAGCCCCTCACATTAAGGAGGGTGTCATTCCCTCAAACCGAGGATATGGAGGACACATGTGCAGGCTCTCCCAAGCTCTGGAAATCACACATTGCCCACGCACTCTATGGGAGGCCCCAGTGTTCATGGCTTGTTGTGGGCCTTTGGTGTCTTTCTGTGGACTCCGGTGGCGGTGAACATACAGGGGACATTTTTGTTGGGTTTAAGCTGGGAGGTCAGATATAAAAATGGCTACAGCTGCACTGGGACGGCTGGCCCATGCTCCTCACAGGGGATTCCCATTAACCAGATTGATTGTTTCCTCTCCTCTCCTCCTTTGATTCATGTCTTCCATCTGAGCTCTAATGAGCCATCGGCCGTATGGCACCACTCAGGGCATCTGTGCATCAGCCTCTGTACTGTACATGGCTAATGGGAGGCACATATCCCACTGTAAATGAACACACACACATATGCCGTATGGACTCCTCAGATTTGTCTATCTATGCAGATTTTCTGGCAAGTTTGGCTTCATTTAAACACCTTGTCTATTCAAATAAAAAGGCTTAAAATCTGACTTTGAATAATCATAAATGTACAATTATGTCTACTGCTTAGTTAGCATCAAAGTGCCAGAACAAAGCAGATCCCAGACGAGGACATTTCTGCACCGAGCACATGCACACATGTTATTTATTCCACCACAGAAGAGAGGGGGACAGCTTTACAGCCCTCCACCACAACCATTATTTACGGCCTCAGCCACCCATATTTCCTCCATCATCCACTTTTATGGTACACGCAGAATGATAATTATGATAACAATAATAACTACCCATATAAAATACCTTTACTGCGCTTGGGAGTGTAACTGAGCTCTGGTCTCTGTGTTTCTCAGTGGAGAGTTTAAGCAGGCACATGTTTCCCTTCAACGTGAAACTCCTGCAGGCCTGCATCTGACATTGATTTCTCAGATATGCTTTGGAACATTTTTATTCAGGATAATTTTCTACCTTGGGGATTTTTGGGGTGCAAAGGCTGTATAGCAAGTCATTTAGCATGTTTGAAGATTTGGTACTATGTTTTTTTTTTCTCTACTGCTAAGCTTAAGTCCGTCTTCTTTCATAGTGCAACTGGAGGTAATATCTTCTTTCTCTGTGTGTGGTGGTTCACCACATCAAAAAGGAGTTGAAATTTATCAGAATTCTATTGTTTTATGAATCGAAACATTTTTAATTGCATTGAAAACCTATACTATTTGGCTGTCATACTGCAGTGGGATATCAAAGATTCTAACTTTTTGCTCAAGGCTACAGCTGATTGTAACCCTTTGAAGGGGTGATGATGATGCACCCATAATTTCATCTCATCAACTCTGATATACTCAGGCAGATGATCCAGGATGCATGGTTCTGGATTTTTTTTTCTAATGTGTTGATATTGCTAAACTTGTTTCCACCGATACCAATATTGAAACTAACATGTATCTTTTTTTTCTCAGTCAAAAATAGCTTTGTATGCCTTTTTGAGAGCAAGGAGTAGCACTTTGCAGACCAGAAGATCTGTGTAGCCCAAAATAAAATGTTAATTTTTCAAATTAGAATTAATTCTCACAACTAAACAACATCTTTAACCCACTTCAAGGTTAATCAGAAACAAAATGTAAACTTGAGCTGAAAGATAGTCTATTGATTCTAATGCTTTTATCAATGGCTAAGATATTGATGTAAATATATATATTATTTTACAATCCCTGATACCAATAAGTGACTTTTTGAACCATTATTTGCTGCTACCATTGTGCCAAAAAGATGGTCCATCCTGTCTTACATTAAAATTTTAGCAGGCAAAGCACCAAGTCAAGCATGACTATTCCATAATGGATGCAGAGGAAAAAAAAGCCTGTTAATGACAGAAAAACTTAGACGTTAATAAGGTGAAAGAAATTTACTGGACAAAATGTTTTTTTTAAGTGTTGGGAAAAAGATATGTTTATTTACTTTGAAGGAACGCAGTGAAGAGTTACTATGACAAGTCCTGTATTCAACACTATGTTTATATAGGCTCTGTAGACTCATATATTTAACGTTAGAACATAGCTCAGTAGTTTTATGGTGAAATATTAGTAGGAAAATATGTCTTGTTGTACATAAAATGAGTGGTATAGCATGAGGCATTAAAGATGTAACATGTAGAATCTTCAGGATATTGATTATTTAAATGTTTAAATTGATCACAAAAATGACAAATCAGTTATACATAAACTTTAAGCACCTAGAAAAGTGCCAGCAGTTTTCAAAGTCAGTGAAATTTGTGATTCTTAAAGTTGTAACATGTCATGACTTGTTGTGTTGACCCCAGTGACCATGACAGACGCAGCATGCTATATAAAAATTTAGTGTTGATTAATGCAACTCAGGTCTGTGTGTTGTGTGCTGCTTACCAATGGCAGACAACAACACACAGACCTGAGTTGCGTTGTTTGGCTGTGGTCCGTTTTGTTGCCCAAAGTTCCTTGCGCTATTTAGTAATGTTAGATTGAGAACATTATTAAATAAAACCAACAGTCCAGAACCAAACTTTCTGTTTCGCAGATGAATTTTACATAATGAGGAAGAAAAGTTGTGAACGGAGGACTACCTCGTTTACACTGCAAACAATCCCTGAATACTATGCAAACAGCCCACAACACAAACCAAGAAGTCCACTTTTAAGAGCTTTCCTCCTTCAATAAGTGAATGCCAGGCATTCACTTATTGAATAGCCACAAAATGGAAATGTTGGTTCACAAAAAATACTTTTTATGGAATCAAGTTTCATTGAACAGAGTCCTCAGTTTCATACTCAAAGCAAAGGGTGAAGGCCAGCAGAAAGGACAGCAGATCAATCTCTTTGGTCTCTACTAGTCATCTCTTGTCAAAGGTTTGGTTAAGAGCCTCACAGTGGGAGATTTTACATCTTGTTCATTGGATAAGTGTTGGCGTTTGAAAAAAAAAAAAAACTACATAAAATTGCCTTTTGTCCTCATTTACCTTCATAAATTTTCCCAACTGAAAATTTTAATGTATGTTAAAATAAACATTGGATATCTGTTGTTTTCATAAAGAAAGTGTGGTCCAAAGAGAGATAAACATAGACATGGAGGTGAAAGAGAGCTCAGTTAAGGGGTAGATGGGTGTTAAAGCCTGGATGAACTGCAGATGAACTGAGCGAGCAGAGGCAGAGCCATAAACACATGCTGCTCTGTGTTATTGATTGGGGAGAATAAATGAATGTTTGCTAAACATATTAGATCACAGAGGACACAGCTCTCACACTGGCTGATCTGCAGGGTGGCCCGGGGTCTCATCTGTTTGTGTTTGCTCAACTATGTGAGCGCTGGTATGCACTTCAAATGACGTGTGCATGTAAGAGTGTGATTTAAAGGTGCTTGTTTGTGTGTGGTTGTGCTTTTTTGTTAGATACTGATCATGCATTAAACAATGCATCTATGCTTTGGCCTTGGAGCAATCTACTGCTTCAACTTGCCTCAGATCAGACAAACACACATACATACACACACTGTTCACCTCACCTGATTTGAGCCTGAATACCTCTTATTTCCTGCACACTGTATGTGGGGAGAGCTGTCTCTAGAGGTCACTGCAGTTCCATGGGTGACAGATGCAGCTGAGGCCAGAAACAACATCCTGTTCAACACATCCACTGAGACAAAACGCACAGACTGAGGGGAAGAGTGAAACTGACTGAAGCCAGAATATCAGACTGTCCGATAGTTACACAGAGCCACACAGCTATAAAACACTTCTCTTCACCAACTGTTGCAGGTCCAAGTCAGCATGATGCAGTGTTGGCTGCTTATGAGGGTGATATCACATTAAAACTGAGAGCTCTATGGCTGTAGTTCAAATAACTGCTGCTGGATAAGAAAGGAAATGAAATCTATTTAAAGTTGTCGTCCCCCTGGTGTATTTTCCTCTCCCTATTCTTCCACATGACAGCATATGAAAGAATTTTCATCAAACACCAATTTTTGATTTATTAGAGAGGTGAATAAATTTCTTTGAAAAGCACTTTTTTATTGTAACAGCTTTAATCATAAGGTTGTTTTTTTTTTTTTGGTGTTTCATTAAAAAAAATTTCAGGGTGCCATTTGGCCCAGCATTAAATCCTGCTCCATGTAAGATAGGTGTAAGTCCAACTTGAAGCTCTTTTATTAAATGCTATTTCTCTAAATTTATTTCTCTGTTCACTGTCATATCAGACTGGCTATTTATTAAAGCCTAAGGTCAAAGCAAAAAATAAATTGATAAAAAAATAGATTAGGATAAAATAAAATTAAACCACTTTATTAAACTTTAAACTAAAAAAGCAGGAGGAAAAAAGGAGGGAAGTCTATTGTACTTCTAGAATTATAACAATATTTATCAGGACATTAAAGTTGACTTTATTCTTGACATACTTCAAAAACCTTTCATCAACTTTCTTCTTAACTTTATTTTTTTTGACAATGTATGTCAAATTTATTCTGAATGTTTCATTTTGACTTTTTATTTGAAGTAGTTTTTCAACTTTACCCCCAGCATTTCAATTTCATTCTGGCCATCTGAGTTTTCTAGTCATTTTTTTTTTTTTTTTCGAAGTGCATCATGACCTTCTCCTCTTATTATATTTTTCATGACTGAACCTAGTACACAACTGTTTAAACCTTTATTAGTGTTTTAACAGAAATTACCCCGATATCACTTTTGCAAAATTCTTTTTTTAGATGTATGTAATTTGAGCTTTGTAAAGACAGGATAGTACGGAGAGTCAGAAAGCGCAGAAAGAGAGAGAGGGAGTGGGAAGTGACATGCAGGAAATGAGCTACATGCAAGATGTAAAACTACATCCTCTGTACATGGAGTGTTGGCATAACTAGACTACCAACTCCTTGTTTCAGCAATGATTTCAATACAATAATGCACACTTTGTTTATTAAGTAATGTTTATGATTTCTAAAACAGTCAAGATCATGCTTTGTACATACTTCTGTGTTTGCTACTTCATAATATCATGAAAGTAGAGTTTAGTATTGTTTGGATCTTTTGCTAAATTAATGGTTCTTAAAAAAATTAAGACCATGCCGGTGTGTAAAATGTTTTTGATACAGTACTTCAAAGAAAATAAAGAGTGTTAATATTGTTTTGTCTTGTTGTGGCCCATATGATAATGCTTCAGATGCCTGTAATGTCCACACCACTTAACAGAGAAGGCAGACAGGGTTCAGCATCTTAGTTCTTACATGTAGTGAGTACTATCCAAATGAAATCTGTGTTAAGATCTGACTCTTTTTGTATATACTGGTGTCACATCACTTCTGGATTTTTAATGCCCATCCCTTTGAGTCAGTCATTCATGTTGAGTAAAAGTTTGTATCTATTTCTTTTTAGTAACTGTATTTCAAACATGTTCATACTCTTTATTCTCTTTATTATTTCCATTAGTTATAGTTCTCTAAAGAGTGCTAGAAAATATGTCAAACCATATTTAAATACTATTGTACTATACTAACTTGTTTAATTTTACTTTTCGTCAAGAAATCATTTTGACTCATCTTTACATAGTCAATGATCAATTGTAAATTGATATAAGATTAAATAACGCTTCTTTTGTCTTTCTGACTACTTGAAGCACTTTTACAAAGCAGTTCACATCTACCCTTTCATACCCATTCACTCTCACATTCACTCACTGATGGTCGAAGTTTCTATGCAAGTCAGTTATCAGTATTTCCTAACACATTCACACCCTTTCATACCTAGTTATATGCCACTGACACAATAGTGGGAGCAATTTGAGGTTAAGTGTCTTGCCCAGGGACACAACAACATGTGACAACTAGGGCTGGGCTCGAACCTACAACCTTTCAATCATTGGTAGAGCTTATTAAACCACCAATGCCCCATGGTGAATGCACAGACATTTTGTTGAAGCAATAAAATCTAACATTTTCTTCTTGAAACTGTCGATTCACTGTTGAACAGTATAACTTTTAACAGGGGGAATGGTGTTGATCCATTGTTTTTTCACTCTATTTTGCTCATCACTCATTCTTTTTTACTTTATAGCTTCATCCATCACTACCATCTTCCTCAGCCTTTAAATTAAACAACACATAGCTGAAGGAGTTTTAACTAGTGCCATAAATGCCTCATAACTCTAGTTATTAGTCCAACCTGCTGCCACTGGTTACATGACAGTGAAAGCAGGAGACCTGGGTCATGCTCCTTGTTCAAAGTTATTGTACTCTGTAGCTTTTAAACAATTTTAGGCAGAAAACTTAATGGCTTTTAAAGCTACCTGCTCATCATCAATGTACTCATGAAAATGCATGTAAAATAAACCGCCTGCTTCTAGTAATTAATAAAGATTTAATGGCATTATAAAATGATGATCTCCACTTTAGATATATCATTTTAAAATGTGGTCAATAAGCATTTTTCTCACAGTGACTCTTAATGTAAACAGTCTTTTAACAGAGCATTAGGCCTCACATCTTTGTTTGACCAACAACATTACAACACTGATTCAGTACTGCACTCTTTGACTAGTTTGAAAATTCATCAGTCTAAAAAGTCAAGTAGTTCCCAGTCCTACTCTCCAGGACCCTTTCCTGTATTCAAGCTCTCTTCTTAAACCACTAACTGTTTGGGTTATTATTCATTATCTTAACCCTTAACCTCTGGACTGTGTGTTCACATTTTAATAAGCAGCTTGGTCCTCAGATCCTGAATTGTCTTAACGAAAGGTTTTAAGCATTAAAAAGGGAAAAGATGCCCAACGATTTTCCAGCCACAAGCAGCTCACAGGAATGATCATAAAAAAACAAAAGCAGCCTCATCCTCTCCTTAGTGTTTGTTATGCCTTTCAACTATTATTTTAATCTGCTACAGGAGTCAGAAAAAGGGGAAAACATGTTGCCAGGCGCCTCTTTCCCACTAATTCTATTACACTGGGTTATTTTTAAAAGTTCCCTTACTAAACATTTACTGTCAGTCGTACAGTGGGAGCTGCTGTTCCATATGCTTTGTTTGTATTGTGGTTGTGGTCGCAGTGGGGCAGAACCCGCCTGCTTGCAGCGAGCTAGTGGCAGCTACGTGGTCCATCGTGCCAAGTTCAAAATTAGTAACAAATTTAATATGTTCTCTGCTGGCATCCGGTGCCTTTTGTGGAGTGCAAAACGCTCAAATGATAGTTTGTCAAGGGGTCTCTCTGAAAGACCACAACAAGGCCTGATATAGAAACTCCATGTGTGGGGGGGGGATCTAAAAGAGAAGACAAAATCCAGAGCAGATGCGGATAACGTCAACAGTGATGAGGCTAAGAAAGCTGAGGCACTAACACAAGACCACCAAGACAAACTCAGCTCTCCCTCCCTCTTACTGGCAGAAAGGGAGAACATTTGCTCTGGGCTCCTTCACCACGGCCACAACCTCAAGACCAAACTATTAGCATGACCTAAACGACTAAACCATGCTCCTGTTAATGGCATAATCGCGGCGGGGAAGTGATTTATGGCTTTCATTTTTAGGGATCACTCTGCCCATAGCTCCTAATATGGAGGGAAATATCTGTTTTCACTAAGGCAGCCCTCCCATAGTGCCGTATAGGTTGTTAAAGCATTGGAAAAGAACATATTGGTGCCATAAATCTAGATTTCAAATAAGTCGGCATAAAACATAATGTGGGATTAAAGAGGGGGACAATAGCGGAAGAAGTTAAACCAAAGTAAAGGTTTGCAGAACATCTTGGCTTGGATAAAACGTCCAGAAGTTTGAGATGATTTCTATTAATGATTCTTCATTGACAGCTCTTTTGACCTCCTTTAACATCCATCACAACCACTGCTGTAGCAATGGTTTAAGGATTTACAACACATTATAAAAGTTGAGAGGATTCGTCTTTATTTTATGTATGAAATAAAGAACGTATGTATCCCACAGTTTTAGTAGGATTTGAGTTCATGGGTATGGATAATTCCTCTATTACATGCAATACATCAGCCATTATCTTTGTGCTTTATGTGTGGTACAGGGCTGGATGATAAAAATGTAAAAAAAAGTGACACTGCAATATCTTTTCTCTCCGAAAAGGAAACAGAAATTTATTCCAAATCAATCATGTAAGTTTCTGCGGCTTAAAAATTGATGATTAACAGTTGAGGCTCAATTATACTTTCAGGTTTAAAGCGGGCAAAAACACTAATTTCCCCTTAGCATAAATAAAGTATTTGTCTATTTATCTTACCTCTACATATCTACTTATCCAGAGTGCTACACTATTTTTGATAGTATAGTGAATTGAGGTGTAATAAATTAACTAATATGAAAACTTACACTGTATTGCCTTTGGATGGTTGCGACTTGTTTTTAAGGATCTTAGATCAAACCAAATGTTTCTTTGTTCTAAATTTTCAGAGAGGGACGAATAGTGATGACATGCTCACTCCAAATATTCATATTTTATTCAAATAACACAAAGCGGCAGACAATATGGGCATCGAAGTGGTGTAGCAGGTAGTGCACGTGCCTCACAGCAAGAAGGTTGCTGGTTTGATCCCCTTGTCTGGCAGGGCCTTTCTGCGTGGAGTTTGTCTGCTCTCCCTGTGCATGTGTGGGTTCTCTCAGGGCACTCCAATTGTCTCCTACAGACCAAGGTCTAAATAGCCCTTAAGTATGTGTTTGAGAGTGAATGGATGTTTGTTTCTCAATGTGGCCCTGCCACTGGCATGGCGACTGATTCAGGGTGTACCGGGCAATGCTGGGATAGGCTCCAGCCCCCTGCAACGCAGAAAGTGATAAGCGGTATAAATAATGGATGAACAAAGCTTATATCAGATTATAATGTTAATTTGACTTGTGTGTAGCTCAAGCAGAGGAAGAGGACATAAACAAGTAGAGGAAACCTTATTGATTTAGCTGATTTAGTGCTTTGAAGAAACTAAGGGAGTTACCTTCCATTTTCATCTCCAAAAAGGGTTAAAAAGTAAAAGCTCTCATTGCTGCAACAAGGGAGAAGATGGGATTTATCTTTGAGTCCTCAGACAGTTAGACTCACCAATGTGAGAGGGACTTCACAGGAGACCTACTTCTTATTGGTTGCTGTTTTTATTCAGGAGTAGGAAATGCATCACACTACAGGTGATAAACAAGAAATTACAAACAAATGACCACTGAAACAACGATACTGTAGCATTAATCACAAACCGAAGCTACTGATTTTCCTTGGTTAATGATAATCCAAGTGCATAATCACTTTACTTCACTAATTCCATTTGCACTGTGAAGAAAGCTTAAACATGCAACATTATGGTTTTGTTAGCCCACAGATGTACACAGAGCTGGTAAATAGCATACACTGATGGCTAAAACTCCAGGTTTAACACTTTTTGGAGTTTCTTACAACATAAGGGAAATCACAGCTTATCAAAAAATGTTAATTTATTCATACAAAAGTGGAAGCATCAGGCTTACAAGTATGCACACGCTGATTATGTCTGTCAAATGCCCATATGTATTTATTTTATTTCATTACGTTTGTTATAAGGCTACATTGTTTTATCAGACGTTTAATATCTATTAGTGTAATTTCAAAATGAAAGTATAAACTTTGTTTGATCTCAGTCTTTGTCAGTGTCTAAAAATGACTCGAAAAGCTTGATGCATGTACATTAATCTTACAATTTACCTTACCAAAGCACATACATTCCCTGGATAATTGGAAAATGTGATGTCATGTGATTTTCTTGCTGATCAATTATCACAGTATTGATGTGTCAGGATATTATCAAGTTGCAGACCATGTATCCCACACTGTTCTGTATCTGGAGGTACCCAGCCCTGCCACATTTTCAACTATTACCCTGAGCGTAATAAAAGCATGCAGAGAGAATGGTGGTGAGAATGAACCAAAGCCTGTTAAAAATACAAATGCTGAATGAAAAAAATCATTACCTTTCTGTGTAAAATGCTTTAATTATTTGTGGCAATAAACTTTTGCAAAACATTAATTAAAAAAACTCATATAACAATGATGATAAAATCATGATCAACTGCGCAGCCCCTCATGAAGGCAAAATTTAATGATAATATATTTCTTCTAGGAGACGCATGATGCCAATCGATTATAACTGGAGTTTGTTGTAACCTAAAAGAGAGGTGGGAAAACAAAAAGTGTAAAAAAATAGAATGGTTGTTGACTTTTTTTTTTTTCAAAACCTTGCTTGCTTGCATTTTCCCCAGGTCATTACAGCAGACAGTCAGCACTCAGGGGCTCTGTAATTTACTCTGCTGTAGTTTGGCCTCTGACCAGTAGAGGGAGGTCACTGATTTATTTCTGCCATGTTACAGCAGGAATCTGCATCCGCCTCCCCTGGCTTCTTGATTATGAGTGATTCTAAAAAAATGTGTCAGTTATTATTTTTAGACAGCCGCATAATGCAAGCACAGTGGGCTCTTTGAAGGCTCATTCATTATGGAGGAGATAAGCGTGCAGCGGCGGCCAGATTCCTCAGGAACAGGTCACCGGGCTCTGATTATAAGTGACTTCACGTCAGGCCATAAATATTTGTCGGCCCACCTTTGAAAGGCAGGCGAGCTGTGGCTCCTCTGCTTGCTTTTGCCACATGAAAGTGCAAATGGAAACACTTAGGGGTTGGGAGCTGCATCAGTCATAGCTGGAATAAGATGGCCAATAAAACAGGCGTAATTATGATGCTCCATCATTTGACACAGCTCAGGGGGCTTTGGGCTGTTTGCCTGCATGCTGTAAGAAAGAAATACCACCCGTGAATAATGGGACCTGTGCTTTTATGAGCGTGCTGTGTTTAAGGTTGAACTTTGAAAATGTGTGGTCTGTGTCACCTCCCTCCTCCTCACCCTCCTCCTCCTCCTCCTCCTCCTCCTCTCAGCTGTTTACCTTCCTGCTGCAGAATGTGGAGCGTGTTTCGACTGCCCCTCTTTGATGATTTGCACTGTATGGAAGCCACGTCATGACCTGCATGCCACCATAACAAAAACGCCTTGTAGTCAGCTGCTTGCTTGTTAGGATAATGCATGGGTCATGCATTGATGCTGCTTTATGTAAGCCTTGTTTGTTTGTGATAAACTATTCTGCACATGTTGGGGCCCCCGTTGAATCTATTCAGCAGATTTAATTTGATTTACAGTATGAAAGGCACTTTGAGATCTTAAATCCCTCCTTTTCTTCTTTTGAAGAGTTTTCTGTAGTTATTCATCATGACATGGTTGCTTAAAAGTGCACTTGTGCAATTTGGAGTCACTGAGCATGCATTGGTTTTTGAGGTCTGCATTGTCACAATAATGATAGGTTCCATCATCATGGAGATACTGTTCTTGGAAATGCCTCCACATTCCTTGGTGTGTCTGCATGATATATGAGGGCCATGAGTAACAGTAAGCAGAACTGATGTAGACATCAGGCAGGTGTGGAGACTCCATTAGAGCTAGCATCCATTTGACTTGCTCACCAGTGTCTAATCCAACACAGGAGCTTCACACAGAGAGGCAGGCCCCCAAGCAGAGCCCAGTGGAGAAGAGTGCTGTCGACACCATACTGTTACACAGCCCCGCTGTGAGTTTTCTTCCTGCCCGCATGATGCCAATGAAAGTAATGTAGTGGAAATAGTCTGTGTTCAGGTAGAGGAGCCTGTTCATTATAGGTGCTACTGCTACAGCCTCTCATTGTGCCGTATATCTGTGAAGAAGGGAGAGAAAAACAGTCAGGTGTGGAGTCTCCACCAGAGACAAGCTGTTGGCTTCTCATACTGGACTTCATCTGTCAAATCTGTGATGCTGCTGGCACAGGCTGAACTCAGGAAATTGGAGACATAAATTGAGGAGAATTGATAGTGCAGCTGCTGCTTTGCAGAGTCCTGTTGCTGAACATTGTTGCTGTCTGCAGTCCAAATGAACTGCTGTGGAGGGTGTCACCTGCACATCCTCACAATAATAAACTAACTGTGACACAGATCCTCTCCAAATCAGCCTGTATCAGCCAAAAACACAAGTTAAAGCTTATAATGTAAGTACATGTAGTTTGAAAGTAATATACTGCACGCAGGTCTGACAGTTTTTAATACACATAGAACCCTGTCTGTAACTATGGGTGTAGGTTTCCAAGAAAAACTGATGGAGAGCTTTTTTTTTAACCAGGAAGAACTATTCTCCCTTAAAGTATAGCATTTTTAAGTGTATCCCTTGAAAACTTGTGGATAAGCATACTCCAGACTTTATTTAGCCCTAATTTAACCTGTAAAATATCTTTGAGATTAAAAGTATCGTTTTCAAGAGTGTTCAGACTGAGACAGGTAGCAGCACATATAAACAAAGCTCCTGACAACAATGAGCTGAATAGGAAAACACAGAAGTAGATCTTTAACTCTTATGTATTAAAATAAACAAAATGACAAAATAAAAGAGCAGATATTAATATTGACTCTCCATAGACATAAGTGTGTTGGGCAGAACAAATGCTTCCACATGTTTGTATTAAAAAATGTGTTAAAAGCAAAACAAAATACCTTTTTTAAGATCTTTTTAATATCTTCACATCATAATCCATATCGTTTATGAAATGATAATTTCATGGCAAAAGTTTAAATTGCCTCTACACAATCTATCACAAGTCAACATGCCAAGACAACTAAAATGGTCCCTTAAAGCGAGTTAAAAGCTACACTTGTATTTTTCTCAACACTAAATGATAGTTGGACACAACAAACTGAAAGCTACACAGGCTACCTCAAGACACGACAACAGCTGATTTTGTTTGTCAGTCTACTACCATCTTTCCTTTTAGCTCATTCTTTTGTTTTTTGTTTTTTTGCATTAGGCTAATAATTCCATGACTGTGTTCAGTAGCAACTTTATAAAGATTAAAAATGTAACGGTGACCTTTAAAAAGTTCGCTGTTTAGTTGATCAATGATGTTCTTATTTTTAGGATCATTACCTATAAGGCTATAAGGTGCTTGAAAACCCAGAAAATGCATGAACTTTAAAAAACCCATATTTTTTCCTTAACTTGGGTTCATATATTCAATTTCAAAATAATTAGAGTATGTTCACAATCAGTAAAGTTCAAAAATCTTCTACTCTTCAAATACAGAGTACTCCTGATCCAGCTACATTGCCAGTCTGTCTGAGGCGATCTGTTGGACCTCCTGTCTTTCTTATGCCCCTCTCCCTACTTGGAGGACATTAAATAAAGCAGATAACATGTATGTTACAATGAATAGTAGCAAAGACAGTAGACGCATGGTCCAACTCAAGCAAAAGCTAAATAGTGTTAGACTGATTTGAATTTTGGATATATATCTGTTAAGTGGTCTTGCTATGACCAATACACCCTTTAAAAGTCAAACACAGACCCAACAGCAGGCATTAAAGGCCAACAGATGCCCAGCATAAAGGGGAAGAAAAACAGAAGGAAAGAGGGAGATTAAAGATGAGATGCGGGGGGATTATTAAAAGGCCATGACACAGAAGATTATTCTGGTGTTGGTGCCGCTAGTGTAAGGTCAGCAACAGAAAAACTACCAGTCAAGCAGACAAACATAAAAAAACAAACAAGATAACAGGAACAAGAGCGCGCATAGGGTAGCACACTCTGGGTACAATATTGGGATTCAGGCAACTCATAGAAGCGCCTCTCGTGCTGGCATCCTGTAAGAAGTTGTGTCATTGCGTTGTTTAGCCTTTTATGGAGGGATTGACCTGCTTATGTGTTTAAAGTAAACATGGCAATCTTTGCTCTTATTATCCTCTGAGTACCATTTGCACTACTTCTGCTGTGGTTACAGATGGCCCAAGATTGAGATTGACCTTTGCTTTTGATTTAGCATTTTGGCAATTGACACAGGGGTTAAATCATTGCATTAACAGGAGAGGTCATGAAAGCAGAGATTTAACCATAAGGTAACTTCTACAATACATTATTGGTTGGCCATGGCTTGCTCCTGTTTCTACAACATAACCTGAGAGAAGTATGTGATAAAGACCCCCCCAGTTTGGTCAGATGTCTCGGTCATTGCCAACTGAACTAAACAGGAAAGACCCTAAAGTGAGCCTGGTCTGCAAGGGGATCAAGGTCCTGGGAAATGGCAGCTCTTGCATCAATTTGTCCTCCAGCCCAGTACTTTGGATCGAGTCAGGGACATGACAGAGAGGGCAAGGGTGCTGGAGCAGATCACTCTGCCTGAACTGCGGCCTTGGTGATGGAGCAGGGGCCTGGATTCCTCCAAACACGAACAGCACAGGTCAAACACGGGTTATGGAAAGACGCAGGGGTCACAATGCAACATCTACCCAAACCACACAAAGCCAGCTTTTCATCCACTCTCTGGCCATTCCACCAAGTCCATAATTGTCTTTGACAAAACTCATTAGCGAAGACCTTGTAGCAACATCGACAATCAGAAATTCCATGGAGGGAGACATGCACAGAAACAATGTCCCACACACATTTCATTGCGCCTTTTGACAAAATGTAATGAAGTGTGTGTATTGTCCCCCTCATCTGAACCCTGAGCCACTGCCACAAAGACTTTGTTTTATGAGCCTGGGCTGCCCAGCGTGGGACACATCAAATGGCACCTCTATGCTGCTCCTTTGGTAAGACCAGAGGGCAAATTATTGTTTGAGACGTTGTTGTTGTTGTTGTTGTGATGGCTCCTATTTATTCAAAGGGGCCCTTGCTATCGTGTCAGAATAATTCATATTACTTTACATTGCAGGCACATGCTCATTAAGAGGGGGCCTAAATGTAAAGAGGACATTTGATGGACGCCCCTGACAGTTCTTTGTCAGGGATTAACCCCTCATTGACCTATAGTATTATATCCTACAACATACCACAATAATCATTATTGTTTTACTCATCAGGAGAAATTTCAATAAACGCAGCCAACATGTAAAACAAGGCCATGTCATTCTCACAATTCCTGTGATTCATTTTTTAAATGTTAATTGGGAGGGACAGAGGTCAGTATTACTTGAACACAAAAAGATCCAAAGTTGTACTTTAACAGTAACTTTTTAAAGAATATTTTTATTATTTTTCAAAGGTCTAACAAGATCAAAGAAGAAGAAAAACATAAAAATGAAAAAAGAAAACCAGAAAGACCCACCCTCCCCAAAAAGCACATCAGCTGGAAGACATACGTAAAAGACCTAGTAGTCAAACCACAAATCAGGCAAGAAAAGATATGTAAAATAACAAAGAAATGGAAAAAAGTGATGGCATCAAATATACTAAACATGGTCACAAATATGCAGCATAGGTGCAGGATATCTTAGCTCATTTTTAGTATAGAAAATGTTCAGCAAAGGTCCCCAAGTTTCTTCAAACAGGCTTCCGCTGTCTTCATTACATAGTCTCAATCTCAGTCTCTTCAGAGTATTAGCCATCTCGCCCATCCAAAGATCATAGGTGAAAACATGGTCCATATTCCAGACCCTCAAGATCCATTTTTTGCTACCACCATACCAAAAGAAACAGCCTCCCTTTCATATTTATTGATATAGGTTAAGAGGCTGGAAGCCCAGAGGATGGCTACAAGTGGTCAGGTTTCCAACGCTTTCCAAATGCAGCAGTTGAAAGTTTTTTCCCAGAATGAAAACAGATGACTACATGACCAAAATGTATGTGTTAAGTTACCATCACCAGATAGGGGGGATCATCAGAGGAAAAAAATATGTAATTTTTACCATGGAATAATAAATTCTATGAAGAGTTTGAAACTGATTGAGGTTATATTTCAAATGTACAGAACAGCCATGTATACTCCTCAGACTAGGGCTGAACGATTTATCGTTTTTGGATCAAAACTGCAATTTCAGACAACGCAATCAGGTGATCACCAAAGCTGCAATTTTTTACAGCGCTCCTGACTGACCCAGGATCTGTTCTGTTGACTATTTTACAAATTTGCAGGCAATTTGCATTTACGGAAGTGCTGGAAGGCAGGTGAACAACACAAAGCCTCTGTTTAGAAGTGGAAGTTGGGGTATCCCTTAACTAATGAAAACAGATTATTCATCATCAATGTTAGATGATGAATAATCTGTTACGTGCTTTTGATCATTGATTTCCTTAGTGTTGTCTCTACTGTAAACACAGTGAATATTGCACTAAGGCTTGATTTGACGGAAATTGTGAATCGAATTGAAATCGCAATATCTGCCAGAAAAATCACCATTAGATCTTCTCCTAAAATCGTTCAGCCCTACCTCAGTCACTGTAAATGTCCTCTGTGAGTTCCAATCTTAATTAATCAAACCAAGCTTCGTTTAATTGCTGAAGCATGTAATGTGTCTCTGTTATGAAGGATCTGATGAAAGTGTGAAGTCACACTAGATTGGAGTTGATCAAACCAGTTTATTGCCTCTAAAATTCTAAAAATAAGTAAATTGGTAAATGTTTTCTTAAATAATCACAAATTTGCAAATACCTTTTGCAGTAAATTTTGAGAAGTGTTGTCATAGATCTTGTGTGTTATATGTATTTTACACCATAAGTGTTAACTTGACCACACCCCTCATGTTGGGCTAAGTTTAAGTCTGGCCTGTGGCTTCATGTCATTCCCCATTCTCTCCCTCGTGGACTCTACCCACACACTGTCTAAGTAAAGACATAAAAATATGATATGTCTTTGGAAGGGTTGCCCTTTTTAGCCTGAAATGTATTGTAAGTCAAGCCCATGTTTTTCGGTTGTTGAAGCAGGTTGGCATTGATCACTTTGTCTGACACCTACCCTTGGGCGATGGTGACAGGCATCCATGATAGCTTTATATACATAAACAGTGCTTTCCCCGATGGTCCTGGCAGTCAGCTGGCCTGTTGACTTGAAAAGAGCAGGGGATGAAGGCAGCGATGTGGTCTAGAAAAGATCAACAACCTCTGGCTGTAGGGGTGGAGGGGGGTTGTCCTGTGGATGCACATTTATCGAGGCGTTCGTTAATAACAGACATATGACGCCACACTCTGATTTAATACGAGGCACACTCCCAGATTAAAGATGTCAAACCTGTTTAAGAATTCATGTTTATCACTGCTTGTTTTTCTTTGTTCAGATATTTGTGCCTCATTCACAGATTATCTAAAATCTGTTTAGGATTATGCAAACATGCTCAGGCAACCCCTCCCAACACAGAAATGTAATTTACAAGGAGGAGGGTGTGTATTAGGGAGATTAAGTTGCGCATATATAGGCTACCTAAGGAATTTATTGTTCCCTAAAATTGTACTTTGCAACAGATTTCATGTCTCGCCTCAGATTAAGGATGTTGGACAAAGAAAAAAGTCTTGCATTTTGTCCCCTCCTGCTGTGTCCACCAACACCAATAACATCCAAATTGCATCTATTTATTATCCTCCTTCCTCCATCTGAGTACATCTTGCTTGTCGTCTTGTATAATAGTATTTATGACTGACATTAGTGTAGTTTCTGATGTGAGGCAGCTGCTGATGTGTGTCTCTTTATTGTGTGGTGTGTGGGACACACTAATTGACCTGTTAGCTGCTATATGAGCCCATCATGGCCATTATCTCTGCTTTCCCCCAGGTAGCCCACGTCTCCGCGGTGCTAATCCCATTGCGCATGCATCATTACCTTCAATAGCATAAGGAAGCTTTTCTTTACAGCTGCCGATTTAATTAAATTTAGTTGTAAATATTTGATGCACACATATATATACTGTGTATTTTCATGTAAAGAGCAGCACGTCAAACGTCTGGACTGATTACTGCCAAAGAGAGGGATTGTTAGGGGGCTGCCTTTTAGCAGAGTGTCATAAAAAGTCAGACGGTTAGTGTATCTATAAAAATTAGAGCCTTTTATTGAGGGGAAGTGAACCTTTTTCTTGATCCATAGTTATTTTGGGTCCCGGTATTGTCAAAAGCTTTGCATTCCACTCCACCCTTTATTCAACAAACTGAGCCGAATACATCTGAAATTCAGATGATAATATTTCATCAGCTTCCAAAGATATTTATTCAGTGTGTCCGCCATAGCATCTGTGGAGCCAGGGAGGCTTACGGTATACCAGCTGTACCAAAACTTTTCAGCCTAGGACCTTCAAAACAGCAATACAAGGAGTTAGGGACTCCAACTGTGGGGGTCTTTAAAGAAAAGTAGACCCTACATTAATGCCGTTATGTGCAATGTTAAATTTTAAGGGTTTCTTTTACGTATGATCCAAATGTTTGCATGTAAATCAGCTGATAATTAATGTTTGATTTTAAATTGAGCTCATTTTCTGTATATGTTTTAGTAATGGATAACAATAACCTTTTATATATTTTACTTTGTAAAGTGCACTGTGTCCCACTTATGTGTCTTATGAACCTTGGGGGGTCACGGTCACCATTTTGGGAACCACTGGTTTGCAGGACTTGAGCCCCAAATGCTTTCTCAATGGCTCCCATCTTTCAGGATAACTGTGAGATTATGACTGCCATCCAAAGTCAATCTCACCATGACTGACCATCAGTAAATCAATGTGAATTTTACAAAGAATAAATGATTGGGAGTTTTGATTTCATAGCCAGATAGAGCAATGATTCTCAGCTGGTCCAGCCCCAGGACTTGCTGCTGCTTGTGTGACCCTTAGATACCATTGAACATGCAGTACAATGGATTTACATTATATTGCATGTTATTTCACTTCATTCCCTATAATAATATGTTAGTTTTGGTTGTTTTCAAGAAACCTGGGTAAATTAACACATCATCATTCCAAAACCTGCTTTGTGATCCCAAAGTATTGAGATAGGAAGTCGAGACCCAGAGTAAAGAAACGCAGTTCATGGATAAATAAGTAAAATAACTACTTGAATGTATGTCAATACAGGGCTTCCATACATAGTATACTTTTTGCCTCATTTTTCCCCAAACAGACATTGAGACACATTGAAAACAGCTCTGCAACCCTTTTTTAGGTTTTATATATATATATATATATATATATCATTGTTGTACTCCTCTACTGTGCATACTACAGCTGAATATGGTAATGCTAGAGAGTCCAAGACTGATTATGAGTTAATGCATGATCTAAGATGAAATTTCCATCACACAAATATATATTCTATTTTATGAAATAAGTTATGCATTATTGTGTTTCAGACATCATGATTCAAGAGTTAGTAATGGTCTTCATGATGTCTTCACTGTTGAATCTTCAGCTGAAGAAATGAAACCAAAAAACTGATCAATTTGCTGAATTCAAACTACTGCAGTCATGATTAGTTCAGCATCACTTCCTCATGAATGCAAAATGTTTGTGATTTTGGATAAAGCAGAAGACTGATTAGACTTTAGCATTGTTAGACAGCAGGGATATCTTTTTGTATAACACATGATTCATGATGACTGGAGCACCTTAGTTAATGTATTAATTAAAGTATGAGCTCAAGCTTAAAACCTGTGTATTACTGATATTTTATGATGTATTTGTGCATGTGTTGACCCTCTTAAATTCATGACATGTAGACTATACCAAAATGTTACCGTAAAAATGTTACAGAGATACATGCATACCTGGAGCCACACATTTTTTGTTGTTTTTATAAAATAAGTGGAGCCCACTACTTTTTTGCTTTTATTTTTCCTACCATAGTCAAGCATATGTTAAAAAAAGAAATGAGGAGGATCTTTAAGCTGTTGTTTTATGTTTCAAAGTGATGGAGAGTTTCACAGGTAGATATTAAAAATAGTGATGGGTTACATTTTATGTTAAACTTTTGCCTAAATGACCCTCAGATGTTTTGGCGTTTAGAATTAATCAGAATGCACAGTGGCTCCTAAATATTACAAATAGCTAGGTTAAATTAGTAAAAATGTACAGGTTTGTATGCCCCTTTATTCCTGGCTGAGCCCCTGATATTTGCCTGCTCTAGCTCAGACCCTGATCCTTAGTTTACACTGAAATAGCTCTGACCAAATGTGAGGTTCAGTTCTCTATATCTTCTCAAAAGTAGTTCTCTTCTGTATAATATAAACCAGATTAAAACCTGTGTGTTTTCCTTATGACTTAAGTCTCACGCAAGGCATATATTAGGCCTCGGATAATACAGAGAGGAGAAAATTGAAGCAGGAAAAAATCTAAATAGGCCTAAGTTATTATTCCTGACCTTCCTCATCCTCATCATGTATTTTGCCGGATTTAGCGGCTCCGTGCATCACGGACAGCTCCACCATTGGTCAAGGACGCACAGGATGGACAAGGCGCCTCTGAATTGCGCATAGACTTTTATTACAAGCGTAATCCCGCGAATACGACCTCATATGACTTTAGAGAGGTTGTTGACTGTTTGCAGGTATTGTATGATAGAATTTAGATCTTTGCCTGCAGTGCTAGAGGCAGATGATTCCTCTGAATAAACCGGAAAAAGTGAGTGATTTGATAATTAAACCATTTTAATCACATCATGTAATGGGACAGCAGGTGTTTCTCGTGTATTGATTGATTATTTGTTCTCAAGTTTTGTGAATTTATTTCATTTTTAAAGTTTAAAAAAAAATACCTAAATTGTAGAGTTGAATATTTTCGTCAGACAGCGCTGCAGAGTTGTGCGTAAAAATCAATACCCCCAACTGCACCGACTTTACGCAGCGCCCTTTGGTCGTCTGCTCCTCCGCAATTTGATTGAAAAAAGTTAGAAATACGATGATCAAAAGTTTTTTTTTCTTTTCAGACTGTCAGTAGGCATCGTCCACTACAGTGATCATCTTATTACAGCTGTCTGCAGAAGAGTCACCGAAGTAAGCCTGTAATGAGATGGACCATGGGCAAAACAGGCGAATCAAAGAGACTTTGATAGACCATGTGAATTTCTCCGTCGGGTTTGATCCTACAAATGACCTTTTAATGAACACAATGTTAAGTTAGTGCAGCGGCTCGCTACACTGGGGACAAAGCAGCATTCATCCATGTGTTTCTGCCTCGTTGCTCGGCCTGAACAGTAACAAAGTGTTTGATGCCACTTGTGATTAGACGCTGACAATGGAGAGATGATGTCCCCTTTCTTCCGCAACTTGTGGATTTCACTCACGTCCTCCTGTTGAGTTATGACCCTCCATCATGCGCTGCGGCGAGTCAAGATGAGAAAACTTTGATCAAATGCGCATCCGCGGATAAGCTTTTAATTGGCTCTATAAATAACCACGACACAGAGAAGGAAAGAGAGTTCTTGGAAAAAATGTATTCTTAGAAAAAATGTAATGAAAGGCGAAAAATAAATCCACAGAAGAACAAGCTCACATTGAAACACAATGACAGAAACAGCTCAGGTCCACGCGCAACACGAAGGGGGATCCACTCCTTATATGGTCAACAACAATTTCTCTTTTACATCAGGTCAAATGACACAAAGAGCCACGGTAAAAGCAACATGTAACAAAACGCATAAAGAGGATTTAACACATTAAATAACCAACAAACTGACATCAAAAACAAATAATAATAAATACACAAGAAATAAATAGGTTTTCTCAACACTACACGATTGCCATACACAAATCAGGCTGTATCTCAGCCTCATTCTTTTGCATCAATAATTTTTGCATAAAGTCTTTTACACTGTATGAAACAAAGTTGTGCAAAATGATAGCCACGTCCACAGTTTGACAGCTCTCTCTCTCTCTCTCTCTCTCTCTCGCTGCTGCAGCTTCCATTTCAGAGGCCACGGCTTGGCCAGTGTGTCCTTAAGTGCATAAAACATGTCCCTTTACTCATGGAAGTGCAGGCTGCAGCAATCTGGAGGAAGAAGAGGGGTAAATAATTAAAAAAAAAAGCCAAAATTAAGAGGGATTAAGCTGATAACTCTAGATACTGAATTAAAAATAAGGTTAATGAAGCACATTGTGTTACACCGATGTGATATGTGTCATGTTGATAAAGCTTGACTCAGTTACTCTTTTTAAACAACCTTAATTCAAGGCATTTAGAGCTTGTTATTTTAAAACATTTTAGTTGTGCATAATTTCTCTCTCTTGCATATCAACATCTCATCATGACGAGAACGCAGACCAGAGCCTGAGAGAGAGAAAAAATAGGCCAAAGCCATCCCTTAAGTCACCACTTAAAGCTTTTGCCTATGGGACAGAAACACAGTCACTCATAACAAAATAAAAAAATATCTGAAATACTGTCCTTAAATTGTTATTGATTATCATTAAACATCTGAAAACTTCAAATAACTATCAAACACCTACATAGTGTTTATCTGAAACATCTGATACCTTGTCTGATCTAGCCCACTATCTTTTTTTTATAATGATTTTGTGTTCTGTATTTGTTATATGTTGTGCTTTTAAGTTTCATTGATTTTTTAAAAAAGGCCAATGTGTTTGGGGCCATAACCTTTGTTTAATAAATGGCATATAGTTGCATAATGCATGCAGGTCAAAGACCAATCCCTACAAGAAATGAAGAAAATGAGAAAATAAAGTACAAAAACACATTTCTGTCTTTATTTGCAAAAGTTAACAATTAAGTATTTTTTTTATTTTACTCTGTATTGTGCCAACATTTGTGGAATCAGTTGTACCATTTTTGGGGACTTTTTATTATGTTTAACAGGTTTGAAGTATTTTTCCTCCCCTCATATGTAGTTTTTTCATGTTGAACCTCTTTTGTGTTTTGAGAGTTGTGATTGATGTGCCTGTCTCTCTCGCATCACAACAAACTGCAGTTCATTGACTTTTTTGACTGGGGATGCCAAACTAGGGCAGACTTTTTCAAGGTTTCCTTAAAGCCATACTTTCACAAGATTAAGAAAATCAATTAAAATATAGTTGTCATATTGTACTTTGTACAACAAATCACCATAATTATTTGCCATTATTGTGAATAGGGGTGTTGGGAAATTCCCTCTGCATTCATTTGATCTGAGCACACACACACGAGGTCACAATTTGTTTAATTCCATGAGCTTCTTTAGTACCAAGTGTTTTTAGATTGTTTTTCTTTTACAGGGTTTGTGTTTTCCTCACAAAAATGTTCGAGTTGTTTAGTTGACCTGCCCACTGTTGTATGACAGCCCATGTCATGTGACTCTTCTAGAAAACTAGGGCAAATACACAACAAACTTTTTTTTTTTTTTGTTAAAAAACAACGAAATTAAACTAACACAGACCCTATCAAGAAAAATAACATATTGCTCACATGTGATGTTAATATGGTTTTTGGAATTCATTAATTGTGTATTTTGACACATTTTTGGGGACAGTTCAAACAAATGAAGAGGCATAGTTCAAACCCCTCTGTTTGATAACCACAGTGAGCCAAATTTGTCAAATGTTTGTCCACACTACATTTCAAGACACATATTGAATCTTTTACAGATGTCACTAGTGTAAAGTGTGCTAATGCATGGTCACACACTTAAATGAACAAATTTGTTATCAATCCCTTTTTACTGAACCAATCATATCTACTCTTTTAGTATAAAATTGTATAATAGCTGTTTATGTAGGTCTACCACTGTATAATTTTTTTTCATACTTAAAACAATTGAAAAGCAGGGTGGCAACTTTGACACAGATTTGTCTGGTTATTTAAGAATTAAGAATACGAATTGTGAGAACTGTCTACATACAAATAAAGCTTTCTAAATTTGACTTGGCTGAACTGAATCATGTAAGTCAGCTGCGGTGAGAATATCAGAACTGAATATATTGATGGCTGTATTTGATTAAAATATCAAATAATAGAACAATAAAACTTACTCGTTACTCTTTCCAATAGTAGTGGGGTTCCCACACACTTTTCAAATCAAATTCAAGACTTTTTAGTTCAGTTCAAAAATGGTTTCTTAAAGGAAGAAAAAACTATTTTTCTATTGCAGAACAAATGCCAATCAACATTGTGTGATACTTATTGTTTTTTCAATAACTTGCTAAGATGATGTTTGTTAGAGTGAGATTATTCAAACATAACCAGCCAGGGTGCTCAATAGAAATATACTAGAGCGTATGAAGGTGCATCGCTCTGCATCGATTAAAAAAGAGATGCAGACACAATCACTCAGACACATCTGCAGACCACAAGTGACATGTTGCTTCTGCCTTTTATCCTGTGTGCTCTTAAGCAGCTCTTCAATGAGTGAAAAATAGATTTACACTAACCCAAAAATTAAATGTAAGACTTCTGAAGATCTTGAGGAACCTTGATTATAGTAAAGAGAAAATGAAGTTTTGCTCCATATGTATTTACTAGAAACAGTTAATTCGAGTTTCTGTTTTGTCTTTGTTTAGCTGTAAGTGTATAGGATGGTGTTTTCTATTCTTTCATGTATGTGTGTGTTTGTATGTGTGGTGACATTGCTAGTTTCTTCCAGTTTAATACAGACCCTCACCTGCTTCACCTCTTCATCACCGGTCTGAACGCAGTGACCTTGTCATCCTGTACGGTCCCGCAGGCTTCGCTGAGGTCAGATGGCTGTGTCTCTGCTTTGCCACCAGAGAATCCTGAACACACCGACATAAATACACACAAGTAAGAGAGTTATCTCATATGTTAGGTTGCATACTTAGAAATAAACTTATTTTCTATGTTTGACAGCACTTTTGCTTCATATTGTAGCACTTGTGGCTAGGGCAATGGGTATGTAAATGCTTTAATTTATTTTCAAACAAGACCGTGCTGTTTATCTTGAATTAGTTTGTCTCAGTGCTGATTTTAAAAGATACGTAGCAAAAAGACTGTGCTGTAAGAACCACTAACAGGTGTATGCATACTGACCACAAAAAATATTTTAGACTTAATTATGCTAAATGGGAAGTGATGTTTTACATTTAAGGAGCGTTTTTGCAGATTATATTGTGCATGTTGACATTGTGCAGCTGGCTGTGTGACATTTGGCCCCATGTAGACTTGACTTAGTTTTAGCTTAGTTTATGTTGTTTCTTTACAAGAATTATCAACATGTACACCCTGTTCTACTGCACAAGTAAAACATATAAAAAATTGTAAGAGTAACCTAGCACTTCTTATCTGCTAGTCAACGTTTATGCCTGCAGCAGCTGTCCATATAACAAGAAAGCCCTAATAAAGGACATTTAATGCTGATTTGACTCTTGAAATCAGTAAAAAGTGTCATACACAAGAGGACGTACCTTCAATATTGGAGTACTGGCATGTTTCTGGAAGAGCAGAGAAGGATGAGCAGTGCAGCTGGAGGTCTTTGTGGCTGTAGCTGCCTGTGCCATAGACCTTTGAGTGCAAAGATGAGCCCTCGGTGAAGGGGCTCTCAGTGTTGGTCACACTGCTAGATTCATGGAGGCCTCTGATGCCTCCACACTGTCCAGCAGGAGCCCCACTAAGCCTGGAGCTCTGGAGCTGGCAGTCCCCGCTAGAGTTTCCTGTCCTCAGCTGCTCAGAATTCTGCTGCTGGGGGCTCAGTATGACCCCCGACGCAGCCGTGCGAGCCAGGGACCAAATCCTCGGCTTATCTGATGCCTCAAAGTGAGACAGGGACAACGTTCCAGTGAGGCTGGCCGACGAGGCTGCCTTGGACACCACGGGGTCCAGGAAGTCAGATGGGAGAGGAGGGAGGGAGGTGACACTTTTGATGGTGCAGGGGAAAGTGTGGAAGCTGTTCGTTAAACTCAGGTGCAGGTCTGAGCTGCAGTCTCTCTTTTGAGGGGATGCGGACACAGCCATGACCCTCTGGAGGTCCTGCTCATCTGCTGCCACCTTCTCACAGTCACTGTCCAGCTTGTCACAGTCGTCCTCGTCCATGTCGTCTAGATCACTCAGGTGGAGATCCTTCTCCTCCTTGCAATCATTCGAATCTGTGTGAAAAAGAGACTGTGATCTTAAACCTGTCCTCATGATCCACCACAATTTTCTGATCATTTTCAACACAATTTTATGATATTGAAAATGTGTCAGTTTGGACCTTAGAAGGAACAGAATATGTTCCTGAACAAAGAGATGAGACAAAAGCAAACATGTTTAAAATTCACATCATCACTAAAGCTCTGAGAGGACATTCATGCTTACATTTTTAAGCCTGCTGTGCAATGACAACTTGTCAGTTTTGGATGTTTTCTAGAGGTCTAGTGAAATGATCGCAGGAAAAGCAGCTTTTATATTAATGAGGTAAATAAGTTTAGATCCTGAGAAAACAACTGAGATGGACTTGATACCACAGCAAAGCAGAGCAGAATGAAATGTACGGATCCATGTCAGCTCAGGACTTCTGTATACCATAGACTTTTGCCATCTTGTTTATACACACACAAATTTACATTCTACTGACCAACCAAACTTCAGTCCCAATTCACGAGTTAAGGAATCCCTGGCTACGTTTAAAGTCAGATTATCAGTGAGTGTGGATGGGTGTTAACTAAGTGAGACCTGTGTTGTAAAGGCACTTAAAGTTACCCAAAAAAGACCAGAAAACAGCTTTAAAAAACTAAATTTACCATTTTAACCATATATAGAATAAGTTAAGAAAACTTTAAATTTTTCTCACCCTGTGTCCTACTTTTTTGTACATATTTTCATCAACAGTATATATATATGTGTGTGTGTGTGTGTATATATATATCTATATCTATATATATATATATATATATATATATATATTTTACTGCTTTCTGACCCTGATATCAATTAATTTACATCATGAAGCAGACAAGTGATCTACCTTTGGTCACACAGTCCTGTTCGCTCTTGTTGAGGTCATCCTTCCTGTCATCGCCAGCCTTATTCTTTGGTGACCAGGTCATCTTGTTCTCCTTCTTTAGCCTCCTCCTGGCGTTGGCGAACCAGGTGGACACCTGCGTGAGGGTCATTTTGGTGATGATGGCCAGCATGATCTTCTCGCCCTTGGTTGGGTAGGGGTTCTTGCGATGCTCATACAGCCATGTTTTTAGGGTGCTGGTGGTTTCACGAGTGGCGTTCTTTCTTCTGGCTGTGCCGTTAAAGTCGACTGTCCCATATCTAGAAATTGAGAGACATAAACAGGGGCCTTCAGTGAAGTGCAGTTAGAATTCACTCTTCACTCATACAGCTGTGCTACATGCAGGTATCAGTTTGGAGTTAAACACTCTGACCTGTCATCTATAGTCCCATGAATGGCTGCATTTAATGTTCAGCTATGAGATACTTTTTGTGCAGGCCTACACTCAGTTAGAGAAATGATCTTACCTGTCATACTGATACTGGCCCAGTGAGTGGTCATAAGGATAGTACGCTGTTGTTTGAGTGATGCCAGAGTGCAAAGTGCCCGTGCTGTCCTTGATGTCGTACTGTGGATTCTGGAAAACAAAATAACAAAACATGAAGCAACAGTCCTTTTTTTAAAAAAAATAAAATAAGGGTATGTATATTTTTAAAAGACTTATCTCATTTTAATGCTGTTAAAAATTTATAAAAACAAACAAACATCTTAACACATGTGATGATGCATACAAAAATACATTCAACAAATCAGTATTATGGTAATGGACTGAACAGTTGGGTGAAACTTCAATGTAATGTGATATATGTTTTATTGTTTGTTTGTATTTTTCAAACAGAAGACAGAGCAAATGTACAAGATTCAGTGGAAACATTTTGCTCATTTCAATTTTTTTTAGTGGCCAAGAAGATAAATCAACTCCCAGTAACTTTGCAAAATATCAGTTTAACAAGTTCTGTGTTTTTTATCCACTTGAAATCTTCTGTTTTCATTGACAAAGGAGGGTTTTTTATATTTACATTTAACCTTTATTTAACCAGAAATTTGTTATTTGCATTAATATTTTTATTTATTTAATTTTTGAGAGTGACATGGACAAGACAGGCAGAAGAACAGATAGCTAAGTTTTCAACAGAAAGTGTATACACAAACGTAACATTTAATGCCTCACTTGTGAAAACTCTAAATATTTTAAGAAATTAGAGTGAAGGAAATATATTTTTCCGTCATGATAAAAATGCCTCAGTGCCCCCTAACTTTTTTCCCATAACTTCCCCTAAGTGACAAGATTTCGCACTTTCTTCAGGGGAAGCAGATGGGACCTGACGCTGGATTTAACGGCATGTCGAGGCAGATATGTTAAGAGTGACTGATAAATTGATAAAACAAAAACTGATCGATCATGCTGAGCCCCACTCCCCCCCATGCTCAGTGCATCAGCTGAACCCACCAGAGTGGAGTAGATTGCGGATGGGTCGGTGCTGTAGGGGAAGTAGTTGGCGTAGTTCTGGCTGGCTGCTGCCGCTGCGGCGTACGGAGAGCTGTACATGCCCAGCGCTGCGTTCAGCTCCGTCCGGCTGCTCGCCAGGAGCCGGTTCTCGTAGGACGGGCAGCAGAAGGAGGCGGCGGCAGCGGCGGCGGCTGTCTGGGAGCTGCCTGCCCCGTCAGAGACCGACCTGGAAATCGAATCGCAGCAAGTCGTACTGGGGTTTGCCGACACGAAAAACTGCATGAAGAGAACCGTGGATAGAAATGGTCATTGGCTGCTTGTGCGCTTCTCTGGAGGACTGTGACAACTCTGAAATGACAGCACTGCTAAATGATGCTCAAGTTAAGTTCTGTTTTGTGTTGGATCTGAATCTTAAAAGTAGACTCGATGTTTGCTGATTTAGTTTTTATCACAGAATATCTATTGTTCCCATGTAAGTGTTTTTTTTTACTTGTGGGTTACTTTGGAGAAAATTCAAATAATGATTAAAAAAGGATTGTAAGCAGATTTAATAGTATGTTCTCGGTATATTTTTTATATAGAAAAGAGGATAATACTACACTTTGAAGTAAAACATTCTTCGTATTTTTGCGGTTAAGATGGAAAAAGGCTGTGCGTAATGTGTGCGTAAAAGTTATCTGCTCCTGTTTTTCATCGGAATGATTTTTTAAATTTCTATATGGGATGAGAAAATTACAAAGTAATGTCAGAATCAGGTGATTTCTTTATTTACTTCGAATCGAGCTCGCTTAAAGTACTTATCCAATCTGCCAAACTTTTAAAATAAAAAGAAGTTGTATGACAACTTTTTCACAAGAGTAACTTCTGTCCTATGACCAACTAGAACTTTCCAAAACTTGTCGTTTTGATTAGAATACGCTTTAAATGCACATAAACATCTTTATTCTGATCAAAAAATACCTCATGGCATGAAAATTTGTTTGAAATTTAGTTCGTTTCTGATATTTAAACAGAAAGTGAGCGCAGAGCACAGCACAGCCCAATTACACCTCGTAGTGAGCAATAGGTGACATTCATCTCTATTGTCATCAGAAAAAACACGTGAGTTCATTCATAATTCAGTGTAATTGGACACGGGTGCGTGTATATCGATATTTGGATCAAAACAAACCCTGAACACTGAAATAGCTGCCAATACCGTCAAAGCAGTCACTCATTCAGGGTGTTTCTTCAAAAAGTGTCCTGACTTTACCGAAATTATAGAAAATTTAAAACACAAAAGCAATTAGAGTCTGTGTGTACACAAAGGATAAAGAAAAAGCAGAGGGTCTTACCTGTGAAGTTGCATTGTAAGGATATCCAAATTGCGAGAAAGACATAGCTGCTTCTTTTGTTACCATCAGCAATATTCTTCACCCTTGATCGATTGCAACCAATTCTACTTCAAATCCACCGTCTTCCACACATTTCCACGCACGGCCTTTCTCTCAATAATAGATGACTTCACTCATAGGAGGGAGACTTTAGGCTGGCACCAGCTGCAGATTGTTTTATATGAATGAATAATCCCCCCCGAGGACCCGATAAGAAATGAAATTAAGCGTCATTAAGTGCAAAAAAACGTTGTTGTTATGTTAGCTGAAGGAGGCTTAAAGGATAACGTAAGACTTGCAAGATATGGACTCTGCTTGTGCTATTATTTGTGGCTCTATAGTTCTTTAGCATTCATCCATGCAAGGGTATCAGCGTGACGTCACTGTAATCCCGGAACGGCAGGGTACCAAGGATGGAATAATGTCTTTGCCAATCACGTCCAACGCAGGCTTTTTCTTGAGGTGCTCTGTACACAGTGTTGTTCAGCTTTTGTAATAGAATTCTTCGCCGATTTGCTACGATAAAGGCTCGGGAAATAGTTTCTGTTGTTCATTATTACTGAAGTGAAGCATGGCAACACATGGACTCTCTTTGTGAGGTTAAATAAAGGGTGGAAAATCAGACATTTTTGGTAAAAGCAACGTCTTCACATGAAGAGTTTTGAACAAGGCAACTTCGAATGAAGAAATTGTGCTGTATATTTTCTGTTTACATGGGTTTTATTTTGCATCTGCAACAATTAAAGCGGTCTGAATAAACATATCTCACTTTTTTCTCACTTTAAAAAAAAAAAAAAAAAAAAAAGCTCGACCTGTGTTTGCCTCTGGCTTTGTGGCCAGAGGTCCATCCCGGAGTTAATGACGATGATGTTTCTATCTTTCTCTATTAGAGAGAAGGGCAGTCCCAGCAGGAGCGCTTAGAGGGCTTTTTGGCAGGTCAATAGACCAGTGATTGATGCGCGCCTGGAGACCTACGTGACCATTACGCGTAATGCGTAATTGTATCAATTAACAAATGGATACATGCCCTTGTTTAACCAATGGGTAACAGAGAGAAAATATGCCTTAGAGGTGAAATCCGAAGAGCTGTTGTAGAGGGAAAAAAAGACAGTGGAAGCCCTGCTCTCCAGTCTAATTAAATATCCGTGGAAAGGGGGCGACGAGAATTGCATTTTAATTGAATGATGCTCACTTGAAAGATGGCTAAGAAATGATGCTGCCTCACAGTGAATGAAACGAGAAATAATTTTAAGCCTTATTAGATCAGCAGCTCAAGCATCAGCAGCTCGCGCGCACTCACATAAACATAAACAAGCAGCCCCCCCTCCTGCCCCTCCCCCTGTGTGATGATGTGCTGGGACATGGAGGGGGTGGAGGGAGGGGTGTATATTATTTCCCCTATACAAACAATATTTGTATTTACACTGACAGCCACACCGAGTCACGTGATCTTCCCTGTTTCTGACTCCATGACTGCGTAAAGTTTTACTTGTCATGACATATAGCTCGTGCCAAATTTGCTGGTGCCCTGCCCCTCATCCCTGATGTTTGGCTCCTCTTACCTCAGAGACTCATCTGCGATTATGGACTTTCTCTCCAAGGGGCGCTAAAGAGCCGCGCGCAGAAGATGGAGATCTCTGAAGGAGAGATTTTCCACAGAGATACAGTGGACAGAGCAGACAAGGTCCAGACTCAGGGAAGAACCCAAGAGATAAAGTCACGAACACAAAAGCACCTTATGCACAAAGTCTTTGGCTTTGACAAGTACTCATTAGTCCAGACAGTCAACCATAAACTTTAAACCCTGAGGCTTTTCCCTCAAACTTCAGAGTCTTTACTTCTATTTAAGTAACGCGTTTACTCTCGGTCACTTTCCTCTTATTTACATCATATTTTCCCTAATTAAAGACGTTCTGTTTCAACCCCGATCGTCTTAAAGTTCTCCAAACCTGACACTATCAACTTTTCTGGGTGTGGAGTAATTCTTTTGAAAGTGGTTCTTTTACTTTTCATCAATCAATTTGTTGACCCTTGATCAGTTTCCTCTTATTGTTCTAATATTTTTATTATCAGCCTGAGTCACTTAGCCTACATCATGATTTAAATTCCAAAATACCGACATAATGCAAACAGATGGACAAGAGCTTGACATCAATGTAACATCTTATCATAATTCTTGCCATAAGTAAAGAAATGCATAAGACTGAGGGCTGAGAAAGTCACAGTAGTATGTGCTGGTCAGTTACAGTGTTTATGATCAAATAAAGTTTGAGGGAGCAAAACAGTGTGGCTCCAAAACATTTTCTGCAAGGGACAGTAAAAACAATCCTGTTTTTAGCTCCCTGAACATGTAAAATTATACAATCCAGAGGGTTTTTCAGTTGTTTATCAAGCTTAAGAAAAAGGAGAATTTACCATCGCAACATTTAATCCTTTATTTATGTCAACATTCAAAATCCCCACATTAAGATGCAAATAGCCGTAACCCACTAGTGGTGAGTCTTTAAAAGTGAATAACACAGATGTCCACTATAAGTTAACAATAAAAGCCCACTGTACTGTTGACTAAGTATTTCAGGCTTCTTAAAGGCTTTAAACTTTACGCTAGAAGGATCATAATGGTAATTTTGATCATTCTTGTTTTTAAATTTTACATCATTTTGCTGAGTTAAAACATGTAACACCGCTGGTCCCTTACTTTTCCCATAAGTGTACAAAGAGCACAAAAAACAAATTCTATGTAATTTCCACAGTAGAATGGCCACAACTGTCAATATGGCTGCACAAATTTAGCTTGTTCTTGTTCTTCTTGTTCTTCTACTTCCTCTTCTTCTTAATATAATGATTACTGTTATTATTAGTTATTAGTATTTTAAATGTTATGAGTAAAAATAGCTTTTCATTCTCCAAGTTTCTTTTGACAAGTTGATGTAGTTTAGCCAGCTGCATTTATCCTGAGTAGGTTTGATAGAGAGAAAGATAACTTTCTGTAAAAGTTAGCATAAAACATGTAAATCCAAAAAATAAACACATAGTATTCAAATAAAAGTGATTGTTAGCTGCACTTCAGTATCACTAAGATCAGTTTCTTCAGTGATCAGGACATAAATCCCACCTCTGTATGACCCAAATATTTACTGTCTGGTTTATATTAGCACAAGAACTTATGATGCAATTCTGATCAATTGCTTAAACACTGTTTATTAATGTTATTGGGGCTTCAGATTGAATATATCATGATGAAATAGACATCATAATTTGTTGTGTTGTTTTTAGTGTGTTTATTTAACATAAGGCATCCTGTTTGTGATGGAAAAGAGTCCTGAAGATCTCATTAAACTGGTGACTGCCTGTTGCTGATCATTCAGATTGTCTCCATTCTTGCAAGATTGTAATTTTTCTATTTGTAATAAAACTCACAAAGGCAGTATTTTGTTCAAGGTCCTTCATTTCACCTTTTTGGTTTTTGATTTTGTATTGAACTTTCACAATTACAACACATGGTCTTTTTAGATTTATAATTTTGTGTTTAAACATTATTTCCTAAGAAAATGTGCACACAAGGAGGTTGAGACCAGCTAATGTAACTGCATGCCGGTGGTGGATGCATTTCCACAAGGACATGCATGATGGCCCAAGTGCATATGGACAGACTCATGCATAATGCATGTCCAGCAGTCAGCATAGATCTCACAGAATCTGACCCAAATAAGCACTAATTGTAATGGCAGACTGACCACAGTGCCCTTCCCTCTAAAATGTGTGACAACCCCACAGTGAGATGTTTTTTCCTCACAGTGCTTTGTCCAGATCACTTAGTGATCACATTGTAACAAGGTTTTGTTTTTTAGCAGCTAAATAGCTGACAATGGCAATTAGTGAGTCCTCTTTCTCACATGTTTTTTCTTTGTTGGTAGAATTACATTTGGCAAAGTCTGCCTGGTGTGAGGTTTAAAGGTTTTATTTTTTATTCTCTTTACGATAATTGAAGTGTGAGTAAAGTCTTGTATCAGAAAGAAGTACTTCTTTAAAAGCAGATGATGTAGCAGCTGATCTTCAGGTGTCAGGCTGTGTCCAAGTTCAATCATTGTGCTTTTAGTGTAATAAGATGAGTATCAAGTCTGCGCTGTGACAAAACAAAAGTAGGGTCTCATTTCTTGTCATCCTGTGGATCTTGACACTTGAAAAGTGTGTCAATAAGCTTAGAACATTTCTTAAACATTTTATGGAAATTCTGAGATGATATCAAACGATAAAACCATTAATTTATGCCCCCCCCCCTTTTTTTTTTTTTTTTTTTTAGCAATATTACTCTGAAATACAGCACAATTAGGAAGGAATGTTCTACACACTGAGGAGGTGAATTATGGGGAGCTAAGAGGTGGGCTGGGCAACATATTCAGTTTTTAAGATGCATTAACATGTTTTTAAATGAAACAAATCAAGCCAGTATGGTTTATATTCAAATACTGAGGTGTATGTTGATTTTACACACTGATGCCAGATGCACAGTAAAAGGAGTGTTTTCATTAAGTATTAACAGGATTAAGCTGACTGACCACCAAATCGTTTGAAATGTTTGGCGTGAATAAGCAAATAACCATCTTATTCCATTTATATAATGGATAAACATGAAATGATGTTGATATCCTTTTAGAGCCACAGAAAAAACTCTGGCATTGAACACTCAATACTGGGTAACTGATTGTTAATTAGAATAAAAATGGCAGGCACACATTCATTTGTGTGTAGAAATGGCAAAGAGGGAGGCTCAATTCCACCAACTTTTTCAAATGCTTTTAACGTATTTGTGAAGAAACGGTTTCCTTTGTCTTGGTGAAAATATGACTGAAGCTCAAGATGTCCTTTTATTTTTTGATACCACCCATTAACAAAACAGAAAGGATTTAATTTTTGAGAAATTGTTTTTGGGAGTAGGTTCGGAATTAGTTGAATTTTTTTCAGCAATACTAGTGTCATTGCTGATTCCTGAAGTCAGGAGACCTTTGTAGGTTTACTAAGAACTGCAAGTACATAAAACCCCTGATATTAAATGATGTTTTGTTAATGTTTTTAGCATGTTCCTCTCTTTTTTTCAACGTACACAGCCTCAGACATCACACGTAATACTGTTGGTGTCAAGTTGTGTGACATTTAGCCACACTTTGCTTCTTTGATTCCTTTATTGGCATGCTTGCTGATTGTCTCTTGAGTGAGCTGAATGTCATTATTTTGAAGGTACACAAAGTGAGAGGAGCATTGACAAGGGAAGACTTGAGCACAAAGCAGATGATATCGATTCCTCATGCTAACTGTTGACAGTCCTCAACAGGAACTGGTTCTGATTCCATTTCTTATTTTGGTTTTGTTGCCGTCTACATAAATTATAAATTATTCATTTTGGGTATACAATTTAAGAATTGTAACAGCCTTTTGACATTTCTTACTGACATTTATTTAGATATATGTTGTGTTTTGCCATTGGGCTATGAAAAGTTACAATACAGTGTATGGTTCACATCATCCAGCCCTAATAAATTAGGACCTTAGAGAAGATTGCTGCAAACTTGATGGTCCATGTTTCTTGTTCTTAGTGGAAGATCTGAGTGCCCCCTCGCACATAGAAATCGCTGTGTACGCATACTGCTGTGTAAACTGCTGTTTTGTAACTTTTGCTGTCTTGTAGTCAGTTGATATTCTGTTTTTTTTTTTGTAAACCAAAATTAGATCAATTCTATGCAAACAGACTGATTCTAATATTGATCATTTTGTATACCTGCTTGTGGAAGAGTGTAGGGTCTGACCACTAAGGATGGGAGTATTGATATTGAGTATCGAAGACTCCACCGTACTATTTTGGTATCAATTACTTACTCCCCTTGTATATTGATACCATATGAGCACTTTAACAGAATGTTTTTTTTTTCTGTGATGTTCTTTAGGATGTTTTCAGTTTCTCTTTTTCCAAGCCAAGGCAGCCCCACTTTCTGCATCATGTGACTATGGAGACCAATCAGACATTTCAAGCAGTAAGAAGTTGCACCAGCAAGCTACCACAGACACATCACACAGATTCCTTAATAAACTATTGTAGGAATAACAGAAAGAAATGCAATTTTATTTGCAACTCTCAAAAACTATTTTAAAGTCACTTTTTAAATAACTAAGAATTTTGTTCAAAAAGATTTATACAAACCTGCGCAACATAGGCCTACAAGTGATTGTTGTTTTGTAGTTGATTCATTTGCATTTATATTCATAATCATCATTTCACCCCCCCCCCCCCAAAAAAAATAAAATAAATAAATAAATAAATAAAATAAAATAAAATAAAATAAAATAAAATAAAATAAAATAAAATTAAATAAAATAAAACATGTCACTGAAGTTTCTAATGTTGTAACATCTCCTAAATTTATCTTTGGACTAAGGCTTAAAACTAAACTTACTTTAAGGTCTGATGGTCAGTCCAGACTACATGGTTTCTTTATCTGCTTTTGGTCAATGAAAAAAAATAAAATTCATATATACTATGCATGATTTGTAGGAGATGATTGATATTAATATATAGTAGGTATCAGTAGCAGTATCGAAAAACTTAATGCTTAAAGTGTAGTTATCGTAATGATTTGAAAAAGTCTGGTATCGCTCATAAGTACAGATCAATGTGCAACAAAGGGTTAAAAGAAAATGAGCAACAAAATGCAGGATCATTTCCCATGTTTGCATCTTTTTATTCCTGCATTTTCATGATATGAAAATTGAAAAAAGTTTCTCAAAAAAGGCAGCCACAAACTCTGAAAGCTGGAAACAGTCGACATACCATTTGAGCCATAACTGATAATAGAACACTTAACTACAAGCAGACGAAAGCAGCCCCCTTTACAACATATTCAGTCACGTTATTTCAAAGCAAGCAAGTCTAAACCACCAGTATATCTTGTTCTAACGGATCCCTGTGGTTACTAATGAGACAGAGTTATGCACGCATCCTCCATTAGAAGCATCACTGGGTGGAAAAAGAAGAAAAAAAACTGGAAAGGTTAAGTCAACACTCAATAGCTCCAAGCCCTATTCTCCTACTTAATACATTTTCTATGCTGACTTAATGAACCACACAAAGCCTTTCTGGTTTTTCATCAGATGGGGGGTGGCAGCGATGGAAGGGTTGGGGTTAGGATGGGTTGGTGGTTTGGGGAGGGGGGCGTTGTATGAAATGGTAATAAGAGCAGACAGAGGGAGAAGCTGGAGCTGAGCAGGGGACGAAGCTGCACCTATACCTGGAGGTGTGTGATCTCATTAAAGCCAAATTGGTATATGCCAATAAATCCAAGTCATTCTTGATGTGGAATTATTACTCACACACGCACACACATGCACACAAATTCCCCCCATGAAGAGCTTTATGAACAGGGCAAAATTACCCAAAATGGAAAGAACAGTAATAAGCATTGTAATGAGAAATAATGGTGGAAACGGTCACGGCTGCGGCCGGTTAACACCAAAACAAACATCTCCAGGGCTGTGGAATAATTACAGCTCACAGAGGGAGTCATTAAAGCTTCACCAAACAGAGAAAAAGATTGAGAGAGGGCGAGTATGACATCATGACGTCTGTCTTAATAAATCAATCTGCTGTAGGAAAGAAATAGGCGATAAATGTGAGTGATCATTGTACACGATTTAGTGCCACAGCGCTGCAGTACGCTTTGATTAAAAAAAAGACGCGTGTTTTAAAAACAGATCATAATCACACACTTCTCCATTGGCTTTTGTTTCCCACAATTGAAACACAAATCTACACTTTTAAGGACAGGCTAAATTGGTATTTCCTTAATACCCTTGCCACGTTGATTGCTTGTAGTCTGATGTTTAGCTCAAACAAACCCAAGGCATTTTGTGTTGGGAGTCACATATCCCAGAGGCCCCTGGGGCTCCTGAGAGAGAGACACACAGAAGGGGAGACAGGTAGAGCAGAGAGAGAGAGGTGTGTGTTGTTTGTGTGTGCTCGATGGCTGGCAGAGTCCCCTTGAGGCTCTACTGTAAAGCTATCATCAGTGGTGGTGTCAGGGATTTGTAGCTTGTCACTGAGCGAGTGAGGAAGCGGGCGAGCACTGGCAGTGACTCTGGGAAATAACTGCTTATGGAGAGAAAGTCTGGCTCGGCACAGCCTGTGTGAGTGAAGGTGTGTGCAAGAGATAGAGAGATGGAGAACAAGTCGCTGGAATGTGCGTCTATTTTCTCCCCAGGGTGTCTGGAGATGTGTGTACATGTGTGTTCTTCTCATTTGTGTGTGTTTTTGGAGGGGTAGATTGCGGGTCGATCATATGATGCGTGGATCCATGTGTGCGTCTTTCATCTTGAGGCCTAAGGCTCTTTGTCGATGTGAGTTCTTGTCGGCAAGTGGTGTGCGTACATGTCTATGCTGGGTGTGTCAGTCAGAGCGGCTGTGGTGGCTTTGCAAAGATCTTTCGTCTTCGTGTGAATTAGTGTTCACATTTGGACCTGAATGTGATCAAATATGTGTTTTCACTCCCCTGTAATAAGGAGTGTGCACCGACTGCCCCTTGTTTGTGTATGTGTGGTCTTTGCCGAGATGGATACCGACTTCTAAACCGACTTTCCCTCAAGGCGGAGGGCCAGCAGCAGCAGCTAAAGTGCCGCTGTCGGGTAAATACATGTGTCTGCACAACAAGAAGTTCCTCTGTGATGACGAATGGAGGGACTGTCTGCTCATTGACAACCATGTATTTCTGAAATCACATCTTGGCCGTTGACCAGGTTTCAAGGGCCTAAGGGTCATGAAATTCACTCAGCTCATAAATGATCATGTCAGTATTCAAACTAAAGAAGAGAAAAAAATAAGAAGAGGAGGAAAATTGCAGTTACATGGTTTCCATTTGACTGCAGCTGCTAAATCTACAGCAGCATTGTGGCCCTTCTAAGGCAGAAAGACAGTTCCTATTACTGTCAGTCCAATTACCGGCCACAGCACCGCCACCACTGTCAGCACCAGGCAGGTCATGCTACGTATCGGCATTTTTGTCTCATGTAAAGCCAGATTTTCAAGGCAGAGGAACTTGTGTGTTATGTAAAAATAAAAGTAAAACTTTGAGCTCCAGCAGCTGCACCTCAGCATTATGTATATTATCTTCTTGCAGAAACTCACCAATCACAGGGGGGTCAAAAGTTGAGTGGAGGAGGAAGTGATCAGACAGCTTGGTACTTATGAGATGTGAAGGACCTGAAAGATAAAATATTGATTCATTATAATATCACAATATTTTATAATGTGACACTAAATTGATTTTTGAAGCATTTTGTTGATATTTTATTATTCTTTTTTTTTAACCAACATTCAATTAAGGGGTTCAAACACATTAGCTTGAGTTCATATAGTAAATGTTGATGTCTGATAGTGTTTGTTCACGACTGCCAATGTTTGGAAAAAGAAAAGTCTAGTTTTCACAAACCGTTTAACCCTGATCCACCTGTATTTGATCTCCATCTGTCAGAGCTCCTGGTATGCCAAAATAGTCAAATGTGCTCAGGGCTCCTCACCGACTACTGACATCACTCAAGTGATATTGTACCAGGTTAGTTTGAGTCTTGCAAAATAAACATACAATGCTTGTTTAAGCTCCTGTTTGTACCAATGCTAATGTTAGCTTTTGATCAAGTTGAGCTAACATTTGTATTTGCATATTTCAGTTAGTTAACTGGGTCAGTAGGTAGTGTCTCATAGCAAGAAGGTTGCTAGGTTCAAACCTCATGTCGGTCAGGGCCTTTCTATGTGGATTTTGCATGTTCTCTTCATACATGTGTGGGTTCTCTCTGGCACTTTGGCTTCATCCCACGGACCAAAAACTTGCTTATTAGGTTGATTGGTGACTCCAAATTACCCTTAAGTGTAGGTGAGTGTGTGTATAGTTGTCTGTCTCTGTATGTGGCCCTGTGATCAGCTGGCGACCAGGTCTCTTGCTCAGTGTCTGCTGGGATAGGCTCCAGATAATGGAGATAATGGATGGATGGATGTTAATAAACTTTAAATGGAGGACAGTCATACACACCATATATAGATATTTAAAAAAACACCTATCCATAATAAAAATTAAAAATCACCATAAAACTGTCTAGCTCATATAGTACAACATCACTAGAAGGTGTGGGACCTGAACAGATCTTACAATCTGACCACATGTTGTGCCCACACAGGCTCCTACAGCATTCAGAGCTTATATAAGGACTCATCTTGGCTCTTAACTTGAAAGATTTTGACAAGAGCTACGCTGTTTACTGGAAATGCCTAAACAGAGTCAAGTACTGAGACAACATGATCAGTCTGTAAGCACATGTGACCAGACACCGTACTAAATTACCATGGCAGCTAATGGCTAATGTGGCACGAGAGGGTGTCTCTGAAATTACTCTGAAAAAATGGAGATCATTTATACCGAATGCTTTGAGTTGCTGACTGGTTCACTCTGTGGTAATCGATCAGTTCAGTGCAGTTCAGTGCCGTGCTTTCAGTGGCTCTGTGCTCTTTCTGCAGTCTATGCTCTGCACTGGGCTTGCCACTCCCGAGCCAGTGGACATAAACTACTGACAAAACAGCGTTAGGACATTACACTAGAAGGTCTAGCTAGGGGTATAAACCATTATATACACCTACTGGTGGTCTCAACAGAGGGAAAGGTAAAGTCCAAATGCCACAAACATTTTTAATTGTGTAAAAGTACTCTCAAAAGGAGGAGACGTGTAAAACACACCAAAGAGACCATTAAACTTGGAAAAAGGTATAAAAATAACCTCTTTAAAACAAGTAAAATCAGGATGTTGTAAACTAATAATACTTTTACGCTACATAGTACGTGATTTATGTGGACAAGGTGGCCTGAGATGGAGTCAAACTCGTTGCCTGAATGATTTTCTTGTCCACTTTTGCCTCACTGACACTGTTCTACTCACAAGCGAAGGCAAGGGCAATAGGAATTGGTGTTTTGTCAGATATTGCAAGGCCTTATTTTGTATTTAATACTGTTGACAACTTTAGTTTCTAATATCTTATATTTCTTGTGCACATTTAAGTAGACATTAATTCCTCAGTCAGAGGGACGAAACATAGTATGATATTGGATTAAGTTAAGGGTGCTTTCATACCTTATAGGTTTGGTCCAGACCAAATGAACCCTGGTTTGCTTTTTTTGTAAAGTTTGTTTTGCTTAGGCTGGATCTAAAGCTAACACAATCTCTGATTTAGACCAAAAAATCCAGACTCTGGTCCACTAAGAACCAGGGGTCTCTTTTTGCAGGGGTGTGAAAGCAATCCAAACCAAACAAGGACCAAACAAGGCAAGCCAACCAAAGGAGAGTGAATCATGACTTGGATTTGGTTGAATATCGCAACAGAAAAGCAAAAGTTCACTGACGATATAAAGTAAAGTGTGGCTAACTTTAGTAATGCTAGCGCTGCCACCCTCTGGTCCTCTTTACATGTTAACATCTAGAAATCGGTGCTGGATATGTTTAAACATTGCTCCAGTCAATATGCAAGTGCTGACCAATGCAGCCTAAATGTAGATTTATCTTTATTTTATGGCACAGAACACTGCTGGGCTGCTTTGATCAAAACAATGCTATTACTCGGAAATACACATGCTCATAATGCCACAATGGGCTGGACGGCAGGAACAAAGTCCACAGATATAGCCCCAACTAGTGGCAGGAATCTAGGTGACACTGCAATTGACAGGCTTTGGTTTGCTTGACAAGGTGCAGTGTGAAAGAAAACCAAACAAAGAGAAAAATGTCACCATGTAGCAATTTCACCCCCAAACCGAACCGAGTCCAATGAATTTAAGGTGTGAAAGTGAACTAAAATGGAAGTTGAGCTGTTCTGAGTTAAATGTATAAACATAAACAAGGTTTGATTATTTTTAAGTATGTGGCTTTTGCTCTGTGAGTTTTTTTTTTCAAATGTGAAATGATAAACTGTATAGTATTTCTTCTTGCTTATGGTATGATAATACACAATACTGTCTCTTGCAATTGGCATATCATCGCTGTCGGTCATAAACCTGATACCTCAGTTGTTTTATGACTTTAATTTTTTTCATAAAACAGTACTGATGGTCACCTTTCATGTTGATAAGTGGGTTTTATAAATTTTCAAACCAATGAAAGTACAAACAATTATTTGTATTTAAGAAAACACAACATTAATTAGTTCAGCATTTCTTAAATTCATTTTCTGAAAAGTAGCAATTTTGGAGATAGGGGGTTTCTGCAGCAATATGCAAATTACTGCAGACTCCATGCAGTCCCAAGGACAAGTACAACACACTAAATATGAATGGATTAAAGTCTGCTGCAAAGAAACATGCTAGGAAAAAAATTAAATTGTGCAAAGATTTGACAGCCCTTAACTGAATTCAGCCAAATTCACTTGGTGGTTTGATGTGTCCTTGTGACAATCAGCCACACATAAACACATTGCCAGTCTGAAGTGGTGTAAATATTGAAACGCTCTCTGTTACAAAGGATGGCGGTCTGTGTTAAGCGTGTCTGCTTTACTGCCTCTGGTGTTGCACCACACGGAGACGGAGAAGGCCCGGCCCCATCTGGTCCTGGTTCAGTCTGGTATACTGCAAAATGGTGCCAATACAAATAGCTGTGCTTGATGTTTGTTTGCATAAATTGTTTTGAAAGGCTTCACCAAGAGTTTTTTGGGTGGATTACGATGGGGAAGTTGGGGAGCCAGTCGCGGTGGAATAATCCTCGCTGAGCTGACAGTTAGATTTGCTCTTCTTTAAGAATAGAGAGAAAAAAAGATTGTTTTGGATTTTTCTGCTCGCTTCCTGGCAGTCAGTCTGGACTGTGAACTTTTTCAGCGGGTTGTGCTTGTGTGTGTGTAAAATTGTGGGTGCATGATGATGGAGAACGCTCAGCTGCTCTCTCCCTCTCTCCCCTCTTAGCATAGCAGTGTCAATTTCAATAACATCAATGCAGCGCTCAACACATGTTAAAAGTTCAGCTGTAAGTTCAGGAGGCCCAATAAAATGAAAGCAAAATGTCTGTCTTCCTAAAGCCCTCGCATATCCACTTTAATTTTGTGATTTTAGGTCAAGGTAAAGGAAGGAAAAAGCAAAGTCAGGCTTGTATTACACTGATGAAAGAGGCATTACAGTGCGCTCGTTTTTATTTGATTGTGAACTCTGGTTAAAAGACACAGCCACCAATTGGTAGTCATCATTACTTAGCTTATGTTTTGCTGCAGGTCTGAGAAAATTGACCTGATTGATTTCATGTTCAGGTAAGTGTGCTAGCTCAGCGCTAACTAATACCAGACAGACTTTAGAACAGGCTGTGTACCCAGACCCCCGAGTCCCAGCTAGAGCCCCTGATAGGATGGAAATCACAGTTCCCCCAATGACAGTTCAATCGCTGCGGCCCTCTGTTCTTCATTTGCTGCTCAGTCAGTGGAGGTCTCTCCATGGCTGACTCCCAAACAGATCCAGATGCTGCTGAAATATATTTTTTGCTTCAACATTGGTCTTTGTCCTCAGCTCCTCTGCAGACACATCATGTCAGGTTGCAGTGCTAATGATGCTCAATCATCATATCTGTAGACAACAACTTGACATATTTTTTTCTAAATTAACTCTGGTACTTTTCAGATTTACTAGAGAATAAGAAGACAAATATGTCACACTTAGGCCTGTCTGGGGTCAAATTAAAAATTAACAGTTTCACACTTTATTTTGATAAAACCTTGATATTGCAGTTTGCATGTGTTTATTCTTCAGTGGCTCTGAATTGAAAATGCAGTTATGATGGCAGTAAATGAGACACTTTTGTCCATGAATGGCTGAACCTAGAGATGTTTTTTTTTTTCTGACACTGCACAAACACTAATGCTACGTATGTTGTTGCCAATCTGTGACAAAACAAATACTGTTTTTTAAAAAAATACTTCAGTTTTTGGAAGTGTACATTTTTCTACCAGAGTTGCCTCAACGTGCAGTATTTTTTGAAGATGTTACCGAGCAAAAAAATAAATACTGCTTCAAAACCATTTTTTTTTTTTTTTTTTTTTTTTTACTAATTTTGGGTACATCCAAGACTCTAAAAGATGAAGCAGCTCTCCAACATTTCTTATGCAAAAAAAAAAAAAACTAATTTGGTGCATATTTCTCCTTTGACTTCATGTAATTTGGCAAGTTCAGGGTTAGAATGAAATAAGTTACATAAGTGAAAGTTTTGTTTACAGCTGATGATGACTAAAACAGTCAACTCAGAAACAATTGATAAATTGTTTCGACATAATATTTTTATCTTTTTTATTCAGCTGTGGACATTTTTGCTTCTAATGGCCTCAATAAATCACAGATTTGTTTGTACTTTATTACAGACCCCTCTGAAAAATTAAATACATATTTTAAGACATAAAAAAAAAACCTTTACAAAAGTAGATGGCATTTTTAATAACAGGCAAAATGGGAGTCAAATCAAGCCTGAAAAATAACCCATTCGGACACAAGTGTTCGAAGTTGCCCAAGAAGGTCAACCAGTAAAGCCATGTAAAGTCTGATTTCAAGCTGTTATTATATCAGTCGTGGTGTAATGTTGGAGTGTCAGCTCACACTGTGCAACTGAATGATTTACAACACATAACCAACATGCACAATTTAAGTGCTCACATGTATTCCCTGTCAGCTGAAGCTGTGTGAATATTTTCTGCTCATTGTCAGGTATTAGGAGAAGACACATCACACTGGCATTCTTGCTGTGACCATGGAGATGTCACCCTCTGAAATCACAAATAGAAAAAGTTAGAAAGTCAGCTCATAGCTCTGCTCTAACTGTGTGAGTGCATGCAGTTGTCTGACCAAAATATCAAACATATAAGAAATCAGCAGGAGCATCTGATGGGCCGTGATCTGACATTATGTCTCCATGTACACTGCAGGGCTAAAATTCACCCTGACGTCACAGCTGAAGACTCCAAAACTGGGTCATAATCACTTTGAAGAGCAGTGTATACCCAGCTTCGTGTGTTTCAACACACTCTGAGGTCTGACAAACTCAGCAACCTGCGTTACACCTTTAGAGGACCTAAAGACTTTTAATTCAATAGTGATAACAAAAATGACAACAAAATTATTTTTTTTGCCCGGAGCCTGCAGTGATAAGCTTCTGAAAGTCTGGAAAATTCCATTTTTATGTGGTAATTATAGAGTTGATTAAAAAAAAGTCGCATGAAGCACATACACTAATAAAATCCAGAATAAGGCAAAGTGATGTTATGTTTGTTCCCTCCTAAAAATCTGTCTCAACTGCTGATTTTCCACTCTGACATGCATATTTGATTTCTCTTTAATTCTGCTTTTTGGAATCCAAGCTCCATCATTAGGTCTGAACCAAGATTTTTTCATTATCATCTTTCTTACCTTAGCCAACACTGTAGGATCAACTTTAGGACAAAGAAAGAAAAGAAGAATGAGGCTCTTACGTCCACCCAACTTAAAAGCAGATGTTACACAGTTGCCAACATCAAACGGTCTTGTTAACTGTGTATGGGGTGAAATCATATACCTCTGATTAGCCTTTTCACTGGTTAATGCAAACGGGATTTGTACATGCTTTCTGAGTGAACCCTGACCTTGGCCTCATGGTCAATACAACATCAGATTACAGGGGGGAAAAACACAGTTTTGTTTCAACTTTGCCTTGTTAAGGCTAATTTCTGATTTGCAGATTGTCAAGCTTACTTTGGAGAAAGCAAGAAGCCTGGATCGGATCTCCACAAGGCCCCTGCTCTGGGGCAACAGGGACGCCTCTAAATAAGGGGCAGTATCCTTGAATTATCATAACTTGGCTTGTTGAAGGCTCCTTTGCTTTGCTCTGCTCAAGATGTTTTCCATTTTGAGGTTGAGATATCTTGAACGTGGACATGTCTTCACTAAATCTCAAGGATATTTATCCTGAGAATGATAAGGGGTGAAATAAGGAAAGAAAAAAGTAATGCATGGGGGAGGATGGGAGTAGGGCAGAGGCAAAATTCCTTTAAAATATATGGTGAATGAGGGTCCTTCAACACGTGTTGTGTTTACTTTGCTTGTGGGAAAACAAATTGACACAGGCGGCGTCTGAGAGGGCTGTAAAACAGCTCTTTGGTATGGAGTAAGGCTTAAATTCCAGGCAGCAAGCACAGCAGTGTCACCCCAAGGTGCTGAGAGTAAATATACTGTGTTACCTTTAGGCTAAAAAGGGGAAAAAACACACAGAGATTGAAGTGCACATCAGCACCAAAACAGAGCAAGTGTTTTACCCACTAGCAGCAAAACTTCAACAAACTGATAAGTCTAGGGATTCCTTTTACAATTAGATGAACACATAATATTTGTAACAAAAACATAAAAAACAACTTTTAACTGTGCTCCTCAGAGCACTTGTACCTTAACACAAGAGTCTCCAAACTTATTGTACCACAGACAGGTCTCATGTTCGACAGTAATTTCATGGACTGGCTGTTGTGGCTGACTGGGCAGTGAGCACCACACAATGTGCACAATGCATACAACTGAAAACACATACAGCCCAAAAAACGACTTGGAACATGACTGGTGTATCAGTTCAACCGGTGACCATTTAATCTGGTGACTGTCAGCTGATTTTGCGGCTGTATTTGTACAGGTTTATATTTTCAATTATTACAAATGATTTGTATATTCTGACACAACTAAACACTTAAACAAAGAGACATTCACAAAGACTCTTCCTTTTTTAAGTGCTGCTGATACAACAGCCTCTTGGAACACAATTGGCTGAAAGACACCGGTTAACATTAATGACTAACCAAACTGTTACACTGTGCAAGACTAGAGAAACCGTCCAATAGAATTGTTATCAAAAGAAATTTTAAGAATTTTAATGAACCGACTTTCCTTTAAGACATTTCAGTCAGTGTATGTCATTGTAGACAAACGTTAAACAGACATTTCTCCTCTTCTCCAAAAGGCTCCTTCAGTTCTGACAGTTCTGAAGAGGCCTTGTGAAGAAGAGGTAAAACATCTTCATGAATCTCCAGTTGCCTCTTGGATCAGCATTGGAGAGCCATGACCTGGCTGTCTGAGAACCTACACTGACAAGGTAAAACAAAAAGTGAACATCAGATCTTACTTTTATGGTCATCACAGCTGTGACAGAGACCGGGTCTGGTCTTGACAATCAAGACAAACAGGCAGATGTGAGAGACCCCAATGTATATTTTTTTGCCAATAAGAAATCCTTCAGACTCTGCTAATTTAAAATAAAAGATAAATAAATGATGTATTCATTTCATTGTCTGGCCCAGTAATGAATGTTCTACAACCCAATACCAGTCTGTGGCTTGGTGGTTGGTGACACACTTGATGTTTCAAGGGAGTCCAAAATGACTGCTTGTACTTTTTAAGGAGTAGCAATCATCCATCCAAATTTAACATTATCGGTGAGGCAAATGATACACAGCTCTTCAAAATGTCTTTAAACCATTCAATAATTAGTCTCAGTCACATATTACTGGTGGCACCGCTGGCCATAATCGTGTACACACTGTGAAAACATTTTACCAGCAGCATACATATCTTATATCTTTTTGTTGGTTGCATCTACCCACCGATGCAGTAACGGAAATGTGATTGTTCAAAACACAAAATGATTGCAGCAATAAGCATACATCCATTTTTTTGGTGTTCTTTGCTGCCACAGAGGATGCCAAACTATGTTTCACTGAACAAATTCTGGTGCCTACCAAGTGTTTATATAGTGACAATAAATAGCTATTCTGTTCTATTCTTCTAATGTAGCCACTCACACTAGCTGTCAGAGTTGAGGTATAATTTCTGAATTAAATTTATTTTTCATTTTGGGGAGATTTTAATAGGCAAAACTGAGCAACACATACAACTTAGCAGTCAATGACTGATGATAAGCGCTGAGCTCTTCAGTTAAAAAAATAATCTTTATTTGTATCGTGTTATCTCAAGACACTTTACAACAGAGCAGGCTGAAGCTATGCAGCTTCAGTTGAAAACGTCTCTGAAGTTCTAAGACCAACAAACATCTGAATGGGCTGGCACTGATGAACATTCATCAGGATTTTAAGATAGAGGCCGAAGCTGTTCTACAAGAGTTTGATGCTATGAAGAGACCCCAAATTAACTTTAATAGGTAGAATGCAGTCTAGATCTATTCTATCATTTTGCCTTTAAGTTGTTTATTTAGATGGATAAGCTTGTCTTGCTTCTTTTAATTTTCTCTCTGTCAACCCCTTTTTTATTATGTTGTGTTTAAAATTACTTTGCTAAATGGTAAATTTGGTTGCGACATATATTTAACTGGCTGTTGTTTTAAGGTTTGTTGTCTAGCTTTGTGTGGTTTATCTGAGTAATGGTGTGGTTTATGAAGCTTTTAGTGCATGCTCCCTCTCTCTCATCTCTCTTTCTCTCTATCTCTGTCTCTACTCACGCTCCACTCCCTCCCTCTCTCTCCCTGTGATCTTGTATGTGCAAGTGAAAATCTAGATATAGGTGCGCTGGCATGGCTGTTGTGTGTACATTAAAATGTTATCCTGCTGACATCACTGCATACTACTATCTTTGCACTATATACAGTACAATAGGTTTTTTTTATATAATAATTATGTAAACATGGAGAAAACTCCGCCAAACTAGTCCTTCCTGATTTCATTTCACCTTAATAGATTATTTCTTGCCTTATTTCATATTATATTGTATTCAAAGTGTTTAAGATTTATCTTTATCTCAAAGGGAAACTTGCCCTCTGTCATGAATCATCTTTGGGATGTACACGTAGTTCACTGTGTCTTTGTCTTGTTTACTCGGTGTCTTGTGTGCTAATGAATTTTACCTCTGTTTCTCTGTTAGTGTAACCACTGCAGGCTGTATTGATGTGGACATAGTTGGTACTTGATCTTTGCCAGTAGAAGAGCATGAGCAGAGAAAGAGTGGCACCTATATACATTCCTTCAACCTGTTCACTTAGCAGCAGCTTTAGGGTTCACTTTTCTGTGCCTCATCTGAAGTTTCCCATCACAGTAGCTGGCTCTGACAGTAGCTTGGTTTTAGCAACACAGTTATACTGGCCAATCTGTAGTCTTCTTTTCATTTTTTTCTGATCTGCTCTTTTGGTCATAAACTTCAGATTGATCATCTATGAGTTTAGTCCAAGGAAGAAGTGTAGTCTGCCTTACACGTGTTCTCCACATGAAGCCTGTTAGATGGGCCTGATTGCATAACACCAAGCATTCAGTCCTCTTTTCTGTATTTTGCTTTGACTTTTTTGTGTCTTTGGGCACGACAGCAGTTTATATCTGTAGATGAGTCCACACAGTGGTTTTACAGATGACACTTTACCTAGTGGTGTTCTTCCTCTCGTCAGCACTAAAGAAATCATACAGAATCAGTCATTTAATTATCTGTCCTCAAAACTCTGAAGCCTTGTCCACACCGAGGCCTTTTTTGAACTGATGTTCTTTTCCTCTGTCTTAGAAATAATCCTGTCCACAGTTATTGAGTTTTTAAAAATATCATTGCCCAGACAAACATTAATAAATGCATAAATTTGCTGTTTGAGCATCCAAAAATTCAATCCCTGACAAACAAAGTTTCCTGCCGTTCCACTTCAATGACTGCTAGATTTTCAAAGTAGTCCATCCAACCCCAAGTCTGACCGGTGTTATGGTGCTTTCCATTTAAATTGGAACTGGGAAAAGGGGAGCAGGAATTAAGTTACATCCCAGCTAGACCTGTTTCAGCTATGAGCAGGTAAAGTATGGGTAGCTGGGAAGTGACTTTTGACTCCGAAGTGAAAACTTTCAACCATGAGGGTGCTCCCAGTGACGTTATCTATTCACTTTGAACTATTTCAGCTACAAGATCAACTGGAACACACCATTAGTGTAATTTCTGACTATATCTTAATTGTAGTTAGCTGGCATTCATTGCAGATGTTATCTGTTTATATTTCATATGAGACGTATCTGATCAATTACTACTGATATATATATTAGGTGCTACAGTACAGTACCAAACAAGTGACAGGGTGAGAGCTATGACAGAAATAACAATTAAACTACGTGAGAGGCAAGACAATATGTGTAGAGACTTAAAACAGCAAAACAGGACAAAATCAAGACACGCAGGGATTGTTGACATGTTGCAGAATGATGTGTTGAGGGAGTTGATGGCCAAAATTTGTACGTGTATGTGTGTGAATTTTACATTCTTAAATACTCCTCCGGCTTCAACATCTGTTAGAACTACAACAACCACAGATGTGGATGTCTAAGGTGGCCAGTAAACACTTGAAATCACAACACTGGGACTCATCCAAATTGTTCTGCATTGGCAACCAGGTTTGTAACGTTGGCATAATGTATGAAACAGCAGTGACCTCCAAAGTCTATTTCGGGGTTACTAACACAGTGGGATAACTATGTTTGTAAGCCTGTAAATCATTCTGTTTGCAATATTCACCATAGCACATTACTCATGTAAACAGAGGTGACTTCTCACAGTGATTTCACATTGAAGAGAAGCCAACCCGTTTTTCCTGTCCACATATAAACACTACAAAAACAATATTCTGATCATCTCAATCCTGGCAGGAGTTCTCCCAAAAATGTGATTTTTGTGACCTTAAACACCAACAAATAAAAAGGCCAAAGTTTCTAGAAAAGCAATTCACAAATGCCAGCTTATTTCCTGACGTGTGTGGTTACTACACAACGTGATTTATCATCATCATTAGTCGTATCATGAAAGTAACATTCATGTCAAATATTGACCACAACTGTTTGTATTAAGCAATTCATCCTGATACGTATCTCGAGTTTCTGGAGCATTCAGGTTAAGAACAGAAATATTTTCTCTAAATGATTCTTTAAAACAGCGTTATGTAAGGTACCTATGTAATGAGACATCAAAAAGGTGAGCAAACATTTGTGATATATGAATCAAAAAACTCAGAAACGTATGGGTAATTAATATTTCTTAGTAAAACATTTTTATTCAGTCTACATGTTTTCATACTGATATTCTTTAAGCATAATAAACTTAATAGCGTATATTTATCACATATGTTTGAAAATTACACCAACTACTGAGCACTAATTCTATGTAAACACATTCTACATTACAAACTAAATTAAACTTAAAATCTTCATATTCTTTAGGTCACTTTTCTTTTTTGATGATATTTTCCTTACTGATATTTTACATTCTTTTTATAATTTTAACAAAATGGTAGAGCATACCAAGTAAAATTTGGTATACAGTCATCAAGTGTTGTCTTTATACTTGACCGTGAGACTGTGGGGTCATCAGGGAAGCATGTCAGACTGAGCACTGAGGCTGAAGTCTTATAGGCCCCAGTTCTCCCCCAGGGTGTGAGGGTCCTTGCCAGAGGCTTATCACTTCACACACATTGTCATTTCCTAGAGTCTCTTCCCATTCATCCCTTTCCTTGTCCTCTTCCTCTCTTCTTTCTCTTCAGCACGTCCTCGAGCTGTCAGCACGCTGGTTCGGAGGGTTTCCTTCAGGAAGGAGAGGTCTATGTTCTGACCACAGGCTGATAGAGGGAGCCCGATAACCCCCAAAACAAGTGCTGCACTGCCAGCTGACATGAAGCAGATGTCCTTCTGACCCCTCTGTCTTTAGGAACCAAAACACATAAACACAAATACTGGTGAGGGGTCTTAAATTTCAGCAGAGTCTGTTTACTAAAGAGAAGGTGTGATGTGATCTCTCAGACTTTATGAGCTGCAGAAATTGTTAACATAACATTTTGGCTTTGGTGTGGCAATGCGAGCTTTCTGAGCACATTATTTAAACCATGTTTCTTCAGAAATGTTTGACTTTCCTCACTCAGGTGGCTTTATGCATCTCATAAGGTGCACAGGATTTAAAAGATATTTATTTTACCTTTCTTTTATGAACAATTCACATTGGGATTTAAATTCCCATTAACAATGAATTCCAAGACAAGCTTTGCAAAATCACACACAGACAAAAAATGAAATAGACAGCTCAAACCATGAAAGGTAAAATATTTTTTTAGAAGGCTGTAAAGAACACAATTTTTTAAGCAACCATAAACATTTGCCCCACTGTTTTTATGATAGTCTTATTTTTTTATTTAGTCTGAATATATGTGTTCTTTCTGGAGACTGTGTTATGTTTATGGTGCATCATAAACAATGTGGGGTGGTGATGAATCAGTAGTGGAGTGGGCCGTCTTATGATGAGAAGGTTGGGGGGATTTGATCCCCAGTACCTGCAGTCACATGTTGATGTGTAATTGGGCAAAGCACTTATAACCCCAGCTGTCATGTAAATGTGTGTGGAAGGGATTAGTCAATACTGATGCTCACAATATCAGCCTCTGCTATCAGTAAATCAGTGTGGTGTGATTGGTAAATGTAACCGGCTGTTTAAGAAGGGCTTTTGGTTGTCAGAAGACTAGAGCAGTTGGTAAAGATTCTGGGCTCAGTAAAAGTGAAAAATAACTAAGTGTATGGTTGAAGAATGGAGTTTTCATATTATCAGTATGTAATTTGTAGTGTACCCATGTTGTTTGGTGCGACCTTTACAATGAACCCAGCTCATTAAATCAAAAAGAATTTCATGTTGAGTAAGGAAAGATATGCTATGAAAGATAAGGAAAGATATGATATGAGAAACTCTTACTTAGGATTTGTACATTGGATGGTAATCTTTTTTTTTTTTTTTTTTTTACATTAGAAGTATACATACTATATACAGCCTGTCTTATTATTTTTATTTTTATTATTATTTATATTATTAATCTTATTCTTATTTATATTATAGTTATTGATATCTAATAGTTACTAGGTCAATCTGCAGTTTGTTTGGAAAAGCATTCTCAGGGAGAAGCCCTCTTCAGTGACCAAATGGCTGACATCACTCAGGCTTGGTTTACTATTTTCCACAGCCTTTGTAAAAGACCTATTGATTTCTACAGTAAACCATATATTTCACCAATCACCAATCACCAATTTATACCAATCATTTTTCATGTCTTATTTTAAAAAAATTGGTCAAATGTTTGCATTGCAGTGCTTAGCAATGCAAAACAAAAACATCTCAATGACCAATGCAACAAGTATCCAATAGTAAGGACATCTGATTTAAACAATGAAAAGTCTTATTTATCAATTATTTTTATATTTTGATTCAACAGAATTATTGAAAGACTGACTGAAACGATTAATTCGATCTAAGATGTAAGACAGAGCAAATAGTTTGATAAATAAAAGGCAATACACTGAAGAATATTAACTCATTAATATAATATTTAACTGATGTAATTGTTTCATAACGCCAAGAAAACACATATTTCACCCCCACTCAACATTATTTATTCAAGGTTTGGCAAAAAGCTAAATCTCTCACTCTGTAAATTACATTTAAGCACAATATGTTCTTAGTTTTGTCAAATACCAATTTTACTGAGCCAACCTGAACTCATCACAGTGTTTCTGACTGGACCTCAAATGCATCACTTAACATGAGGTGAATTTGTTTTGGAGCAACGTGTGTTTAGCTTCGCTGATTAGCTTTTATGCTGTTGATCTCAGCATGACATTCAGAACAGACTAAGACACTGGATTAATATGTTGGATATGGATTGAAGACAAGGTTTTGGAGACTCTGCCACAGTTTATTTTATTATTATTAAAGATGATGACAGAGCAGATTAACTGATGGCATCCACAAGTAAAAAAGGGGTTAATCCACAGGTGATTGGTGGTAGGTATCAGTATTTATCAACCAATCACGCCTTTTTTCCTCTTTAAATACGCCTTCAAGGAATCAAATTATCCCAGCAGCTCTTACTCCGAATGTCATATGTCATATGTTATCCAACTATACGGACACCATGAGACAGTATGTAATGTTTGTCCTGAAGCCTAGGTTATCTCACACACAAACAGTCTTACACACACACACACACATACTTAGGTCAGCCTCTTGGGTAGCATGGTGGGGTTGAGTGTACATAGAGACCTTACTGCCTTGTGACCTCATTACTATTCAGAAGCAGCGGTGAGAAGACGAGTGCTGCTTCATTCCCAGTACAGTTCACCCCCAGAACCATCAGATGATACACACAGAGCTAAAATACTACTAGTCCTGCCACACATACACACACACACACACAGGCACACTTCCTCTTGGGAGATAGGCGGACTCTGCTTTCTGTCAGGGTGTCCTCGGCTGCAGACCCCTGGGGCCCCTCGCTTGGTGGGAATCTCATCTTCTCTCTCCACTGCTGCCCCCTCCCTACAGATGAGAAGGAAAACAAGACCTGAAGAGGACACTGGTGCTCATCCTCTGCTTTCGTCTCCCATATTTTCTGCTATTTCTCCTCTGCGCCCCCGTCTCCTTCTCCTCTTCCCTTTCTTCTGCCCAGGCGGTCGATAGCGTTAATTGGCTCACTCAGTCAGCGCTGCATTGATTGCGGTCACTAATAAAAGGGCTATTGATTGGCACTTTGTTTAACACTGGCCCAAGCAGTGAGAGCTGCCCTCTAATACCATCCAGACAGCAACCTTTTCCTGTTTGCCAGTCTTTTAATGTCATAAATTATGTCAGTCGATTAAGGAGATATTTCTCCTCTCACGTTTTAGCTCCATCAGTGTAAGGACAAAGCTTGACAGTGTATTTAGAGAGAAGTGGAGCATAGGAACTGAGACTAACAACTCTGAAACTGCAGTGTTAGTCTTTCTTCTGTTCAGCCACAGTCAAATCTGTCATCATATCTGGTTGCTCACCACTTCGCCAAACCAGCACCCCATATGGCAACAGTTCATAATGAGTTGATGATCACACTCATCTATTTATTATCCAGACTGCCTATCAATCACAGAGATTTAGGGGTCTCAAGTCTATCATAGCTGTCATTGGGGAGGCAGGGTACACCCTGGACCTGTTAACCAATCACAGGGTCAAAACACAAAGATGGATAATCATTCATGCTCACAATGACACATAAGGCCTGGTACACACATAAATGTTTTTACTGATTTTGAAACAGTGAGAGAGCCACACATGAAGACAGATAATGTCAGATTTATTAGTTTTGTTCCTGTAGTGTGTGGTGTGGCACAAAGAGAGAGACATAGCACGCCATGAACTAACCCGCTCATTTACCAAGACCAACACGGCCAACAGCGTCAGGCAGCTAAATGCAGGTAGCTGTTAGCTTCCTGTAACATCCTTAGTAATTGTGATTTCCATCCAGTTTCTCTCATTGTCAGTTTGTTACATCTGACAGGTTATGCTGTTTAGATGCTCATGTTTTTTAAACAAATCAACGAGTTGAACCTCCATTTTGATGTCTGTCTGACTTAATGCTTTGTCTTTACTCTCGTTGCCATGGCTACGTTTGCTTCCTGCTTCAGCCAGCTTACTCCCTGATTGGCTTTGCTCTGGTCAACATGACAAAACACAGAGAATGCACTCGGCTGCCCTTGGTCCACTCCACACATCAAGACTTCTGGTCGTAAATATTGAACATGTTGAATATTTAAAATATAAAGTCGGGTCTTCCAAGAGGATAAAATGACTCTTAACACATGAGTCTTTTATTTTTCAGGATAATCAGGTAATATCGTCTTTAAGACCTTCAGATAATGGGCCCTGTCCTGCGTTTCATTGGAAGTGGAGAGCCAAGCCGAAAGTTGATTTTCGGGTTGTGTTTACCTTGCTTAAGAGCAAACAGACATGTTTTATGGTCTGTGGGAGAAAACCTGAGTGTTCTGAGAAATCCCAAGCATGTCTGAGGAGAACATGAGGACAAGTTTCTCTGTACATGGTTAACATGGGCTTGTAAACAATCGCTTGATGCTGGCATCTTTTGCAAATCTAATTTTGACAACCTCAGAGGCAGCTTCATGACCCTCAAAATCTAAGGCAGCACATACTATAAGGGTGTATGTGTTGGGAACCACAGCAGTAACTCCTTAAGAACTGGGACTGTAGGCAGTGTTAACATCAATAGCTGTATGAGGTACATTGATACTGTATGGATCGCTGATGTCTAGGCACAGCTTTTCTCTCATATAGCAGCCTGTTATGTTTACTGTGTACAAAATTTGGATTTCAATGGTGCTACTCTCAGCGCATTAACTCTCTGAAATGCTTCATATGGCAGAAACCATTTACAACATTTCCTAATGATTGACCACCTCAGTGAGAGCTGTACAAGGTGATTTTCACTTCACATTTTTATTAGACATGTCCCCTCCTCCTGTGTCTAGCACTCAGGTTGACAGGAAACAGCCTTCACCATATTCTCAACATGAACTCAATATCTAGTTTTATTGCAATTAGCTGTGTGCTATTCCTCACTGAGCCTCAGTGAGTCAAAGGCAGGTCTCCTGAGTGAGGCGATGAAAACTGGAAATGGGGTGTAAGTACCTCAATGAGAAATTTAATTATCCCCATTAAATATTCAGTGATCAATAGAATTTGTTTTAGCCGATCAATAGGTGGCCGGGCCTGAGAAGGACAATGTGCATAAGTTACTATTTGCATTTCAAAGCAGCTGTCACGTGGCCCCATTGGAAATCCATACCATTTTGTTAGGCCGTATTTCATATTTAGCTGCTTTATCCCCTTATCACTGACTACTATTGATTCCTCTCCCTTTATTTACTGCCTGCAAACTGCCTTAGGTTTAAAATGTCAAAATGTTTTTAGGGAATCTGATATACCTCCATCTGCCTTCCTCACCTCGCTTCATTTCTCTCCCTTCTCTCTTTCTCCCTCTCTTTCTGTCTTTTTAATTCCCTTGGTCTCTCTCTCCTCTCTCTCCCTCCCTCGCTCTCACAGCCCCTCTCAGTAGAGTTGGAAATTAAACCCTGTCATCTTCCTACCCTCCGAACAGATCTCTGCTCACTCGGCTGTGAATCTGCACATTATTCAAATAAATATCTCAGTGGTGTCAGGGGAATACTCCGAGCCACTTCAAAGACGCCCCCCCTCAACCTCTTCATTGGTGCTTGTTCTCACTGGAGTCCTATTCTGTTTACCTGAACTGGCTCTAATGGCTTGTTTTTCCCAACACCTATGTCACGTTCAAGAGCGACATTTAGCCAAGTTCAAGCGCACACATGTTCAGGTCTTGCCTGCGCTTTGATTGCCCTGAATGTGAGGTTGTTTCATTAGGTTGGAAAGCATTGTTTCTTTCTATTTCCCTCACAGTCTTTCATCCCCCTTTTAACCCTCTGTTTTGTTCTTTTTTCTGTCTCTGTGCTCTTTTTTCACCCTGCGAAGTTTTTTTTCCCATGTCCTCCCCCTCCACCATTACCATCTCGCCTAGTTGTTTTCCCAAAGGGGGTTGCTGTGATTAGATACCTGTGCAGTGTGTACAGTATGTAATGAATAAATCTCAAATAAAAAATGATTACAAGTGCAGTCCTTTCATCCCATAACCAATGAGAGATACCTTCTGTTAACAGAATCCACAAAACAAGGGACATTTCATGAACTCAAGTGAAAAATCTACCTGGTCTGGAACAATGAAGTCACATCATCTCAAGTGGTCTCTCCTGATCTGTGAAGTCTGGAACAGTATCACTGATGGTTTCTTAAGATTGTTTTGAATAAATCATGCATTCAGTAAGTAACTGAACTAATTTTCTCTATTTTTTTCAACTGTGAAATCTTATATTGCAATGATGTGGTTATCACAAACTAGTATTGATAGGTGATGCTATCTTACAGTCAGAAAAGTATATGGTAACCAGGAAGAAATATAATTTGTAATTTGTTCTTAAAATGTATGAAGAGCATCTCTAAAAAAGATCTTAAAAAGAATTAAAGATTAACCTCAGATTTTCTATCGATGGCCCTGAAAATGATATGGCTTACATCGAATCATGTGGTGCTTTAATAAGTGTATTTTCTATTTTTCTTGTTTGCTTTCATGGACAAATTTGTCTGTACATTATTTGAAATGTTTTGTTTTTAGTCTTTTCTTGTTTTCTGACATTTATTATGTAGGTTAGGTTGCTTATCTAAAATTCTTTATTTAGCCTATATAAGCTTGTGTGATTTTCTGATATACAAAACCTATTTATCAATAAAGTTTCTAAAAGATTTATATAAATAAAGGTGAAAACTACATTTTTAATAATAAGTGTGCATCCATTAGTATAGCTCCACACGTCTAAGTTCCTCATATACTGACATCAACATCAGATGACATGATTTAACTTTAATAGATAGTTTGGGGCCTCAGTAACTCAGTCTTAAAGGACCCCAGTTGGAATTTAAAGGGAGACTGAAAATATTCAGTGGCACTTCTTTGAGGGTTTCTGCCATTACTCTGACATCTGTCATGTAGTGCATTATCACTGGATCTGTATAAACATAGTTATGCAAGTATATTCCTGCGTATGTGTGGGTAGCATGTTCAACAACAGAGTTTAAAATGTGAATTTCCCGATGAGGTATTCATATCTTTCTTCCTGCTTCTTTATTGGCAAGTACATTTTTTATATCATTTAATCTTGTTGTATTTTATACAGTTTCACAGCATAATGTTAGACTCTCATTATTAAAGCAGCAAGGGAAAATAGGAGTCATGTCTGCATTTTGGCCACACTTCAACATCACACTGCAAAATATTCCTTGCTAGACCATCAAAAACTTCAGTGAGGAACATCTGACTAGAACAGGGCAAACTCTCAAAATTGTTTTAAGAACTGTAATCACATTATTAAAAGTTCATATTTTTACTCATTATTCATGCCTGCAAAGCCACAACACCTATTATCTATACTCACAATGAATATATTCTTGGGATTTCATTGAGGAGATTTTGTAAGCTATATTAACATAGAAAATATCCGTTTCACTGTGTATATTTTTTTTTATATAATTTAGTGTCCTTTATTGTTATTTGCTCTTGCTGTGAGTCAGGATATCATGTTAATCTATGAGGAGATCTATCAATCAAAGTAGCTCTCAGCTGGGGGAGCACAGAGGTCGGGGAGTTAACCTTCAGAGGCCATAGGGCTGCATGGAGCATCATCAGTGCCATCAGGATACATGACCTCAGCACCACTTCACAGCTGGGGAAGACAAATATGGATGTGCTGACTGTGTTAGTGTGGATGTATTTGCTTGCACATCTGTAGGAGCCCCAGGTGCATCTGTTTTGGAAGTGTAAATATAGGAGGATAATGGATGATGGTCTAAATATTGGCAAAGATGACCTGCATGTCAGGAGACTGACACATGAGTCTGTTTAACACATTCACCTGTGATTTGTGTACCCTGATTCACACTGTGCATGCAGTTTATGACTTTTAGGGAAAATTGCAATTTTTGGTTTTAATCATTAACAACTTAAACAATGGATAAACTCAGCCTTACACCTTGGACACCACCCAAAGCATTTTGATGTATAATTTGTGAAAAAACAACAGGACATTATATAATTTTAATTGCTTAATTATTATCATTATTAAATTACCCTCTTTGGAGTACAAATCTTGCTGGATGACATGTTTTTTTTATCTAACTTATTTTTTATCTATGTGTGTTTTCATAATAAGAGGTACAATATGCCGTTTGAAATCATTATTATTTTTCTTTGTTTTATAAAAAGTAAGTCATGTCATGACCCACTGTAAAAGGCAATTCAATAGCTTTATTTGTTCAAACACTATATCATAAACTCTTTATTCAAACTTCACGGTAAACGCACCTAATACATGATAAAATTTAATGGTATAACGGGTTGGAAACTTGGATAAGGGTTACCCCATTGATGGTTTTACACTTTTAGAGAAAGTTGTTTGGTCCCGTTTATTTAGTTATATTTTACCTAAATGTATTTCTCATGAGACAAAATAAAACACAAAGCTGGTAATTTACACATGATTGAGCACATTTTTAGTGAGTGACATTAGCCACCACCTGCCGTTGATTAGGTCACGTGCTGAGCAGTTCAATTGTGTCAAATAAATGACGCCATAAGCGCGCCCTGGGTTTGACTGTTCTGGCTTTTCCTGAGGTCCGTCACGGTTTGTTGGCCCAGGAGGATAACTTCGGTATGTTTTAGTTGTAAAAGTGTTTTATCAGTTAATTTAGCAGTTTCAGTGTTGAGATAGCTAACTTAGCCCACCGAACCGTAGCAGTCTCCACCAACAAGCATGTACTATCGCAGTTGCCCCATGAACAGCTGTTTTTTACCTCTTTGCTAGTTTTCAAGGTGAGATAGCTAGCATTAATGTGACGTAAATGTGTACATTTTTGCTCTGGTCAGGAGTTTAGAAGGTAAGTTTCTTAAAAGTATGCTATGAAATGACATAGTTGAAAAATGTTCTCCTGTTATTGCGCGTAGCCTAATCTTAAGGAACAGAGTAACACTGAAATTACTCATAAACTGAATGACTTGACTTTAGAAAAAAGATGTGAGGGAAGTCAATTTTCAGTCAAATAAGGTGAGAAAAGGAAAAAAAATATCTAAAGGAGTTGTTATGAAGAGCTATAACAAGAAGAGGAAGAGATTTGTTTATTTTGCAAGTTTCTGCAACAAGTTGTTTCAAAGTGTAATACCCAAGATATCTTTATTTATTTTTTTTTCATGTAAACATAATAAAGGCAACTTCATAACAACAGCCCATTTGTAATGGTAATAAAATATAAATGATGATGGATATATACTTTATGGATAACTTATGCAGCCTTAATGATGAAGGTTTCAAATCAAGAAAAAAAAGAAACTGAATTAAAAGTAAATATGTAAATAAAAACGACAAATAAAAACTAAATGAGTAATGTTGATTTTCTCCAAAGTTATAGCAGTAATACACAAAGGCTAACACATATATGCAAGCAAATCAAGTATAAAATCATATTCATTCATAAAGTATGTGTACAAACATACATACATATGTGCAAGTGTCAATACAGTTAATAAAAAATAAAGTTAAATAATACCAATAACAGTTGTAATAATAAGGATAAGTAATTTACCAGCACTACTTTTAAACTATTTTCCCACTAGAAATTTTGTCCAAAACACCCTTCTGTATTAGATAATTATTTTAGGACCATTAATGAGAGGTATTGCTAATTCACAGTTGCTAAATACATTGTTCCACTTCTATCAATAGTTGCCATACCTTTAAATATACATTGTGTTGGTTCATAAAATTATAAGTATGTTTTTTCCTAATGGCACACAGCTTTACATCTCTGATATACATTTTAAATTGGGGTGGGGTGGGGTGGGAGGGTCTGACTGTCAGGTTAAAGTAATGTGTTTTCTGGAGACAATGTGGAGCTGTACCTACATTTTTTGAGTTTTTGTTTAGATTCACACTCATCATGTTTCCATGGAGAAAAATCTAGTGGATCTGGAGGAATTGGTTTATTTACTACTCTGGTAAATGCTTCCCCAAGGTCGTGCCAAAAGTTGTAATTTTAGTTCATTGCTATGTTCAGTGAAGTGTAGTGCCTTTAGTGGTATTTAACATATTATTATGACAAATGGAAAGATCAAACTGTTAAAAGAAAGCATTAAAAAGCTATCAAAACAACCAACCAAACAAAAAACGTAGAGAAGCCTTGAGACTGAAGTTTGGGTGCAAAAAGGTGAATTCAGTTTGATATTCCTCTTTCTTGTTCAAAATGTTTGTCCAATAACAAAAAGTTTTGAACAAGTTTTTGAAAGATTTCTAAAATACTTTTTTTCATTGTTATGACAGTTGGTCTAATAAATTTGTGAAACACTGTAAGCAGTAAAATAATAATAAAAATAGAGTAGAGTTAAATGACTAAATGACTGCTGCCAACTAGAGTACAAAGCAGTCGGATGTTCATTTCTATTAATTATTATTTTTTCTATTAATTTGTTTATTTTTCATTGATGTGAAAATTAATAGAAGATATATCTATCAATTAATCTATCCATCTGGAGAGAAAGTTATTATGAATATCACATTTATTATCAACCTTCTTTCTATTTATTGTCTGGCCTTTTTTACAATATTAGTGCCAGCTCTTAATATCTCTGCTCCCCCCAAATGCATAGTGTCTGGGTGATTATAGACTTTGAAAGACATCAGTCATGATTGGGCCGGGACACTTCAGCTTGTATGTTTAAATTGCTCCCTGAAGTATCCTTAATCTGGTTGAAAATCAATATGGCTTTTACTGTCACATTGGAGGGGTGGAGACCATGTATTGATGTTCAGATGTCATTTCAAGGGGGATTTGATGTCCTGTCCTCCCTTTGGTGAGGAGATGGCACAATAGATCAACTGATGGTGTCTTCTTGCTTCCTCAAGGGTTTTACTAGAGCCTGGCCTTGTTTAGAGCAGAATATCAGATGTAAAGTTAATACTGAACGTGCTGGGCCTACAGAGAAAAATGAGAGGATAGGTTTAGGGACAGATACTATTGATTATTTTTTTTTGTCAGGAAAGCTGTTTGAAGTAAAGCCTGATATCTTAATAGGTTTATCATTGTAAGCTCTAAACCCAGGACGAGGGCTCTGAATAGACAAACTCGCTCACAGGCGGCAGCAGAGCACACCACACACACACACATTCAAGCATTTTATCTCACCATTTGATCAGTGTGACGTGTGTGTCTAAACGTTGTTTCTGCTCTGGAGTAAATGCAGTTTTATGGGTCTAAAGCAGGGATGCACTTCATTATTGCAACAACATTGGTATCAGTTGGTAATTGCCTGTAGTTGACTGTATGATCCTGTTGCAGTGTCCTCATTTGAAAGTTTACACTGCTTCTCTTTATCAGGCAGAAAGAGACAAAAGCTAATATTTAAGTTCATTTTTCTAGCTGTATTTTATTAGCTGTTTGGCTTAAAACGAAACATTTTATGAAATATTGTATGACAGTTCATAATTTGATTACATCGTGCTTATGTTTTTTTAATTATTGTAAATGACCCCTTGCGGCTTACCTGCAAGACCATCAGGGACCTGTGAGGAAACCACGGCTCATTCTTCACACCCACTGGTCTGGTGGTTTGGTTGAATGCCCTGACAGAAGACAGATTCTTGAAGCATGTAACCCAGGTTTAAATCCAACCACCTCTACAGCATGCCATCGCCCTCTCTATCTTCCCCGGTTTTGACTTTACTGACTATCAGATGAAGGAACAAAAAAAAATCTGAAAAAAAGAGAAGTAATTAGTAAAACTTCATCCACTTTGTTGGATAGCCTGTTTGAATGGTGCCATTGCATAAACCAACAACATTTAGTGGGTTGGAGTAAATTAAACATTTTTGAGGCCAAAACTCTGTGAAATATATTTTTAAGACCATTTTAATTCTATATTTGGGCTTTTATAAAATTCCTGTTTATCTTCCCACAAGTATTCCAAATCCTGCAGTGTTAGTGATGTAAAGTAATTGATTGAAAGTTCAGATTCTAACATTAAGAGCCACAAGGCCATTTGAGTAGTAGTTTTTCATTGTTATTTTGTAGTTTGCCTTGTTCAGAATTGCATGGGTCTAACTGAACAGGAGAAGGAGCCACAGTCAACAATTATATAAAGGCACGTTGGATGCTTTCCTCCGTCTATATAATTCTGCACTTGAGAAAGTCATACTGGTAAATAGAAGTTGTGATTGTCTCTGCAGTCATTTGCTCTGGGCTGCGATTTCAGAATCTGATCATATTTGGTCGTGGTACAAACAAAACCTTGTGGAAATGTATGGCTACTTAAAACAAGTACAATAGTGATACTAATGCATATCGTTCAAGCCTCGGGCTGAACCTTTAACCTGACAGTTGGATATACATTTCCATATATCAACAGGATAATGTATTTCACTAGTCCATCTGACCAACAGCCCATAGAAAGAGTTTGGGGAGGGCAGAATCAGTCAGATGGTTGGACAACTGCTCTGCAAATCACGTTGATTTTCATGAAGAAATGTTTTAAGTGTTGTTCTTTGTTCTACATTTAATGGAGAAATTGTATGAAGTTCTGATAAAACCGCCACTACAGCAAGTAACACCCGTGATAATCTCATCATGAGCAGACAATTTTACAGTCAGTTAGTTCCTCTGCTGACTGAGCCCAATTGCTTTAGCTTGAAGCTTTTCAAGATAGATCTGCTTGATTATAGACTATGAAACTGTATCAGTATTCACTCAGTAATTTTGGTGAAAAACAGTATCTAGAGCAGGGGTTGGCAATGAATCAGAGTCACTTTATGGCCAGAACATAATCTGAGGTTAATATATAGAGGTGATCATTAAAAAAATGGCTACCCTTGTTTTCCTAAAATAAAGAGTTCTAGTTGATTTTCCCTCTACAAGCATTAAAATTCTGTAAAAAGGTGAGAGAGAGAGCAAGAGACATGCTTGGGTGATAGACACTTGGTGTCTCCATTACTCACAGAATAAAAGACAAAAAAACATGAATCATATGTCTTTACGCTATTTGTATTATGGTATCTGATAAAATTAGTTTGTTAATACTGAAAGTAGTGTTTGTTTTTATTAATTTATTGCAACAATGAGGAAAATTCATGCTGAAAGCGTCTTTTAACAGCTCTGCATTAAAAACATAACAGACAAGTCACAGCGAAGGTTCATTCAGACGTGTTCTTGAGCTTTTTCTAATTAACAGTTTACCGATGATCCACTGATGTCCATTTCACACATGTGCATTTGCGCGCTGCTGTATGTTTCTACAAGTCAGTGTTGATCCATGAACAGTCTGCTCCTGTCTGATCTGCTCTCCGATAAACTAAGAAACAGAAGAACAAATGATAAAACAAAGTTTTGTCTCTTTTTGTCATGCGCTATGGTTCACTCCATGGGTTATGGCTCTGTGCCGTTTTATTTCTCTTCTGCATCAGTCTCTCATCGGCGAGGGACGGCAGCAAGAGCAGCCACCTTTAGGTTCATGACTCAAGGTGAGCTGCTGTAGGCATCAGGTTCTGCGTTATGAGCCTGACTGAACCAGAGCAGTGAGTCGTATTAAACCGAGGTTAGAGGAGACTTCGTCGTTGATGTTTTGTTTGAGTAAAGTCCTGTCTGTTTGCAATCTTCTCCAGCATTGTGCTGCACATTTTTAGTTTATTCATTTTTTCCCCTCATCACGTCTGCCTTAAAAATTTCTCACCACAGAAGCACTTTGGTTGGTCAGATATGCACTGGTAGGACTCGTAACTTAAAGAATCATCCTTAATCTGCAAAAATCAAAGTCTTGGTGACATTACTCTGGTGTGAAGGTTTGCAGAACGGCTGCAGCAGGAGGAGGTGTCAGCTGTCTGCAGCAATACTGTGCCTGAAGCATTAACTCGTCTGTTACTGATCATCAAAGTTTTGTTTGCTAAGAAAAATGAGTAAATACATATATAGAAGTTATTTTCCAGATCATGGTGAGGGCCAGAACTGATAATTGGTGGGCCAGGTTTGGCCTGGGGGCTGCTATTTGCCGACCCCTGATCTAGAGATTAATAGACCTAAAAGAAGTACAGAACTCAAAATGGCCTCTTCACTGTCAAAATACACTTGCACTTTTAGCTATGCCTAAAGAAAGCCTTTTTTGATCCTTAATGAGTAATAAGCATGTTTCTAATGTTTGACAGAATGAGTCTTGCATTTTTATGTTCAGATTCTTCAAAAATCAAGCCAACTTTTGATAGTTATTCCAACTGTGTCTAACCTACAGCAAAACAAAGTATTGCTGAAATGATTTTAAAAAGTTCAACCCTACATGCCCCCACCCCATCATCTCTCCCACCATCTCCCTCTTACCTTCATATTTATAGATTAGCTTTCCATCTAACTGTCACCACCCCTCGCCGTCCTGTCTCACTGTTTCTCTCAGAGGAGTCTTGCCTCCTCCTGACAGCCTGTGAGCCCTTGAGTCACATTTCAGGCCTGGCTGCAACTTAAAGGCCCATAATCTGCTTGGCGAATGGCTACAGTGTGGCGGTCTGTGAGGAAGCAAATTATTCGCTTTAAGGACTCCTGCTGCTGTGGGACCTGAGGCTAGTGGCTGGTGCCGTTAACGTTAGCACACACTCACAGTGTGCAAGCCATCATTATTTATTTAACCCGTTAAGTGTTTAAAGTGGAAGGGTTCCCGAGGGATGCAGCTTGGTTGATGAAATTATTCCACATATATAAAGTTAAACCCTTGAGGGAGAGGAGCAAGAGAACATAGAAAGATGAAGCCTGATTCTAAAGACGAAGGTCTAAGCACATGATAACAGTCTGAGAGTGGTGGTGTGTCTGGCTGATCTGTTATTATTACAGCCCTCAATCTTAATGTGATGCATTTAATACAAGTGTTTCCTAGATTCTGTGTGACAAGAATGTTATGCATCAGTTTTCATGTCTGACAAAGTGTTACCCATTGGTATTTCCATGTAATGCCACTTCAACTATTCAGTGTTACTCAGCCAGACCAGGCTGAGGACTAATATCGATGTCCTCAAACATCCAGATTTCTGATCCCCTAAGATACTTTCAGTTGTGCATGGCCACTGTTGTGTGTGTTTGCAGTAGCGTCTTTGTCCAGGTACAACTGTTTGACCGTAGTAATGGACAAGGTGATGGCATATTTGGTTTGTCGATGTGTGTGTGGAATAAGGAGTTATAGCATTAATAAGTAATCACTGGATGTCGGCCCTCCCATAACATGTTGGGCCAGCAACACTTGCCCCCAATAATGACACCATTACAGGACTGAAGTGATGTGCTGAAAGTATACCTCTGGGAATCTCATCTCTGTCTCACCCTGTCGCCATGGGGCTGGGGTATAGTATCTTGCAGCCGAGCTCACGGTGCAACTGCAGTTTTTTTCAAAGCTTGCTCATTATAAAAGCCTCAAAATATACATCACGTAGCCACAAATAAATTATATATTGTAGACATGATTAGATATGATCTGTTTGCTGTTGTACAAGCATGAATTTACAAAACAAAAAGCACCTTGTCAGTTCTGACCCAACAGCCAAACCCATAGCCACATATAGAGCAAAAGACAACTACCTGTTTGAGGTTAAAATTATGTTTGGTGTACTTTGTGATTGTTGAGTAAAAATCAAAATAAACTATAAAGCATTACTTCAGTATATGATATATAAAACATAATTACAAGTAGAGATGGAGAGAGGGATATATATACATAGTGGGACTGAACAGATTGAATGGCTAATGAATTGGGCACCTCCAGGCCTGAATAAATTCTCTGGTCTGGCGATCCCCCAGGATGCTGGCCTCCCAGGGAGATTAATGACCACTGGGCCATGGTATAATGAAGTAGTTTGCCTTGGCAATGTGCTTGTGAATTCATCACAGTGTCCACAAGTGGGCTGGCCGAGCACAACATCTTTATAAATCCGCCTCTCTCATCCCTCCTGCTGCTGTTGATTTATGGTTCCGCCACCTCCAAATGGTTTGGCCTCTCTCACCAGACCCCGCCCTGGCTGACCATCACTATCCTAGCAAAATCCAGGTCACTGCACTGATGGGGAAGAAATGGGAGGCTAATCAGATAATGGGAGGTGAAAGTGGGTGAGAGTGAGGTGGAATCCTCAATCTTTCCTCCTGCTTCAACAATCTCTTCCTCTGTGTCTCGCATTTCTGTACATAGTTGAGTGCAGAGATTGGTGCCATGTTGGCTCAAATGCTCTATGTATTATGTATGTAGTATGTGATAATAATTAGTAGTTTGTTTAATCCAGGAAAATTAATTACCACAAGAGTTATTTACAATGTCATATTACTATGTTTATTCATTTATATCATTTGTAATGCAGGTTTTTGAGGTTACATCTTGATTTAGATCTTCTTCATGAATCGAGCTTTGTCTTTGTGTGAAGTGCACCTTTACTCAAACCTACCATAGGAGCATGTTCGCAGTTACTGACACCAAACATAGTTATTATAGTTGCATATCCTTTTCTGATTAACCTCTGTTAGTGAGAACACTAGAGCTGCTGTGTACCAGAGAAAAACTTGGTCGACCAAAATAGTACCAAAACATTGACCAATTGATTTGCTATAAGGGGGCAAATTAAACATCATTCTTATGTTCTTATGTTAGCCTGTAAAAAGCAAAAAAAAAAAAAAACATAATTAACAGTTGTTGGATCTGTCCTTTAAATGGCTGAGTTGTAAAACCTCACCCACCAAAAGTCAGGCCTTGGTTACGGCTCTGCACCCCTATTGCCAAATCAGTTCCATTGCAAGCATGTTAATGGCTCAGTACTGATGAGCCCCAGCATTTCACAGCTCTGTCAGGCTCATAAAGTCTGTCTGCCTGATAACTGGAGCTCCATATGGAATTGTTGCAAGGAAATTACAGGGGAACAATAAAGCGTATTGAGGAATATTTAGATTAAAATGCATTTAATTGGGTTATGGCTAATGCAGTTGAGATGCTTTCCCATGTAGCTGTCCAACCTGTGTGTGCTGTTAACTAAAGCTAAATGATGCTACTGTTGTGGTTTTGTCTCTTAACCTGGTAAAGATTATTAATGGGTGCAATATATTGAAATTGCAAAATAGGAAGTTATGAGAAAAGGGATGTCAGAGTTACGTCTAATGAGTATTTAGTTTGTTTACTGGGAGCAATTGTCACCCTGTGCCACGTGTAGTAAATAATTGTCAAAGGCTTTACACTCATTCTTTCTCAAGACAGCTTATCTTAATCTACAGTGTCTTATTTTGCTTGGAAAGGGATGGATGAGTTGAGTAATTGTACAGTTGACATCGGCTTAGACAACATCATCCCCTTAGTCCCCAGCTAATCCTACAGAGTGATAACAATAATGGGAAAAAAGAATGGAGATATTTTCTCTTACAAAAGAAGATATGGAGTTTAATTTGTAATTAGCTGCAGAGGTCAAAGACTTGATCCACCATCTGAAGGTTATCCAACCCTGTTTATTTTTTTCTCTTTTCTTTTTCCTTTTCTCTCTCAGTAGTCAACCTCTGAATCAGATTCTGACCTTGTTGTGATGAAGTCAAGTGTTGAATGTGTGTTTCAGTGTGTGTGTAAAAGAAAATCAGTGAGTAAATATGGGGATATTTCCCACATATTGCTTGATTCTTTGTATAAGAGGGGTGTGTGTTTGGAAGCATTGCTATGCTTATGTTTGCTGACGATCGGAAGTGTAATTTATTTTGGGGGAGTTTTGACCCTAGACCCCCATCCTCCCTCTGCTGCATCTGCCCACTGTCAGACAGCTCTGTGTGGCCCCTTGGGGGCTCTCTGTGTGTTTGTGTTGGTGTGAGATAAAAATAATTCAGGCCTTTTTGCTTGTGTGAGTGTAAGTGTGTCTCAACACAGGCCCATGTGTCTGTTCCAGTATTGATCCCCCCCCTCCTTTCTTATAATGAAGTGGAACTACAGCTCCATTACGAGCTGCTCTGCCATTGGCTGGAGGTAATATGAAATTAGCTAGCGTGCCGTGAGCCTGTCAGTATTGATTTCACTACCCAGATTACTTGTTACAAAAGAATAGAGCTGTCTGTGGTATAATTGAACAAGTTAACTCCTTGTCTCATAAAATGTAGTCTTGTATTGATTGTTACAGGGGAGGGCTCCAGTGATATGCAGAGAAAAAGAAAGTTGTATGGGTGTTAGCTGTGAAGAGGTGCTGATGCTTTCTTTTCTTCCAGGGCCCGTGTCACTCTGACACATGGATCAAGGCATTTCTTGCTGAGTTGCAGGACGGCCGACAGCAAATGAATTATGTTCCGTCGGCTCGATGTAACAACACACATTTCTTGTTTTTTCTCTTTGTCATTTTTCATTTCATTGCTTTGAGATTTGTCTCTGTTCCATTTTCAATTTATTATTATATGTAAAGGTGTTAGAGCTCAACATTGTCAGGGATGATCTGCTCTGGTTTATTGCAAGTTACCTATTTGTAAGTAAAACATTCATTGCTTACTTACAGTAAGTTGTAATGAGAAAGATGACGATAATGGCATAGAAGGCCTCTCTATCTCACTCGTCTGCTTCACTGATGAACTGGAACATGCTGGCCCTGTCTTATCACACATGGCAGATTTGTGCCATGGCAAGTGAGGTGTTTAACAAGGGGCCCAGTTCATCAATTTAAGGCCTCCAAAAGGAAAAAAAATGTGTTCAATAATTTACTTGAGCTAGAGGCAACTAATTGTCTGCCCAAAGAGTGTAGGAGGTGATACTGTTGTAGCTAGAACTACAAACACACATACAGATAGTCCGCACCTGCTACAGCGCAAGAGCCTTTTACCTTTTTGCTCTCAATCAGGGTCCCCACTGAGGGCGTTTTGGGGTAATTTAAAGTGAGTCTCATTCAAGCACGAAAATGGATGATTTACTTAGACAAATTTCTCATCATTGTTTATTGAAAAGCTCAGGAAATGGAGGCTTCTGTGACTAAGTGAGGGCAAAGCAGGGGGTGATGAATTATTTGATGTACAAATGATGCTGTTGTCTTTAAAACAGACATGACGGTAAAATGTTTCCCCCCTCCGACAGGGTGAGGGATTAATGAAATGCTCTTCCACGCACCGATTTCCTGCACTCAACCGCTGAGTGATAAGTGGCTAACCAACGAAGCCTGTAATTACAATCTTACAGAAACCGGCCTGATCTGTATATAAATCTCACCATCCAATTACAAGATGTAATAATTCTGCACTCAGGCTGGTAATGAGGTCTAATACTGGTGCATGTGATAATCCCCTCTGGATGCAGGCTTGATCAGATGTTGGCTTTGTAATTAGACTGGCAGAAAATCATTGTTTCGTGTTCGCAAAAAAAATGAGGTTGGTGGGAAGTTAATTTTCTCCCCATTCTCTGAAGCGTAGACAAGAATTTAATGATTTAATCATGATTGTTAGCTATTTTGCAATCAATTTGTAATGATTGTGTCGCAACAGAGCCTTTCAGGAGAAGGGCCTGTAAAGATTGAAGGTGTCATTGATATGGCATGGCTCTGTCAATAGATCTATACAGTGTAATTCTGATACAGTCAAGGGGTTCTGCCTACCTCTGTTGTGAGGACAAGTGTGCACATACTGTTTTTGCAGTGGGTAATTAACAAACAAATTGAAGGGGTTATAGCAGAGCTAAATTTAATTATGTTAAAATAATGTACAGAGTTAGTAAGAAGGAACTGTCTGTCACATTGCCCCACAACAGGGATGTACAAATAGTATTTTATTATTGTTTTAGAAATATATTGTATATTAGAAATTGAAAATAGTGTGGTTACTATACCATACATTTAACTGGCTAAAAATTAAATTGTTAAATGTTATAAAAGGTATTAAAAATTAACTGGATAGTACATCAGTTGTCAATTTCCATTTCGTACTTAATGGCCAGTAATGTTGAAGGCAACATAGTAAACAAAATGTTTATCATTTGACAGAAGTTTGAAATATCCTTTTAAATCCAGCCAGTCTCCTTGTATCAGTTCTGCAGAACATAAACAGTAGACTGATCCGCAGAACTGTAAGCCAGTTGCCTATAAAAGACCATTCATACTTGAATAACAGAGTCTGAAGGGCTTTTTATTTTGAAAGGATGACCTGATCCTCCCATATTTGTCTATGTGGCTTGACTGTGCAGACTTTACACTCAGGCTCTGTAACTGCTGTAACAAAAAAGTACAACTTCAGATAAGCTTGTTAATTGTTGTTTTCAATAAATTGTTAAATCTCGTCTATCTGTGCTTTAGATGTAGCTATATATATTTGACTTTGCATGATATGTGTAACTGGACGTCAGTTACAGTAGGGGTGTAATGATCCATTGATCTGGATCGATCCATTGATTGGTTAAGCAACGATCCAATCAAATAGATGGAAACTCAAAACATCGATCAACATCTTTATCTTTAAGGTACGCCTTTATTTTGAAATTCCAACCGGATATCCGTTTCACAGTTTCCGCCCAATTGCGCCTCGTTCTGAAGTTTCCAGGGCTCTCAAGTCTCAAGCATTCAGCGTGTGACACACACATTTGAATCTTTTCGCTCTCTCACACACCACACCTGGTATTTCTCACGCATTCAAATTATTTAGCGCCCACCAAGCAACACCGCTATATGTGCTTTGGAGCGTGTAGCAAGACACTCTGAGTATCACAGAGCTCAAAGGGAGCTTGACATATCAGCCAATCAGTAAATAGCATTGCTGTATCCGGGTAAGATACGGTCGATCTGACCGCAGAGGGTGCATACTGCATGCACACGACGGGAGTGCCTAATGACTCGAGTCCAGTAAGTTAGCTCATCATTTGATTTTGTAGCCCACTGATTAATGAAATTACTTATTTTGCAAAAAGGAAAACAGAGAGAGCTTATTCTTATTCTTCCTCCACATCTACCATTAAATAGTAAAGCAAAGTCTAATCACATTGACATACAAACTGTGGTCACCAGGCATTACATTAAAACAAAATCATCAGAGTTGAGTTAGTTAAGTTAATAGTTCTACTTAGAACATGATAAATGTTTGGCTTAATTAAAATCAGAATTGCACATTCTTAGTTTGAAAGAGCATGGTCAAATGTTGGAGGTCAATAATAATAAAAATAAAATAATAATACAATATTTAGTATTATTATTTTGCATCATGACTTGATATAATATACTAACATCACAAAGTAACAGTAAGACCCATTAGGTAATTGTGGGGGCAAAGAAAGCACCTGACTACTTATTAACCCCATTTTAATTTTAAAATACTATTAGATCATATAGATGGTTATAACCCTCCATAAACTATCATACCCAAAGGTCAGCACATCGTTTCACATTTAAGTAATAAAATTGTCAAAACTTAGAAATTGCTTGGTATTTCTTTCTTGCTTTAGGTGAAATGTAGCTCATTTTGTTAAATGTATACATAATATCATCTTAAATCAATCGGAGGCCCCTGAATCGAATCGAATCGAATCGAGATCAAATCGCAGCAGACTTTGTGTTATCGGCAAATATCGTATCGTTGTCCAAGGAATCAATATATCGTATCGTCATGAAACTGGTGATTTACACCCTTAGAAACTGGTGATTTACACCCCTAAGTTACAGTGTGCAACTTCCTGATGTAGAGTAATACAATTCAGAGGTAAGAACTATAAAATACCTATTCATCATTTATAGAAACATTAGTTTTGCTGATGGATAAAACACACAGTGGGCATCGAATGAATGCTGTTTTTTAGAGCACTGTCCTTCACACTCAAAAGGTGCAGCACTTTATTTAGTTACAGTGTCAAGTGGTGACTTTCACCCAACTGTGTTCCTAAGAAGTTAATCTCACTTTTTATATTATTTCAGGCACTGGAGATATACTGGAAAAAATACAAGTTCAAGACATTAAATATTTGTGTGAAATCATCAAATTTGTGTGAGGTAACATCTGTTCAAATATGACACTCAAGTCCCATCCATAATATTTAGTGACAGTAATTGCAATGAAAATAATAATTTAGGAAGATCAACAAAACAAAGGTATTCTTATTAAAAGTGCCAATCATTTTTCCATACGGGACACTATGCTGATATCAGGATTATTAGTCCCCCAGGACTTTGCATATTCCTTCATATACAGCGTGGAGTATAGAGCATTAGGCTCTCAAGCTATAGTGCCACATCTCAGTTCATTTATCAGTCAGAGCTTGAAAACAGTTCTCCTGAGGCTCACGCTTTATTAACTGCTTCTTCTTGCATAGCTAGAAGAAGTAGCATGCAGTGTTTGATTGGAATACCCTCTGTTTGATCATCTGAAGCTACGAAGTTTACTGGAGCATCCACCATGAAGTAGATTTAGGCAGTCCTCTGGGTTTGCAATTGGCTCATCTCTCCTCTAATCTCCTGGTGATTGCCGCTGAATACTTTATTGATAGAGAATTGACTCCTCTCCTCAGCCGATTTCTATAATTGATAGCTACTCCCAGAGGACAAAGTGTTCAAAGGCTTGTTACTGTTTTGATCAATTATATTAAAGTGCAAACTTTAAAATCTGGATGGAGTCAATACTGGCTTCTAGCTTACTTTTTTCCAACAGTATTCACTCAATAAAGCACAATAGTTTAAAAACACTGAGGCGCAACATGCATTAGCAGCATGGCATAATGTGCTGTATCTGTGTAGCATGTTTACCACTGCTATCAATAATTTAGGGAGCTGTTAGGACACAAACTACTGTTGTTGGAAGTGCAACTGCTCTGAGTGCTTTATACATAAGATTAAATACAATATTGAAGGAAATCTAAAGAAAAAAAAAACATCAAAATGTCCAGGAACTACCTCTTGAAATATGTATCAATGTTGCTCTTCTTTTCCCATGTGTGGATACTTTTTGGGCAGCTTTTGCAGTTCGCCTTCATCCTGGGTGCCTGGCCTCACGCCTCCAATTTCCACCTCTGCTCGGCTGAAGGCTCCTCAGAGATGCTTGGCTGGAGCTCTGGGCCACTGGGCCTTTGGACCTCTGAGTCTCCCCACTCCTGTGCGCTCAGTGGAGAAAGAGGGAGCTTCTTTACCCTGCCCCTTTTAGGCCCCCGTCTGCCTCACCATAACACTCCCACCTGCCTTATATACCTCAGAAGAGCTTTCAAGTACTCTTTGAAAGGGAAAAAAGCAGAAAGAGGAAAAATCAGAGGTTGTGCTCTTCCAGGCGCTCAGTAGCACGGCACTAGCCTCTCTCAGCTCCCGAGACACCACTCTCCGGCCCTCCTCTGTGTTCTTGGATGTTTCACTAAATTTATTTTTCTAAAAAAAGTCCTTTCATTATCTCCACTGTTCCCTGCCAAACTCTTGATTTCTTATTGTTGAAGCTGCATTTCCCATAAAACAAAACCCTATTTTGCGTAACATACACAAAGATTAACAAGACTAATGTTAACCACAGATGGTTTTTTTTATCTTTCCGTTATTTTAGCTTTTTACCATAGTTTACAGCTGTACATCACCTTTGTCAGTTTTTCATAGCTGACACAAATCTGCATCCTTGCAACTCAGGGAGAAAATTTGATCCTGTCCACTGGCCAACATAGCAAGAGACGCAGTGTTGAAGTTAAATAAAATACTGCTGCAAGGCTATAAAGATAATTAGTCTTGTCTCATCTGTTCTGTCCCTTGCAATTAAGTGTGACCCCTTTATGTTTTATGGGTGCTAAGCATAAACTCTTTCACTCCTAAAATACGTTGTATATATGAGAGGGGAAATGTATTGTAAACTAATTGCTCAGTGTTGGACAGTTGCCACCAGGGAAGATATTATAAGTCCATGTTATTGATATTATTGCTGGGTCTGTGTAATGAACACGCAAACTGCAAGAGCATCTATAATGTACACTGTCAAAACTAATTTCCATTCCTCTAACATCTTCACTGTTATAAAGCAGAGACAGTACTTGGGAAAGCTGTGATTTGAAGACATAAGCCCCAGGCTCCTCATTCCAGTCTTCCTCTGAACTCCCCTCATGCTCCCTGATACTGAGACACATTATAAAGTCCCTCCCTGTAGCTCTCCTCTTATCTTTGCCTGCTATAAAACTATCTTGGAGAAATAGGACAGGGTTAAGGTTTGAAATGATCTGTTTCTTTTCATTCTTCCATGAAACATATGCCTACTTTGTAACAAGGGGAAAACTAATTATAGACTTGTACTGGAAAGATAATACAAATGTACTGATTGCTTTGTATTCAGCACTATGAATGTGTGTCGACAGCGTATGTGTACAGTAATGACATCTTTATCTAACCTCAATACTCTTATACAAAATTATGTAGCCTCGTAATTATGTCAGATGCCCACAGAAAGGCAGAAACACTGGGTCACTGGCCATTGTTAAGGAAAGAATTACCAAGCATCTAGCAAACCTATTTTCTCTGTGATTGTGCTTCATAGATTACTGAGTGGGCAAGGCATGCTTGACTGGCAGGAAACATGCACACGGTACAAAAAAAGTGAAAACAAATAAATGCTTGGAAAGGTTTGTTTCCCAAGGCTTGTAGGTCAGATCCTCATTGCAGCAGTTTCCTCTCAGCAGTCTTTGCAGTCGTCTTGTAAAAAGATTAAGTTTTATGTTAAACCCTGAAAATGCACCAAAGGTGATTGGAATGCCTGATCATTAAACTGAGGACAGAGCTTACTATACTTTATCAAAAATAAGTATAATTGTCCATGTAGAGTTCTTAATTATTTAGTATAGCTTGCACTGATATTTATTTTTTAAGCTATTATCTGCTACTATATTAATGACTGCAGTGATGTTAAGAGGCTAACTTTGCATCCCCAACTGACAAAAATATATATTGTACTTGACAGTGTTAAGTGGTCAAGCACATCACCAATTAAGCTATTAATATGACTTAGCTTAAAGCAGGGATCCTGATTATCCCTCTTGGCCCTGATCTAATTTTTAAATATGAATAACAAATGGTTCAGAGTCCCCATCTGATATTTGTATTGGCAGACAATACAGCTGCACACTATTTTTTTTTGGTTTATTTATTTCCAAAAATAAATTCACTTTTTATTTTCATTTTTAACCTAATTAAATCAACAAAAGTAGCAAGCTACCTCAATTCAATTCCATTGAACTAAGTATAACTAGTCTAAGTTCATTACTGTTCATTATTGTAGAAGTCATAAAAAAAAAAAAATCCCTCTCAGAATGGAAAATGTGCCTGGCCAATTCATATCTGTCTGGGTAGCTTTTATTTGTGAGTAGATCTGCTGTGAGTAACACGGCCCTCAATCTTTCTTGCACTTACTGTTAAGTGTGTGATGCTGTGTTGTGACATTGGGCCCTCATGTACTCTGATACTGATGTCGATTATTGGTGTCACCTTGGTCCAAAAACTGATGTTATAAATCAGTATTTATCTACAACAGTACACATTTTTCTTTTCCCTTTTCTTGGCAGATTCAGTAAATGTTCTGTATTTTTTTTGTATGTTTTATTTTTAAATGTTCTTTTGCTCGATATTAGGACATCATTGGTTTAAAGAAAAATGTCTTGATCACTTGGTGGACATTAAAGACATGAAAGAATATACTTATCTATGCACAGGCAAAGAGAACCAAGATAAACAAGGAAAGCAAAAATTGTCAAGAGGCATTGGTATTATAAACAAAATACACTGCAGAGAAAACTACTGGATTTTTACACTCAACACCACATGAGCTTTATGAACTTAATGAAGAAATTAATATGTATTGTTTTTTTTATGACGTTCACTGTGACTGCGGTGCTTTTGTGTACTTCTTAGAATTTAAACTTGTACTGTTCTGGTGTATTGTGGTAGCCTGTCACGTGGGCAGTATGAATGACATATCCAGTACACTCCCGATTAGAATCTTAAGACCAGTTGAAAAATTGCAAGAATTTTCATTTTGCACTGTTGAATCTTAATAAGGTTCAAAGTAGTGCTTCAAAATGCAAAAAGAAAAAATGAGGGCAAGAGACAAATCATTTTGAGTAAACAATTTATTGAAAACAACAATTACACCGAAATAGGCTGTTCATCTGTTGATCAAAGTTTAAGACCATAGGTCAATAAAAGCGCCTCAAAAAAGAAATAAAAGTTTAAAAAAGAACTCAGTAATGAGTAGCTCCACTGTTCTTGTTGATCACTTCAAAAACTTGTTCAAGCATGCTTGATGTGAGTGTTTCCAGGAGGCTAGTGGGAAGATGGCTTCATGAGGGGCATCCACTGTCTGGAACTGATGTCCATTTTTGTAAACTTCCCTTGCCTCCCATCCCCAAATGTTCTCAGTTGGACTTAGATCAGGGGAACACGCAGAATGGTCCGAAAGAATGACGTTATTCCTCTGGAAGAAGCCCTTTGTCAGGAGGGCATTGTGAAGTGCAGTGTTGTCCTGTTGAAAAATCCAGTCATTACCACACAGACGAGGACCCTCAGTCATGAGGGATGCCCCTACAACATTTCCACATGATGGAGATGTTGCATGATGGTGCCCCCTCCACTGTGCTGCCTAGAAAACATCTCAGGTGGGACCTCCTTGTCATGCCAGTAACGTTGGAAGCCATCAGGACCGTCAAGGTTACATTTTTTCTCATCAAAGAATAAAGCTTTCTTCCACCTTTCAATGTCCCATATTTGGGTACTCTCTGCAAACTACAAATGGACAGTTTTGTGGCGTTGGGCGTGATGTGGACGTTGAAGATGTTTTTTGCTTTTTAAGCCCTTCCCTCACAGATGCTGTCTGATGGTTACTGGGCTGCAGTCAGCACCAGTAACAACCTGAATTTGGGTCAAAGATCATCCCCTGTCTTGATGGAAAGCCAAGCCACAGGGCTCAGTGCCGGTGACATTTTTTGGGTCTACCACCTGACTTTTTTGTTCCTTAACCCTCAGGATCTTTAGAGAAATTCAAGATGACTGTCTCACTTACAGGGACAGCTATTTGGGAGAGGCCATGCTTATGCGGTTGATCAGTCTTACCACGTTCAAAAAACAGAAAGCCTTTTTTGCCTTTGCCATCAGGACTTCATGACAGTGTGAATACCTGACTTAAAATGACAGGGAATCCAAATTTTTGTGGCTTATAAAGGCTGTGGTCTTAAACTTTTGATCAATTGACAAAAGCATGTTTGAGTTTAAATCCAGTTTTCAACAAATTGCCTGGTCAAAATTCTTTGTCTCGCTCCCATTTCTTTTTGTTGCATTTTGGAGCTTTGATTATGACTTTCCTAAGATCCTACACTGCAAAATGCAAATTCTTGCAATTTTTCTACTTGTCTTAAGATTTTGACCAGGAGTGTATACCCAATCAATGGGAGATTGCCAATCACAAGTGTGCAGACTGTCTGTAAGCTTCCATTCATACCTTGGTCTGTTGACTCTGAGAAAGACATCTGTGGTGTCCAAAAGTTTTTCTTAATACTGTGATTAGCTTTCACTGACTCACCAGTTTGGCAAGATAAATAAATTGTTTCTAAATTTAATTTATTATTACTCTGATGCATTTAAAATTTCAGTTAATGGCAGTTTATGCTGTTATGCCTTAGCATCAGGTTAAAAACTTAGGTGTACTATATATCTCAATTTATTTGGGAGAAACGAGTTTCTTTCTTTAAATAATTACCAGTGAGTTCGGTTAAAATGCAGATTCCTTGTATCAATCGCTAAAGACAAAAATATAACAGCAAATACAAAATGAGCTTTTTTGACTGCAGTTAAGTTTTTGTTTTGTTTAGCCTTAACAGAAGTTATTTTTTCAATAAATATTTTACTCCCCAAGGTCAAGGATAACTATGGAGGTTCTACCTGCCTCTCACTATAACCCATTTCTTCTATTCTTGTCCTCTGATTTTTCCACATGTAGTAAATCGGGCAAGGCAGCGTCATTCAGCCATGAAGCCATTTGCCAGTGAAGAAGAGTGGGCCAGCTTAAGGTCAGTCTGGGGCACAGATAGACAGACAGACATCCTTACGTACACTCTGAAAGTCATGCCTCCATTATCCAGGCCTCTGTTTACCACGGGGAAGACGCCAGGGATTTGGTGGCATATGCTGTAGCCCCTGGCAGCCCTGTGACAGAGCACTTACCATAGAGACAGCAGGCCTTGGTCTGGTAAGAGGCCACCCAGAGGCTGTGTCCTAGGGCACTGCTACCGGGCTGGGATGCACAGTTGCTCTCTGATTGGCTCGCCAGCTTATCTACAGTTCCTAAAAGCATTTCTAGTTTTTGAGGGACTTCAGAAAGCATCAGGGGAAATCTTCATAAACACCATGAAGAACCTTTTTCTTCTCATCCTCTTGCAACTTAAGCTTGACCTTTGAGCTGTTGCATCCTCAAAAATAAAAACGCTGTGCAAAGGAGTTTGAGAAATGCAGGCATACACTTGTAGATGCTGAAATTTCCCAGGTAGTCACTGAAAGGTCTTACAACATTTTTTAGGCAGATGAAGGCAGTAGATTGTGTGAGGATATGCAATCAAAAAGAAACATTTCGAAGTTTTTGTTTTCTCTCATTTAATTTTCTTATTCCCTCCTGGCCCATTGCTTGGGCATTAAGTGGAAGATTTATGTTAAACCTGTTGAAACTGTATTTCCCAATGTGCATATGCATTTTTAATGGCTCATTTAAGCAAAGTCATGGTATTGTATTATTAATAGAGTTGGGGAAACATTTTTAAACTACAGTAATTTATACATTGATTGTGTTTCTACCATGCAAAACAAAGCTGTGGCATTAACAGAACAAAGGGTTATAGCATTTAATGTTATTAATGTATTTTTGACAAGATAAGAGTTTGATGTTAGTGCTTGTATGCTGTATCAGAGCTTTTCTGTGCTGTATTGATTATTGATTTATCTAAAGCTGGGAAAATGGTTTCGTGGTGTAGTTTAGCCTCTGTCCTGTTTTAACAGCAGTGATTCATTTATTTGGGTATTCCTTGAGATGCCCTGTTGTTTCTGGAGCTCAAGCTCATATGCTACCCTGTTTGGTTTAATCACAACAGATACGATTGGCTTTGCAACATATAAGTCTGATTTGTGTACTTATTTGAGCATTTGAGGAGCCCATTTATGCTTTTTGAGTTTATTCTGCCCTTTAGTGTGTGTATTTTGTCTGTCATGCTGCCTCTGGACTTCTCCTTCTCTCTATGTTTATGGTGCCAGCAGCTGCCTAAAAATCCTCATCACCCCTGTCTCCCAAAAAAGTCCAAGTGTGGATAGCAGTAGCAAACCCATTGCAAAGCTTGGATGTTAGAATGAATGCAGAGTTGTTGACAAAAGGTGCTGAGCATTGTTCGAGGAATTATCACAGAGCTGGACCCAATTGTTGCCTTAAAGGGGCAGGAGGTACAACAGCATCTTAAACAGAGAGAGAATACAGCGCCATCCGGGGTATGTTGCAAATAAAAACATTAGTGATTGTGAACATACCCAAGCATATATCAAAAACAAAATATATTACTCTGATTTAAGACAAAAGTAAGACACTTACTCAATACAACAAATCTATGAGCACATATGGCGAGACACCTTACTGATGTAGCATTTGCTGGCTTAAGTCAGAGGGAGTGGAAATTTTCTCAAACAGCTCTGTAATATTTTCTTTATAGGAGTCATTGCTGAACCTAAAATTTTAACAGTAATTGTGCTATCAGTATTTAATTTAATTTTAAAAGACCTAAGCCCTAAGTCCTCTGTATTGTGGAGAATAACAGTGTCCATAATATGATAAACACTTGTGCCCTGTCACTTTCTCTTCCTCATTTAAACACCACTCTTACTGCTTTTCCAAATTGTACTCATAAGTTAAAGTTCAACTTGCCCCCCAAAAACCTCTGTCTGCAACAAAAGGATGAACAAAAAATGTTAATAAACACTGTACAGTTATACAGTAAATATAAATTTGTGTTTGTCATTTGTAACATTGTTGACGCTGACACATATGACCCTGTTAACGCAAAATTTCTGTTGTTCTTTTGATTTGAATTTTGATGGAGTATAACACTGCATAATATTGTGATATATTGGTGTATTGATATTTTTTACACCACCAATCATCACTCCCGTATTGCAGTACATATAATGTCTACTGATTTTTGCTTAAAAACAAACTGTCTAGATAACAACATCAGGTGCATAGTAGGTGTATCACTTAGTGCCCTCTTTGTATCAGTAAGCTGCAGTTAGCTCTTAGCATTTAGCCTGAAGCCTTGTGCTGACAACAACTACTCTATAGATGAACACTGCAGCAGTGCTCCCTCTATGTTCATTTTAAAGAGAATGAACACCATCTGTTGTGGTCTGCCTTGGTCTTAAAGTTTGATCTTTCTTTGCCATTGTAAGTGACTTTGATTGGGCAATATTCCACAGAAAATGAGCAATAAGTGTGTCTACTTTTTAGTGGGGCAGTTTCAAGACAACTTGGTGTTAAGCTGTCTTCATTAGGACTCTGTTAGACTGTGTTTCACCTGACTGACTGACAGACTGGCTGTGATGAGGCTCCATTAGACTGCTGCTAAAGTCTCTGTGGACTGCTCATTTACTGAAAGGCCTTCTGCCTCTCTTTCCCTATCTCTGTTTCTGTCTCTCTCTCTTGTTCTGTCTGACCAGTCTAACCCCAGGAGCCCCCTTAACCCACGGTGGTTGAGAGCCCAGTCAATCAGACGCAATGATGTTAAACTCCTCTCCAATGAATACCCTTCACTAGTCATCAGAGCAATTGTCCATGTCTGGCTGTTGATAAGAAGTTCATTTCAAGTAGGTGCCTCTTAATTTACAGTTTGTTTCAAGCTAGGAGCTTGTTGTCATATGCTTTCTCTTCAGCATTTTACCTCAGAGCAGGGGCACCTGTAATGAGTTCATAGCATGGATTATCAGCTTTCACAATATTTTTTTCAGAAGTGACCGCAAAGGAAAACCCTTTATAATTGTAGATTTAGCGTGTATGTAAATGCCCTTGGACAACATTAGATACTTCATACACATTGATTTTGTGGACATTTGAACACTAAAGTCCTTGTATAGCTTGCTCTGCGTCAAATATGACAGATGGAAATGGCACAGATAAAAACAAATGTCCAGAATGCTAACTTGTGTCAAGGGGATGGGTGGGGAAAAGATAGGATTTAGGAGAATCTTAGTTTGCAGATTAGCAGGCATAGGACTTCAGTATGCTTTTTAGGGACACAGTGATGCATTACTATCAACTGATATTTTGAATGGTAAGTAAAGACGGATTCGCATTAATCGAAAGTCAGGGGAAGATATTTGTGTCCTCTTGGGGAAACAATTTTATATAATTATAAAAATTTTTAGTCAAGGTACTATATAAATTAACTGTTGTACTGTTTTCCAACAGTAAGCATTGAAGTATTGTTTTTTTTTTGCTTTGCAAAAAATGTTGTAATCTGAATCAAGAGTCAATTAGACTAGGCTCCAATAAGTGACACAGGAACAAGAATCAATCAGTATCAAAAGGTACCCAACCTAAAATGTGTGAGACACAAATAATTGACCCCCGTCTTCATGTTTTTTTTTTTCTAGTACCACAAAAGTATCAGAAAATCATCATCTTACGACAGCTACCCCTCTCAAAGGGATAGTTTGGTTTTTTTTGAAGTGGGGTTGTGCTAGGTACATGGCATGAGCCTTAACATGTGCTGGAGTATCACATCTCAGTTCTTTCTCCAGTGTGGGGTCAACACACACTACAGACAGTTTGTTTTTATCTCTGCTTAGTTTCCCACTATTAAGCCACTTTGATTAGGCACTATTGAGACCTGACACAGTCTACATGTCCGTTGTTTGATACTTGCGCTGCTGGTGAAAGGATGCCTAGGCTGGACCGTTTCTCAAAATATTGCCCACCTAAAGCAGCTTGGTAGTGGGAAATTAAGCGGATGTGATCAAACTGTAGTCTGTGTGACTCCATGCTGTTTTTGTGGCTTGTTTTCTCCCACAATTCTTTGCAATTAGGCAAAACGTTTCGCACCATTTAGAGCAATGTATAGCATTGGCGTCCGTCCAGAGATTTCTGAACTGAGCTGTGATACAACAGCACACGTTCAGGCTCATGCCATGTAGCACAAACAAACCCGACTTCAAAAAATCCAAACTATTCATTTAACTCTTCCTCTCTCACTTGAAGCACTTTTTTGTTTCTTTGCCAAATTTCAGGTTATCTTATGGTTTGTTTGCTCTGCTGTAACTGCATGATCACCGTATGACTTCAAGAAAATCACATGACAAAGAGGTCATACTTTACTTTATTTGAACAGTTTCTTTTATAGATCATTGACACATATTTTTATCCATAACTTTTGGTCTTTAACGTCCAAACACTCATACACTCATTGCAGAAGATGTTTAAGACTTATGACTTCTCTGTAAGGAGGAGTGGTGGTCTTTCATATTCAACGATGGTATGTGTGTGTAAAAAGAAACAACAAAAGCGACAAATCCCAATTTGTTTTTTACAACAGCAGCACTATGTGGATATTTCAGAAACTCAGCAGCATCTTTGAAGCTATAGGGTCAGTAAAACAGAAAAAACAAGCTAAGTCAGTGCTATCCATCTGCCTTTCATGGGACTTTATAATTAATTATCAGATTAGAACATGATATATGCTAGAAAGACATTACCCCACTCCTTCTTTGATACTCAGTTGTTGTACTTTTTTTATAGTCCCAGCTCTTGTTTTGCATTTGCCAAATACTATATTATCTCTGTTTACTCCTTTACCCCTCCCAAACTCTGTTAGCAACACACTTTTTGAGAAAAGGTAAATTCAAGTCATTCCCTCCTGTATTGCCCCTTCTTTTTACTCTTTGGAGCGTGTGAGAGGCTAGGAATAAAAGAGATATAGTGAGAGAAGAAAAGAACAAACAGCTGGCTGTGATAGTGAAAACAGACGGTCGGTCTCTGGCAGCAGTGAAGGCTTTATGCTTTGTTGTGTAGCTTTGGCGCATTGGGACCCGGCTTGCATGATACCTTTGGATACTCTCTTAACAGGCTTATAGAGAACAAGATTGTGTTTTATGTGGAAATAAGAGCAGGGGCTGTAAAATCCCATTTTAAGACAGCACAACATAAAGAGTGAATTAAAGGGCCGATGAACGGTCAGACAAACAACAACTGCCTCTTTTTCATTACCTTTTAGCAATATCTGTTATATTGTTGTTATTTTCAGGTTAAAATGTACTTTTTTGTTTGTGTTTGCAATGCCCTAAATATGAGTCCATGGTTTTGCATTAATCTTTAATTGCTGTTCACCTACTCATTGGTGTGTAACACATAAGGATGGGCCAGTTGAGAACTGAGAACAACTAACTTAAGTATTTGATATGTTTTGTCTTTTTGCTGAACAATTCCCTAATCCGTTTTTGTGTGCCTTACAAATCAAGGATGACATGTTCTCATCAGAGGTACTGAGGAGAAATTATGATACAGAGGTCAGTTGTGTAATCATGGCCGACATGAGGCAGAAGTGATCAGAATTGTGGCTTAAATTTCTACAATACAACACTAACTGTTGAGTCTTTGGATTTTAAGCAAGGATAAAAACACCAGGCACTTGCAGAAGCATTCAGAAACCCGTATAGGCATACTTTTTTCCTACACCAAAAGAACAGATGAATTGATTAAGAATTGAATGATAACCAGACTCAGTAATGGCAATGGTATCAATAAAATCATCGATTCCTAGCCCTAAGTACAAGTGATCCTGATGAGTACTAACTTCCCATTCTGGGTTATTCTGTTACACTAAAATACCTCCCTGATAACATGATTGAAGATGTCCAGCTGTTGTTACTACAAGCTAGGTCTGTCACCTTATATTCGATATTCGAACAACCATATGAGCATGGGGATAAATATCCGTAACTGAAGAGTCACACAAATATTCAAATGTAAAATATTGAGTGTAGCGGCACATCAGGGTGCCTGGATCAGTGGACTGTTTCATCCAACAGAGGGCGCTCTCAGCGCAGCTTGATCGTCAGCCACATACGCTGCTCTCTTGTCCTCAGTAAAGAAAGAGGTGCCACTCCCAGTGGACATTAACAACACCGAATCATCTGATGAGCGCTGTATGGTAAGATTTTGGGTTCTACACTGTTGATGGCAAACTTAAAATCAAAGACTGGGCTGTTTGTCGGTTATGCGCAAAGCACAAACCACCGACTTTTAATTCAAGTGATGCAGTCAACTGCAGAGGCGCTTCGTCAAGAGTTCAACCCTGTTTGACTGCGTTTTTTTTTGGCAGGGTCTGTACCGAAAGGGCGAATAAGAGAGTCTCTGTCCCTTAGTACTAATAGGGGGGAACATAACCGAACATCTTCGGTTATTTGCGTGTATGGTTGAAAACCGTTTGAATTTGATTTTGAGGAAAACTGACAGCCTAACTAAAAGCAGACCTAGAAAACTGCCCTCTGCTGTTTGAAAATAATGCTCCTCATTTTCTCAAGTTAACCATTAAAAGCACACCCAAACTTTGTCATGAGTACTGCTGGTTCAAAATATGCCCAATGTTTCGACCCATTAGCAGGATAATGGCTAATTATCTACTGTAACTTGACGAGCATATACACTGTCACATTATATCTTCATCAACTTTGAAGTTACTTTTCTGTGAAAAAAAAATGTCATGATGTGTTTGTGCAACTACAAGAAATAGAATTTCCCTTTTGAGTTTGAGAGTTGGAGAATAACAGTTAATCAGAGGTAATATTTGTTCATTTTTTCTGGCATTGAAAATAATCAGCTGTTAGCTGACAGGGTCAAAAATACTTTGCCTTTTATAAGTGATAGTTTCATTAAATATGTGTTATTTATTTCTAAACTGAACCTTAAATTGTAGCCAGAAAGAGAAGTTACATGCTGAACCATGGGCTTACTGTATGGTCACAAATGTGAGGTCAAAGGTGGTCACTCTAAGCTTTTACAGTGTTGGTTTTTTCACACACTGCCTCTGCATCACTAAAACCATATGCTGGGCGGAGCTCAACGCTTGTCTGGCTGGGTGCTGCTTCACACATGTCTGAGGGCTTTGTTGGCTCTTCTTCCAAAGGTTCAGTCTCTTACATTTTTCTTCAGGGACATTATACAGGGGTTTGGACTTTTAAAGCCATATGATCAGGTGTGATGTGTAAAGATGTTACAGCTTACATCTGCTGTAACTGAGGACCATGAAATATCTTTTCTTCAGAGTGCTTTTCATCTCTGTGCTATAACAAACAGTTGATGTGTAGAAAATGAATTGCAGTCTTCAATCTAAATTCGTTTGAACAATCTTTTGTTGGGCAACAGTTTTCCAGATGTTTTCTCGGTACAGTTGGCCTTTGTAGCATAACAAGGAAAGATATAAACCCTCTTACGCAAGATCAGAATTTATGGCTTTTGGGTAAATATAAGAGAGAGAACAATCCTTTTCAACCAGAACACTAAGATACTAGATTCTTTTCTCAGTAATTAGCAAATGTTTTTAATGTAAAAGAATGAGCTGTCTAAGTTAAAGAGTTTTTTTTAAAATAACATTTTGTGAATTCAGTGTCATTTTCCTTCAGTTATTGCTCATCCTGCCCTACTGGATTTAAGAGGAGCAAATAGCCATCTTGGCTTTTAATGTAGCCGTTTGCATTGCTCATACTAAGAGCTGATCAGCAGACAGCTAGTGAGCAACATAGTTTTGTGTTTCCAGAGAAAATGCATGAACAGGATCTGTCCATCATCTTGGTTACACAGCTGTAGTCATTCAAAATATTCTTCTGTTATCTTTTGTCCCTCCCACAACGAAAGTAACCTGTCCATTTTAAAATATGTGTTGCTGAATTTATGGCATTGCACTAATTTTCAGATAAATTCTTGACTGGTTAAGTTTATGAATATTTCCTATAAAAACACTTGTTTGTCAAACAACGGATTAGTAGCTACAAATATTTACATTTATATTTCCACTTTGACACAGGGCGAAGTAGTAAGATTTTAGGAGGGCAAGGCCAAACGTCTTGGGCCTTATTATTGTACCTCGCTGGTGAACTTAATACATCAAGAACTGTTTTAGGCAACCTTTGCACAGTATTTCTCAATTAATTGACAATGATCTGATTACGTTTAGGTGGCACAAGGTCATTGACCAGGATCATTTGGCCTAATGTTCAACCTTTGTGATGTTTCTTTGAATCATTCCACCACATCAACCCTCCAGGCCATTTTTTGACCCACAACTACATTTTCTGTCGGACAGTTGTGTACCTCACTGATATTTCCAACCACTCTGCAGTAGGTTAATTTTTATATATTTATTTCTTATTTTACTTCTTGTTGTGTCAGGGTAACACAAAAAACAACATTCACAACCTTTTGGGATGCAAAGGATGTCTTTTCCTGAAACTGGCCAAAAAGACTTTGGGCTCTAATTTTGTAGACCAGGCACAGGCGCCAACAGTGTGTCCAGGGCATTTTGCAAGTTTCTTGCACGGCGCAGCCCGGGGCAGCGAGGCGCACCCACGCCTCCATCCTTCTCACCGGCACAAGTAGCAGAGAGGGAGGAGAGAAGGCGTGAGTGGGTTTAACACAGCGTAATCAGTGTAATCTTCACGCCTCAAATGAATGCCTCTCCGGGCCTTTAAAAGCGCTCCTGGTGAGGCGCAGTGACAATTTCACCTCGGTGGCGAAGAAGGTCAGAGCCACTGTCACTTTTACAGCAACTGGGAGAGCGCAGAGGCCACCGGGCCATGCATCGGAGGCCACGATGCGCGTCACCGTGTGGACCACCTCGCGGGACAGATGTAATCTGTTCCTGTCTCATAAATAGGAGTACAAAATTAAGTGATCATTATATTTCAACACAGCAGCAGGCTAATCCATTCATCATGTTTGTGATCCACCTTCATTCCTGGTCTGTCATCGCCATATAGCAGAACCTTTGGTGAAATACTCTCTCCCGATATCTCCTCCTCATCCTCCTTGCAATAATGTACTCCATCTTTTTAGATCACATTAAGAGCAAAGATTAAAACAGAGAAATATGGGCAATCACAGGTAAATCCTTAAGACACTGATTGACTTACATTTATTCAGCGAGCGTCTCTCTCTCTCTTTTTTCTTTTCTTTTGAATTTCATGAGATGAGAGAAGCTGGATACTCCGTATCGGATGATGTGGCTGTTTGTGGTTGGCTCAGAGATGTGAACTCGTTAGTTTGCGTCACACTTCCAGCTGCCGACAGGTTGAGTTTCCATTATGACAAACGTCTCTGATCTGACATCAGATGTGACGGGACAATTAATATAGATACAAATGTATGTGCTGGTTCAGACGGTTACATTAAATAGTGGTTGCTGTGATTGTTTATTGCATTGAAATGTGCCTGACACTCTGGATACCTGCCTGTGAGGTTTTGGTGACATGTGTGCACTGTGCGCCTGTCAGCCAAATTACCACTGCACGGGGTGCACTTTGCCTGCGCCGAGAATAGACCAGGTTGGAGCTGGCAAGCTTTCAGTGCACCTTCGGCGCGATTTTTTGGCACAAAATTGTCACTGTGCCAAACTGAATCTGTCGACTCCTCCCCCTGGTGCGCCGTCACACCCACCTCGGCGCAGCCGGTCTACCAAATTGCCAAATTGGCTGCACACAGCGGTGCCCCGGACAAAATTACCACTGCGCGGGGTGCGCCAGGCTGCGCCACCCTACGCCACTCTGAGTTGTGCCAGGAAATTAGGGCCCTTTGTCTCCCTAGTTGACACAGTGCACCCAGGAAGAAGTTTGTGTCCAAACATTTACTCTCTACATGTGGTGGTGGACAGTCTTCATGTAGATTATTTTATAAGGCTTCTCTTTGTTCCAAACCAGCCACTGATTAATGCATAAAAAAACAACCGTCATCACTGGAAACTTAGCATGGCTCTCATTTGACTGAGATCGTCGGGCATTAAATGTCTAGTGGACTTCTGGAGGATGTCACTGCATAAAACTGAGAGAAAACACCCTTACATCCCATGGTTCCTTTTCCAAACCACTTGTCTTCAAAAGAGTCCAAAAGTATTTTCAAACAAATCAATTGCAGGTTTTCCCCCTCATAGTATGTAACTTGAAATGATCCAGACTGTGGTTCTAGTCTTCTGGGGTTGTGGGGTTATCGGTGGAGATGTAGAACTGTCCTTTCCCAGACTTGGTCACAATATAAGGACCTTTTTGATCTGTCTCTGTCCTTTCAAGGGTCCTGTTGATTATGAAAAATGCCCTCTTTTGTGGTCTGGATCAGTACAGCTGGAACTTTTATATCAGTCTTCATTCCAGGAGAAATACTCTTTGTATGGGCCTGATTCCTGGTCCAGAAATGTTTCTTTTCCTGTCGATAAAAGGAAATAAATATGTGGATAAATAAATATCATCTGATTTAGAAGAATCCCAGTAGAATTGCTTGAAATGGCTGCTATATTTTTAAAAGCAAAATACTATTTTACCAGGGTTAATGTTTGTTTAGGTATATTTGGTAAGTCTTTTGTCAGGCTTACTTACAATTCTTTGTTTTTTTTTATGTTTGTGCTTAACAAACACAAATGATAGCAAGTCATTTATAAGCGCTAACAAAACGTTCAACTGAGCAGCTGATGGCTGATCCAACATAATTTAAGAGGTAGAAATGTGGTCTGATCTTTCAGTATCCATACTGATCTATTTGCAGCATATTTTCAATCAGAAAATAGTCAATAACAAACATCTCTCAGAATCTTGATGGTTATATGATGGCTGACTAGGAACAAAACATTCTCATATGAGGTTTCCATGATTGCATAGATGTGGTGACAGGGAATTCTTGGGCATTAACAAAAAACGTGACTGCTGCTGAAACAGTGTTGTCTAGTGTGTTCACATTGGATATTCAGTTATTGAACATTAAGTCTAAGTAGCAGATACTATATTCTGCTGTCTTGACATCAAAATGGGAGTTGTAAAAAAATACAATCATTCTTTGTACAAACAGTGGACCTGAAAACATGAACTGACAGAAATCAGCTACACAGCGCTGTGAGGATGGGACTGCCAGTGTCTCTGCAGCCAGCTTCAAATGAACACTCAAGCAATTGCAGAGTTTGGTTCTTCCACATTTATCAGCACCAGAGGCTTTCCCTCAAGGAAACCCTAAACCAAATTAAAAAAAGAGACAATCACTTTCCATGTGTTACTTTTATTACACAATGCAGTGTTGCTGGAATCATTATACTTGAAATAAAACCAAATAATTTCACTCACATAAAGAACAGTCTTTTACAACCAAGTTCCCTCAGAGATCTTACAATGTCATCACTTGTTATGTTTTATTAGTGACTTTATTTAAAAGATCATTAAAGAAAACTCTGTTCAGATAGATGCCTGAGCACTGATGGCTAGTGATAATATTACGTTGTGATCTTCCATGTCAGAGGTTAAAAGGTGCGATCAGGCACTTGCTGTGGGAGATCCAAGCAAGCCTCTTGGCGGCCTTTAAGTACCTGCTCCTCCTCAGGGATCTTTTTCCACATCAGTATTCAGGTCCACTATCTCTGCCCCTTCTCATCCCATCCACCCCTAGATTTATTTTCATACTATGGGGGATATGATAGCCTCTTAATAATTCATATTTAGAGTGTATACCCATGCACTGAGAAATTCTGATTCATCCTCCTGAGTAGCTGCCCACCCTCTTGCATCATTTAAGCCTCCTAGTTCTATCAGTGGCTTATTCACACAGTCTGTGCAGTGATCTTTGGAGTGGAGCTGTCAAATTTTTGGAGTAAAAGGGAAGTTTGTGTGGGTGGACAAGATGGTCTGTTTTCTTTTAGTCAGCATGCTTCTTTAAAGAGCAACAAGAGTCAGAGCCAACCCAATTTTAGGTCAGATTTAAACTGTTCTGAGGTTGGCACACAATTCCTTAACCCCCTGTATAGTCTGCTGTCATGTAACACCACTGATGTTGAGACAGCAGATTGAACAAGCTAGCCAAACATAGTCATTATCCTCAAATGAAAAACAGATCATTTTACTTTTCGTGAATGTGAAAGAATAAAGACTTTCTTTGCTTCACATTCAAGCAAGTGGACTTTTTGTTTTAACTCCAAAAAATTTTTTGTTTTAAATAATTCAAATATAACGTATTAAGTTCTTATCTATTGACTTACCAAAGATGGTCTGGCAAGACATTGTAAAGAAAACAAATATCTATCTATCTATCTCTCTCTCTCTCTCTCTATATATATATATATATATATATATATATATATATATATATATATATATATATATATATATATATATATATATGTATATGTACACTGCCTGGCCAAAAAAAAATCGCCACCACAAAAAAAGGTCACACACTCTAATATTTTGTTGGACCAACTTTAGCTTTTATTACAGCATGCATTCGTTGTGGCATTGTTTCAGTAAGCTTCTGCAATTTCACAAGATTTATTTCCATCCAGTGTTGCATTCATTTTTTCATCAAGAGCTTGTATTGATGTGTGTGTGTGTATATATCTATCTATCTATATCTATCTATCATCTATCTATCTATCTATATATATATATATATATATATATATATATATATATATATATATATATATATATATACATACATATATATATATATATATATATATATATATATATATATATATATATATATATATATATATATATATATATATATATATATATATATATACATATATTTTTATATATATATACATATATGTGTGTGTGTGTATATATATATATATATATATATATGTATATATATATGTATAAGTAATTTACTTTGAGATATTAAAAAATCTTTTGGAATATAATAGGGCTGAATGATATGGACAAAATTTCATATCTCGATATTCATGCCAGATATCTCGATATCGATACGATACGATATGACTACGGGTTCGGTGAAAACCAAGCATTTTTCAGAAAAATAAAAACATCATAATCCAAAGAATATGGAAAGTGCAGTTTTAGTGCGGGGGAAATCTATATTGTTTGTATCATTGCTTTTCGATATAAATATCTTGAATGTTCATATCTCGATATCGTTACGATAACGATATATTGTTCAGCCCTAGCATACAATCTGTATTTTTTCACATTTTATTTTTCTCTTAAAATGACTAAAAAAGATTGGCAAAACTGGTTTTAAATGTAAGATACCAAACCAGTATATGCTGACATACCTCATGTGTCATGTCCAATTCTTTTGTCCCTTTCAAAGTCCAAAATCAGTCCACAAAATGGATTTAAATGCTTTTAAATGCTTTAAAAGTGTAGTCCTATTGTCTCTCTCTCCTGTAAAATAGCCATGTTTGTTTACTAACATGCATGCACAATGAAAGTCAACTGTCTGACTTGGCTCAGCAGCACCAATGTGTGTACTTAACATGTCATTGATTTTTTCTCTTTAGAACCGAAAGCTTCAATAAATAATGGAAATTAATCCATTTAAAAATATCGATACATGGCAGCTGTGAAATGATACACTATCATCACGCCAAATATTGCTATACTAATGTATTGTTTTTTTTTTTCTCCCACCCCTACCTGGCTGCTATCAATGTTACATGTGGTGTCCAGATCAAACACTTCAATTGTTTAGGTGTCAACTTTAATACCCAATAGTAAGATGTTTTTCAGAGTAACAGAGTTTTATATCTTACTTTCTACCTTACCTTCCAGCTGTTTTTTTAACATAGGCAGGCTTATACTCTGTCAGATGTTAGAAGCTGTATTTAGGGCAAGTCTTTGTCAACAAGTTGGCCAACAAGCCTTTTTATGAGTTCAATTACATGGCACTTAAAGCACTGCATGAATAATCAAACTGTTGGCTTAGGGAATGGTGGCACTGTACATACTCCAGGCTTACAGTAATTCTTTAGACTTTGACAGAGATCCAGAAATGGAGAGCATGTTGGGCTTTGCTCCTCACTCTGTGTTCTTTTTCAAGTCCCACTTGTCAGAGAGAAAAAGATAAATATAGTTTATGACAAACCAAAATAAATGGGTGGGTTCAGAAATGCGCAGAACAACAAGCCACAAAGGAAAATGTGGCCGACACAGGCCACATACAAACAGCCTGCCTCTGCCACGGAAATAGATGCTTACATGGAGGGAGAAAATAGTTGACACTGTGACAATAAATAGAGCTGAAAATGTTAAAAGAGTGGTTATATGCTCTTGTTAAAATATACCTGATGTGAAATGCAGTCATTTACTCTGCCTGTTTTTGTGTTCCACGAAGATTTACTGTTTAGTTTTATGGATCATCCAGCTGCAACATTAAAAACAGTCAGTGAAATTCAGAAGGGCAATGAAACAGAGTACAAAACATTTATGGGACGTGTTTGCTTCACTTAAGTCTGCTGCAGCCAGCCTTCAAGACAGATATGTATTATTCTTTGAATCATAATAGACACTTAGAAACTCTGTTGATTTTGAAATTATCAAGTTATCAGGAAGGTTTAATGCTACTGTCAATTTGATAATGGAGCCAAGAGCATTGATACATATTTTATACCAACGGCATTTGTCCTTAAAGTATACTTAACTGTATATTACAATGCATATGAATGTTTTAAAAATTACAACCACACAACAATGCCACCCAACCCACCATCATCTTTAGGAATTTTCATGAAATTCACGAGAAGTGGCAGAAAATGACAAGCCTCATAATCTTGGAGCAGTGGAGGCCTGCTAGATAAATATCATGTGTACAATATGCTATAACATGTTGAATATCGTAAGCATGCTATTACATGCAATACAAGAGCATACAAGTGTGCATGTAAGCTCAAAGGTTTCTTGTCTTTCTGCTTTATTAGGCCCCTAACATTTCTGTGCTGCTTGTAACTATTGTATCATCTGTTGTGGATTAGCTAATGGTGTATAGTTGTGAACAGGACAGGGCAATATGGCAAAAAACTAAACCATGGTATGTTTTCCCATATTGATCAATATTGATATCGATCATAATCATTTTTTCACTGTTGATATAAGTGTAAATAATGCCTTGACTGAAACCTTTAAAAACCACAAGTTTTATTTGTTTAACTCTACAATAAAGCTTATCGGATCAAATAAATTGCATTCATGATACCAGCACTTGATGTTTGTACTACTTTTTTTATGTTAACACTTTCCTCACCAGCATTTTTCAAA